>JACVBY030000650.1:1314191-1681973 GCA_017589505.3 Metroxylon sagu
CCTGTGACATAACACTGCAGCTGGGGATGGGAAGTGCAACAGAGACTCTCTGTGGCCAAGCATTTGGAGCCAGACTTTACCACACAATGGGAATCCACCTCCAGCACTCATGGATCGTTCTCTCAATCACTGCCACCCTTGTCCTCCCTTTCTTCCTCCTTGCAGCCCCAATCCTTCGCCTCTTGGGCCAAGAAGAGGACCTCTCGACTATCTCTGGTCCAATCGCTCGTTGGTTCATTCCTGTCGTCTGCTCCTATGTCTTCTCCATCACCATGCAGATGTACCTCCAAGCCCAGCTCAAGAACGTGATCATCGCATGGCTAGCATGCACGTCATTTGGGCTCCACGTACTGGCGTCATGGGTCACAGTTGTCAAGTTGAACTGGGGGGTGACTGGGGCCATGGTCTCGATGGCCCTCTCGAGCTGGTTGCCGATCGCCGGCGAGTTTGTCTACGTCTTTTGTGGCTGGTGCCCGGAGACATGGAGGGGGTTCTCCATGAGAGCCTTCTCTAACCTCTTGCCGGTGGTCCAGCTATCAATATCTTCTGGCATAATGCTGTGGTTGGCTTCTCTATCTCTCAGCATTTGGCTCATTTAAAACCAAGATGTAGTCTTCCCACACTTTGAATGCTTATGTCACAGTTTGCAAGTATGGTACAATTCGGTCCTGGTCGTGCTGGCTGGATTCGTGAAGAACGCCAAGATAGCAATAGCTGCCTTCTCCATATGGTATGGTAAAAAAAAAAATCAGCTTTTATTTGAGCAAAATGGCCAAAAACAGAACCAGCAATGGATTTTAAATTAAAGTAGGACTTCTATGAAAAATTGATGTGCTAATTTGATTATTATAACTATTTGTAGCCTTAACATCACTACCTGGGAGCTGATGATATCACTTGGCTTCTTGACTGCCACAAGGTAAGATTTTAAACTCATTTGACCATTACTGCAATGGAGCTACATGATATACTCCTGAATTCAACTACCAATCTTTGTGCGGCCAATGTCCAGCGTTCGCGTTTCAAATGAACTAGGGATGGGAAATGCCAAGAGAGCAAAATTCGCTATCAAGGTTGCCCTGTTAAACTCATCCATCATTGGATTATTCTTCTTTGTTTTGTTTCTGGCCTTCGGCAAGAGAGTTTCTTATGCTTTCACAAGCAGCGAGGATGTGATTGAGGCAGTCTCCAACTTGTCATTTCTGCTGGCCATTTCGGTCTTGCCAAACACCATTCAGCCAATCCTCTCAGGTATATATCTAAGGCTAATTTTTTAGCTGAATCAGGGGGAAATTATTCATGGTGCTAGAATATGCTAACACTAGCGAGTTTTAGGTTCATTCAAGCTTAAACTGAAAGGAATTTTCAAAGTTTAATGGTTCTCAAAAATAAAAAAAGTCCTTTCAAGTTTCAACTGGTTGCTTACTGCTGAGGTTGAACCTGAGAAAGATTAATGAAGGTTGTTTTGGAAGCTTGTAACAGCCCATTAATTTGGCTTGTGGAAAGTTTTCTGACTGTTGTATGCAAGTAAGTAGTCTCAAGGGAAAGAAAGATGTGCAGGTTTCTTTCAAGGCAAACCATCTTTTATAATCACCTAATGGATACCAATATCCAACCTTGAGATGTATGATATTAGTGACTGATATATCATGCTTAAGGTCACCAGACCTTCGAAGATCACTATTATCTATATAATTAGTATACAATGACTTCATCTAAAAGGTATATATACAGATGTTAAAGTACATGAAGGAAGCTAACACACTCTTTGTATTTGGCGGTCATTGCATTGCATCTCATTCACAACTCAAAGCATTTAAATCAGCTGAGTGGACTAACCAGACACTCAAAACACACAATGTTAATAAGATAACTTAAGAGAAACACTACATTCTGGTATTTTTAAGGTTTTTCCAAGGAGCCAATCCAACTTGACCGTAAGGATCCACCAGAAATGTCACGTAGTGCAACAATGCAACAATTCCATGACCACAAAGTCACGGTATGTGAATCCAGGCTCTTTTATTCAACCTGCTTGGTTACTTCAAGTATACAATGTTGAGATGAACAATTATAAAACTTGCAGTACTTAACAAGGTGACAAGTAAGGCAAACTTCAATTCTCTAGAGAAATATTATGGAATATACATCTCTCTCTCTCTCTCTCTAAGATCTGTTTATGAATATCTCCAGGGGTAGCTATTGGCGCTGGTTATCAGAGTATTGTTGCATTTGTGAACATTGGATGCTACTATCTGTTGGGGGTTCCTTTGGGAATTCTACTGGGATACCTGACCAACTTGCAAGTAAAGGTAAGAAAGATGCACGCACTCAGAGATCCAAACCCATCTATCATTTTAGAGAACTCCTAAACCTCTCTACCGATCAAAGTCTCTTAGGAAAATAACTACAGAAATACATTTGGACCTTCAGGTTACCACTGTAGTTGTTGAAGGATGGAAGCTGCTTTGATGCAAGAAATTATTTGTAGTTTACTGAAAAATAAGAAACTATGATGAATTTGTTGTTAACGTTTCCCAAGTTTTTCCTGGCGGTGGAAAAACCAAATCGACTTTGTTTCGTCTAGGATTGCAGGATGTGCTTGGTGGCTCTTTTAAGACTTTCCCATGTCATGTAGAACATTAATTTTTCCTTTCTGTTGGGCTTCATATATGTAATTAGATTTTGTTTTCCTAATTTTTCAGGGCATCTGGATTGGAATGCTGTGTGGATCGGCAGCACAATTGCTTGCTCTTTTGTTCATCACCATTAGAACTAATTGGGATGGTCAGGTAAAAGGGATCTGCTCAGTATTCAGTGAAGGGATATTTTTTAGTTCTGGTTTATGTAATTTAACAACTGAAGATGCTGTTAGAAAGAAAGGATATGCCACTGTTATGACAAAATAAGTATTCTTGCACCTGAGCACTCCATAAAATGGAGTCACTATAGAAACTAGCACAGCAAAAAATTTGAACATTTAAACATGAGTCAAAAGTGTAAGAAAACAATCCAACCGAAATTTGCATTTAGTGTTTATTACAACACTTTTATGTTTATACTATGATGTTTTTACTTTTTACAAACAAGTTATTAATATATTCCAGTGCCTCATATTTTAATATTAATCTAAGGCTCCTGCAAATGAAATTTCCTGCATTTATTTTGGCTGGCAGATTTGATTTTGTCTTCACAAAAATACTAATTGTGATGACATACTTGAAGGATTTGTTAGTTACTAGTAATATAGAATTCTTAGTTGTGGGCATAAGACAATTTTTTGCCTTTCACAGGTAGAAAAAGCAAATGCGAGATTGCACAGGTGGACATTACCATCACGAGAAGAATCAAACATTGCCACGCATTGATATTATGAAGAGAATGCATACAAATGTCAGCAATGGAATTCTTTCCCCCACTTGAAGTTGTGAAGAGAATGTAAACTCTTTATTTTGTTTTTCATTCATATATTTAGCTTTATTCTGATTTGATATTTTCATAATAAAATTCGGGGGAGTTTAACTCCCCTGCTTACAGTCAAAAAAATATATGATTTGATACTATCTTTAAGTGAATTTTGATGTCACATAGATTAGATTAAACCAGAGTAAGCATTTTCACCTCATTCCCATCCTCTTGGCTCTTTCTTTCAATAATATTAAAATATTAGCTGTTCAGATTTCTTGAAGAAAATGTTATGTAAACTCAGAATTGCTGAAAAGCTCTATAGGGACACCCTCCCTCCATGGAAGGTTTCTATCACCAACTAAAAGTTTCAGGCAAACCTATATATAAAGATAAGCAACCATTTGGCGTTACCTGCTTTGAAATTAGCATCAATTTATGGTACTAGCTTCTCCCTTACAGTTTAAATAAAAAAACTGAGAAAGTCATTATACTTCCGATAAGTGAGATAGTTTACAGCAGGTTGCTAATCTAAGATAACACTCTGCCTATTCCTAGGATTAGCATTACTCATCCAAGTCCAATTTATCAGGTTCTGTTTATATATCTATCTTTCCAAACCTAATTGCCCGCCTACTACAATAAATTCAATGATGACTGAACTTTCAAGCAAGCAGCACTCAGAAATGAACCCTAAGCATTCTCATCTTATTTAAAACCACCAAAGCATTCTCATGTTTTCTTATCACAAGTATAATAGCAGTAAGAATTAAGGTAAAATGCATGATATATTCAGCACTCGTAACAAGTCCACAAGTATTACCACAAAGTGTTTCGAGCCGAGCTATCAGTCATGGATGCTAGACCTTGCAAGGTTATAGTCTTGCAGAGCTGCAGGCGACATTCAGAAGATGGCGACAATGACCAGTTGGCAAGCAAAGACTCGATGACCATGGCCTCGGCCCTCGGAGGTGCTGTGGAGGTCTCAACACACACAACCACTTGGCTCCCTGCATGCCATCTCTGGGGCCATGCACCCTCTCATTCCGCCAAACCAGCCCACCTCATGTTCTTGAAACCCGATCAAGTTACACATACTCTCTCAAGGTTAGAAAATTTAGCAAGAAAAAATAATAACATTTAATGCAGCACAATTTGACTCACATTGGTTCCACTTGGTGGTGGGGATTAAGATAGAAGATTTCTATAGTCGTAAAGCCTGCATGTCATGGCTCATATATAGATCATACATAAGTGGTTTTGGGAAGGGGTAAGCAGTGCTATTGTCTTTGATTATCTACAATATTCCTAGTAGCTACTTGTCTGCTTCAGATAACCAGTGAATCCTTGATTTTAGCTTTTATTGATTCATTCTTCTCCAAAGAAGAAGAATAAAAATAAGATGGTGTTCAAGAAGAAGCCATCTCATTTTGCTGAACGCCAACAGTAATTGATTTGAACAAGCCAAAAACATTATAAACTATAGCAAGTTCAGATGGAAATGAGAGTTTTTCATTTTTTTTCCAAAATAAAAGATATCATCTAAACCTTGGGATTTCCCCTATTACCCCTCTCTCTCTTTCCAGCATACAATGACAGTTGAAAGGCCGTTCTATGCATCATTGCTTGGTTGGGTCCTGCTTTCATGCAAGCCCATGATTTAATAAAATAATAGAATTAAGTAATCCTTTAAAAGAAGAAGAATAGGAAAAACAAAAGCGTGAAAAAATGGCAGAAAAAGAAAAAATAGAGATTTTTGACAGCCAACATTTTCCTTTGATTGTGAAGTCATTCAGTTTTTGATTGAAGCAAAATTTTAGATGATAATTGCTTGTGGGATGTTCTTCGCATCTAATAGTCTGATCTTGATTTTGTTTTTCTTAAATAGCATATTTCTATTGGCTCTAATATGGATGATTTTATTTCATTGTTCTATTAAATTCATCTATGTTGATGAGAAATATATATTTTTTAATGTTTGCTAGTATTGCTAAAAAGGTTATTGTAACCTCATTATTAATCTGAACAGTAAATTTTTTTTTTTTTTTTTCTAGCTTTTATAGTTTTTCCCTCCACACTAAAGGGTTCTTTACATCAAACTTTGGTGTCTTGTGATTATATTTTTCTTGTTATTTTTACTTTAATATTGTTCTTCCTTGATTCCAAGTACAAATTAGAAGGGACTATAGGTGTCCTAACAATTATCTAAAAGAAGGCTATCATGCTCGCGTGACACAAAACTACATGCCATCAAAATCGAGCTGAAGAGATGAGAGCAGAGAAAGGAAAAGTTGAGCGACATGCACAAATTAGAGACATAATGGAAGCTATCATCTAAGCAATTACTAAATATATTGCAAAATCTTAAAAAGTCTCAAAATTGTGCGAATTATTGCTCCTATAATACCATAAACAGAGAATTATAAAAACCATAAAATTCTAACATACTATAGAAACAAAATATTACTCGCTGTTATTGGAATTGACCGGCATGGAGGTTATTAAAGCAGTAGTAAAATGGGTAATAGCTTCCTTAAATTTAAGAGGATTTAGAGGATGACCGTAACTAAGAATAAAAAGTGACGCCGAACGGAGCCAGAAGTGGGTACCGGAGATCAGAGGGCTGTCATCTCGCGATACACATCATAGAACGCGATCTCGGCGCCGGCCGGCTCCGAGTTCAGCCTTCGAAGCCGGGCGGAGAGCTTCGCGTCGTACGCTGCGATGCTCCCGTTCGCCTCCACGACGCAGCCCCGTCGGACGCCCCACCCCCATCCCCGCCATCCACCTCACATTCGCCTTGCACGGTTCCTGCACCGTCCGATCGACGTAGCCTTAAATTACAGCCGTCCATCGGATGTACCCCATAAAAAGGGCGACCGATTTGTTATCAGGGCGGCCTGGATGAGCCGGGAGGCGAATCTACGCCGTCCGTACTTGATGAAATCAACCTAATATTGAGCCATACAATATTGCAACGAGAAGTATCAAAAAAAAAAAAATATATATATTATCATTAATTTTAGTACTTTAATTAGATGAATAAATGAAAATAATAAACTAAGGAATAAAAAACTTTAGCTTATGTATTGATATTGTATTGATCAGTATCTCAGAATATACTGATTCATATCAATTCAGAGTTCAACAAGACGCTGAAGCTCGGTAGAATTCTAGCCAAATATTGCTCGCTTGAGCTGGTTCTATAAGAATCTTTTAGGGTTTAGGTTTGGCTCGGTTTGATCACTTTTTTTTAAAAAAAATTAAAGAAGTATATTAGTTAATTTATGTTTTGATTTTTTTAATTATTATTGGTAGAAAAATTAATCTTATAGAAGTTAGAGCTGGACTGAGTTTATTTTTTTAGCATCAAATTTTTAGGTCTTGATCCAAA
Organism: Metroxylon sagu; assembly: GCA_017589505.3. NCBI lineage: Eukaryota > Viridiplantae > Streptophyta > Magnoliopsida > Arecales > Arecaceae > Metroxylon > Metroxylon sagu. Next base: position 1,320,991 of record JACVBY030000650.1, read on the forward strand.
TTCAATATATATTTATAGAGCCGGGCTGCGTTTATTGTTGCTAATCAGACCCAATTCGATCCAATGGGCTGAGAACTTGGCCCATCCTAATATTTGCAGGACCACGCCCGACCCGGTCTATGGGCCACCCGGGCCGAGTGTAGCTCACTGATCCACTACTACTCCTTTTAAGCACTCGAGCAGCCAGGTGGGCGGTCCGAAAAACCGATCCAAGTTTGTAGTCCAACTAGCTCCGCCGCCATCCTTGCCTTCCGGTGGGGAAAAGGAGCGCCCTCGCTTGGTTGCCCCCCGACGTTGAGCGAGGTATCTCCAATGATCAACGCAAGACGTTCGTTGTTGGATTCATTGGGTCGCTTTCCGCTTCTCAGGATTTGGATCGCGAGGTTTTCTCCCACCTTCCAGTCTTCTGATTCCCTTTCTTGCCCCTAAATAAGCTGCAATTTCTTCAGCTTTTGCAGTGATTTCGTGTCTGATATCACATCGTGCTGTTATTTTGATGCCAATTGGATTTAGAGTATGGAAGGTAATCGACCGAATTCCGTGAGTCTGACGCCTAATTTGCTTCTTTGTAATTATTGGGTGTTCTTTCGGTTATCCGGGATCTACTAAGGCTTTTAGTCGTTTGCTTTTGTTCATTACTTTCTTGATAATGGAACTTCGTATCAATCTATCAATTAACCAAAAAAAAAAAAAAAAAAAAAACTATTGCGAATAACCAAAGTAAAGCGAATAAGTTAGTCATGTATTCTTTGAATATTTGATCCTGATTTTGTAATGAATGTTTTGTTAGCTATTTTCCCATCTGTTGGAATTAAAAGTGATCGAAAAAAGTTTACTTGAGATTTTTTTTTTTTCTTTTTTTTTGTTTGGGGGGGGGGGGGGGTGTTCAGAACTTATGTTACTGTGGAAAAAAAAACCATGAGGATAGAATAATTGTTATGGTTGATGAGATGCTTGGAAATGCCTGATTTATTTTTTTAGTGTAAATATATAACGTGGATGATTATGTTGGAGGGCAAGAGATCGGATTGATGGAAATTTGTTTAGGGTGCTCTTTTAGTAGAAAAGGGATTGATTGAATATTTGCACTCTTATAGTGCGTTCTTGAGGAATTTACTAGAATTTGATCAAATATTTTGTCCCCTCCTCAGAAGAGGGGGATATGTGCTGTTTGGTTGGCATAGATGCAACCATATGTTGAACCTGCGCCACAAATTTGAGTCCTTATAGTGCATTTATTATCAGTTCAAGCTATGCATCACGGACCTCCTCTTTCTGGTTACTTAAATTTTTAAACCCAGGTTTGGATAGCTTTACATTTGGATTTGTACTAGCTGCAAAGACTATTGAGCTTTTCAGTAATTCCACCACTTGGGAATTTTGGCTTAGGATGATGCATATATATAATGGACCCGTGTTCTTTCTGACTAACTTGCATTCTTTCTCATTAATTATACTTGTAGTATCAAGTTAACTTTAAGGTTTAGAAGATTTTCCGGATTATATTAACTATGAAGTTGATTTCATGCATGGTCACACGGTGCTTACTTTTTAAGCAGCGGTTGTATTAAGAAGGAATCAGGTAGGTTGGGATCATGACAGTAAGAACTGTCAAAAAATGTTTTTATTGTGGTGGTATTGTTGAAAGGAAAAACGAACAAAGGGACAAATCATAATCATATGCCCTAAGATAACATCTTTTTGGAGACTATGATAATGAAAAGATGTATCCTGAGGTGCTAATTTGTTTCCTGTGAACGAAAGATATTCATTGTTTGTTAGATTTAATTTCTCATTATTGTCCTGTTGTTGTTCATAGAGAGATAAGAACAGAGACCTGCAGGGCTTTTGGGATGACAAAAAGCAGGAGTACCTCCGCTTACCTCATCATATTTAGTCTATATTTATCATTTTATAGGATCGCTTCTGCTGGCATCCATCTGATATATTGACATATCTGTTTGTATATGCTAGATGAAATTGTTTCATGGATATACTTGAAGCCTAAAATATTGCAAGTCATAATTCATTATTCACTGAGATTTCTGTTATTCAAACATATTTTTTTATACATGTTTGCTCTGTTATTTTATGTTTGTTGTGTGGCACAAAATTCCAAATCTGACACTTTCTGCTTATAGGTATCAAGAATGAGATCGAAAATTAAATGTATAACTTGTATTGACTACATACGGAACTGATATGATTATTAATAACATGAAGAGGATGAAAACTCTGTTCTGATATGCGGTATGTCTCTGATTTTAGACAATAAAGTTTAAAAGCATGATGATTGCAGGGGCTGAAAAAAAGGATTGGTAGCTCAAAGGATTGTAGAAGCACAAGGAGTACATCTAATTGTTGGCAGATAAGGGTAGATATCATAGGATGTGATGTTATATTTGCCTTTTGGCTGATCTCATGCTATTCTCTGTTTTGGCTCATCTTTTCTTGAATCTCATAGTCAGCCTTTACTCCTGTAACACCCCAAAAATAGTCCCATATTGGATGGAAAAGAAAATGTCATGTGCTTATAACTCAAGTCCATTTGCTACCTATTAATTTTCACTCGAGTTTTTGGGCCATGTGGTTTCGGTCCGCTAACAAGTTAATTGGGCTAGCAGGTGGATTTGGAGCGTTACAAATGGTATCAGAGCTGAGTCGAGTGTATGAAAGTTGGTGGGTATGAGGAAAAAGCTACCCATGAGATGGTGGCGCCACCAGAGCTGAGCCAAGTGTATGAAAGTTGGTGGGTATGAGGAAAGAGCTATCCATGAGATGATGGCGCCATCCTTTCAACACCAACGATTCGACTCTATCCTTTCAGTACCAACGACTCGGCTCGGGGGTAGATTCTGGCTAGCTTATGGTGTGCAATAAGGACGTCGATTTGATTTGGGGGTAGATTTTGGCTAGCTTATGGTGTGCAATAAGGACGTCGCATTATAAGGAAAGAAGATTGTAACACCAAAAAAATAGTTACACATTGGATGAAAAAGAAAGTGTTATATGTTTATAACTCAAGTCCATTTGCTACCCATTAACTTTCACTTGAATTTTTACAGGTTAATTAAGTCAGGGTTCGAGGTATTACAACTCCTTTTCGTGTTAGAGAAGTTGTTGGCAACAGATTACCAGTAATGGTACAAAACTTTGAATTATTTACTTGCTTCTTTCATGGGTTGCTCATATTATTTGTAGAAATATGAGTTGGTTTTGCCTTTCTCTTATCTGAAGGACATCATAAATAGTAAAGACATCTCAGACTTGTCTCAAAGAAAAATTACAGGTAATATAAGTTTGATTAAGACTGTTGCTTATTTTATCCATTTCATGTCTCACAATTTTTTCATTCTGAGAGGTTACTTCAACTTATGTTGCTTCAGAAGAAAATCTAAGGATTTTTTCCTTTAGTTTTGCTGTAAGCAAGTATAGATTTTGCAACTCCTTTCTAGTTGGATATTTCCAACTTGAAGGATCCCTTACTTCAAATTGCTCTCGTTTAATATTGATTTTCAATTGATACACTGTAAATGATGTTAACATCCTTTTTTTTAACTTTTGTAGCAAATATCTTCATTGGCTTTGGATCATTCTTATAGAGGCTTTTCTGTCATTCTTCTATCAGTCAAAGTAGGCACAACGAGAAGAAATTTCCTATATATCCTAGTCTTTTACAGGTAGCACTGATGAGTAGTCTCTTTTTTGTTTCAGTAAATTTCTATATTCTGTGACCAATGCCACCAAGTATCTTTGAATTTATTTTCAGTTTGCACAAGCTCACAGCTTTGTTTTTTATGGAGTCGCCTGTTTTTGTTTCTGCTGGAAAATATGAATATTACTTTGTGTTAAATATTAAATCCAGAGGCAATAAAAATTCTTGGATTTTGTTAAAAGCGTTATAATGAATGAGAACAAAATCTTTCAACTAAACCACTCAAACCCACTATGACTCCAACTACATCCCATTGTCGTCTATCTTGAACCATAGGCCATCTGGTTCTCAACGTCCAAGTAACTCTTCCATGTCTCCTTAGAGCCCACCAGTTTATGCGCTGGCTCCATACCAACCCCCCCCCCCCCCCCCTCTCTCTCTCTCTCTCTCTACTTTGGACTTATTATTGTATTTGTCTCCCTCCTTCTCTCTCTCTCTCTCTCTCTTTCAAAATGATCCATCAACACTACAAGAGAAGAGATACCTGAAAAATATCAAAGGTAGTTTTAAAAAGCCATACAAATGATCTTACAAAGTATTATAGCTGTCCCAAACGGCCCTTAGTTAATAACATAGAATCCTTTTTCCTATAACATTATAACAGATTTTAGGTCTTTTAAGAGAGAATTTAATCATGATCACTATAAGAATATTCTAATTTTTTGATGAAGCACTATCCGCAGTTGTTTTTGAAATTAAAAAAAAAAAAGAAATGAAGTGACCTTTATATATTATTTTTATAATATTTTTTAAATATTATTAATTTATATAGTTTAAGGCTTGACCTTGGTTACTATGGATTTATCAAGGATCAATGTACTTTCATTGTTTTTAATCCAGAGAGAGAGAGAGAGAGAGAGAGAGAGAGAGATTTAATGGAAGAATGAGATTACCATATATTAAATTGTCTGCCATCATTTTCCGTTGCATCAAAACGTAAACATCCTTGTGAACTGTGAAGGGAGAAGGAAAAAAACGAAAAAGGGGCTCCCTTTTCTTAACAAATCCTTATGACATAGAATCAATAAAAATACCAGACTTCTGTCTCAAAATTAACCCTCCAACACACCCTCAAACAGACTCAGAGACATACAAGTTTCCTAAGAGCAGATACTAACTAATTGGAAGCGGGTAGGAAACCGAGTTCGCTCGGGATGATTCCATGCCCTCCTTCAATCTACCCTCCTTTTCTTGCCTCACCTCTCCTAACAGGGAACCTCGCCTGCGCCGGAGCCCAAGGTCTCAAAGAGGTGCTCGATGTTATCGTCAAAGCTGACATTGTTCTTCGAGCGATCAACGGCGAGATCAAGAACGGGATATGCACCGAAACCTTCGTCCATGCTGAAGCTCCATAAGATGGCCGAGATGTCATCACTTGGCACGGCCTGTTCCATGGACTCCGTTGGGTCCATCGGCACGACCGTGGGCTCTTCTAGTGGGCTCATCCCCTGCTCCTCCTCTGATGGCTCTGTCTCTGGCCTCGGTGCTAGCTTTATAAATGGCCGTGGGTAATTCACGTACAAACAGCTATCAAAGTTGGTCACCGCATTGGGCCCTTTGAAGTGCAGGGCAGCCAGATCATAAGCTTGGGCAGCCTCTTCTTCAGTTCCTAAAGAAGAACAAGGTATGAGTCTTATAAAAATACCTCATTAATTAATTAATTAATTAATTAATCGTTTCATCTTAACTAATCATGATTTTCTAGCTCAAGGGTGTTGCATCTTTTGTCTGGATCTAGTGGATGGTCCATGTGGTGATCTCCCACTAGAGAATTAAAAGTTTTAAACAACTAAGAAAGGTGTGTAAGCTAATGCCCGCACTGCCCGGAGCTAAACGTGGAGCTCCGACAGTTATCTGTTAGGCCCACATGAGGGCCACCATATAAAATGGATACACGTGTACCTCACGTGCAGCTGGCAGGCAGAGGGTGTTCACGTGTTGGTTGCCGGGGAATGCTGGCCAACTCCGGCGACCTTGCAAGAAGAGACCCATGGGTTCTTCTATAATTTTGTATGGCATAATTTGTTAACCCTATATGCTCTATTTTGAGGATATGAAATAGAATAATTATACGGGTGAAAAAGAAAGGTGACGTGTTACGTAAAACAACATGTGTTACTGGACGGTGGAGATGATCTTGATGATGATTGCTGGCCATTTTTATTTTTTATTTTTTAAAAAATGGAGGCTATGAGGGTGAGAAAATGTACCATATGTTCCCAAGTAGAGGTACTTGTACCCCAGGACCTGGCCAAGCCTGGCCTCCCACCGGCCGTTGCTGTGGTGCCTGCCAAAATCCGGCCATGCGGATCAGATGCCACCACCCCAAAAAAGTCTAAAGATCTTCCTTTAATATAATATTAAACAATAGATTTCATATATCATAAACTAAATATATTATTAATAACCTGGCCACCCCTCTGTACTTGGAGACCCCCCTGGCAAACCCGTTGCTCCTGCGCCTGAGAGAAGCCAGCAGCTCTTCCTTGGTCATGGTTTGCATCCCCTCGTACTCTTCTGTGTACATTTCCACCTGCATTTAATAATATATATGTATATATAAAATCCATCGATGATCAAAAAAATGTTCTAAATAAAATATTAAAAGAAATCTTACAGGAAAATTTAATATTGTTTTTGGACCGCAGAACTTAAGAGCAGCTAGGTCATGAGCTCGGGCTGCGGCCGCCTCATCGTCGTAGGCTCCTACACCACATCAAACCATTTTATGTGAACAAAAAATAAAAGAGAAAAGCTAGATGTGGTAATGAACACATCAACCATTCATGAAATCACGAAAACAATAAACTATGGGAACAACCACAGAACTCTAATTAAAATATGGGAATGGCTCTGTGCTTCATGAATCTTAGCAGTGGGAATCACAGGAACGCCACAAAGATGGTCTCATTTTTATTGGACAGGCTTGTGACTTACCCAAGTAAACTATACCAAGAGATGTGAGGCATCAAGAGGTGATGCCCATCCAGATCACCAGGCAGATCCCGAGGAAAAAAAAAAAAAAAAAAGAAAAAAGAAAAGGAAACAAGTTCAGAATGTTAAAAAAGGGTGTCAAAAGAGAGAAAATAAGTAATAAACAACGGTCAACTTATTATTTCTTTTTATCTCAAGATCAGTGTTGGTCCTCCCTACCTTGCCTGCCTCTCTTTTTCCGGAGGGGGTGCTGCCAATTCTTGTCCCACAGATGAGCTTCAAACCTCCCCGTCCATCGATGCCTAATGACATGCACCCAAAGTTAATTAATTAGCATCAAAATGATGCATATATAACAGAAAAAAATCATCTCAAATTCAGAAAAAAAAAAAAAAAAAGAGAGGGTTTATGTAAAGCCACCATAGAAAGAGAAGAAAGAAAAATCCATTTTGCTTTACCTTGTGACTCCTCTGTAGACAGAGCTTCTTCTCCTGATACTTTCCAAATGGGTTTTATCTAAAGCCACCATATCTGGGTTCTTACCTTTCTTATGTTTTGGCTTCGGCTTGGCCTGGTTCACTGGGATCACATTGGAAGAAGAAAGGGATGATGCATGGTTGAAAGGTGAAGAGGAAGCGGAACGAGATGGTGGGAGAGGGGAGGGAGGAGATTTCTTCATGCGGGTAATCTTCCAGTACCTAAGAAAGGAAGGGGATTTCTTAATTGGTTTTTCTACCATTGGGTTGGCCGATGGTGGTTCACCAACGAGGGGATTATATATTAGCGAGGGGAGGAGGTGGAGAAGAAAAAGGTAGGGAGTGGGCTGTTGTACCCCCTTAAGGCTTTTGCGTGGAGGCTTTAGACCCACGGTTAGATAGAGTGCTGTAATCCATCCAAAGGAGAGGGTTGAGACTTTTGTTTTAGCGCTTACTGGGGGTATCCTTTTTCAAAACCCACGGTTCGTGAGCTCGGAAGAGTCCAAACGACTCGAAAGTCGGCAGGTTGGCCGCAGGGGTTTGTGGAGAGAGCTCAACACTTGGCCAAAAGGTTTCCCATGCTACCAATGGAACTCTGTGGTCTCCACTGCACTCTTCCGCTCAAGCCTAGCTGGCCTGCATTCGAATCTCTCTGTTACTCTGACACACAAGTAACCATTTAATTAAACTGGTAGCTTTAGGTTGGTGAGGTAAGAAATAAGGTAAATGGTAGATTAACCTTTTTCTAAGTGAAATTATGGTATTTTCAAGTCAGGGATTTCATCATCTACACTAATTCATCCACTTCTTAAAAGAAATCTGATATCTGGGTGCCTCTCCACGGCAGCATGTAAAAACTTAAAACTTCTTTCAACCAGATATAGCACATCTATCACTGAAGTAGTTATTAGAGACCATCATGTTTGTATCTTCTTAGCCATCACTATTTCTCTTTTAACTTCATTAGTCCCTTACGCAAAACTAACTGATGCTTGGTATGATACGAATATTTTTCTTAAAAATGATTCAGCTACTGTTGTGTTGTGATTCAATGATCAGCTAAACTTTTAACATCCTTCTCCGAGGAACCTCCAAATGCTCATTTCATCCAATCCAAACTTTGTTTGCTCACACACACACACACACACACACACACACATATATATATATATATCCGTAAGACAGCAGACAATATGACTAATCGGGGAAAGCAAATCGCCTCTTGGACTATAGATTTCCCTTCTGAGCTTACTTAGCATGGTGCCGCCCAAGCCAATGGAGTTGTTGTTGTTTTTTTTTTTTTTGGAGGTCTTAAATTTCTGATATTTTCTCTCCCAGAAGAATTTAGTATGCAATGAGTTGAAAAGTGAACGCAAAAAATCTTGAATGACGTTTGTCAAGAACAAAACTTTAGTTTGTTTGTCCGGTAGCATCTTAGCATGCTCTCAACTGGCTACTTGCCTGAGTACGCTCGATCTTGCTTGTTTCGACCATCTTCGTGTGCCAGTTCATCACTTCCTCTTCAGCAATAAAGACAGGAGTGAAAAAAATGAACAAATGATGAGCTCAAGGTATTTTCGGACAAAATGAAGAGCTGACGTTTTTGATTTATCTCCACTAGGATGGTAGGTCCGGTAAATATATGAGTTATTTTAAAATCTTGAACAATATTATCAAAATTGAAATATTGAATTGAGTCATGGTTTATGTTTGCTGCATTCCGTTCATGATCATCTTGTAAATCCGATGTCATATATTGTGCATGTGTCATGAGCCAATGCTGCGCATGATTGCATAGTGCAACATGAATGATATTAAGGGGGTGTTTCGTTCAGGATAATATAATATTAGGTTACATTTCTTATAATTTTTTACTCAGTAATCAAATTACTGAAAATAGAAGATTACATGTTTGGTTTGTTCTAGTAATTTCAGCTTGGATTTTTAGGAATGCAGTATTTCATATTATCGTATTCTTGAATTCAATTTATATTTTATTTTTTTTAATTTTTTTATTTTTTAAGCTAAAATATGAATTGTTCTAGTGAAAAGAAAGGATTCTTTATAAAATTATTTTAGAAATATTATATATATATATATATATATATATATATAATATAATATAATATAATATATATTATTTATTAATATAGAATACTATATTATAAATTTAACAATATATATTTAGTACTATTTAAATAATATAAATTATTGAATATATACTAATTCAATATGCAAAAAGGTCATAAATATTAATAATTTTAAATTTAATGTCTATATATTAATTTATAAATATATAATAGTGTTAAATATTAAATATTATGTTAATATTAAAACTAATATTAAATATCATTAAGTGTATATTAAATATATAATTAGATTAAATATTATTAAATAAAGGTCAAAAGCATAATTTGAGATTATCAAATTTTGGTAATCTTCGATATCCATCTTTTTTAGAGAAATCAGATTACTATGATTTATGATAATTCTGAATTACTAAAAATTGAATATTACCATCTAGATTACCATGTCTAATTGCCAAACATACCAATATGCACGATAATTTTAAGTCATTAAGATAGGTTACAATCAATCAAATGTCCCAGGTGCAGTACAAAGAGTAAATTTTTTTTGGACAACAGATCTAAACTGTATGCAACCACTCATAGCTTAAAATTAGAGCTATTAAAACAGTTTTAAAGAGGGCTTGTTCTCTTATGCATATACAAATAACAAGCATTTAAATAAACAATAATCATCATTTGATTTATGTTATAATAAAATAGCGTTAATTGTCATTTTTATGTTTCCCTGATACTAGAATAATCCTCCTTTAAAATTCAAATTTCTGGTACTAAATTTTTTAGGGGAAAAAAACTTGGTACCACCTTAAAAAATTTAATTCTTTATTAAGTGAATGGTAATTTAAAAAATAAGAAATTATTTTTTATTGTTTCTTATTATTTTTTAGATTTTTGGTAATGCTGTTATTTTTCATTTTAATGCTATTATAGTAATTATTATAAAGTTAAATGATTTGGAATCACAAAAATGGGGCAATTAATAATGGCCATTGTAACTATTATAATGCTTCACACTAGTTTCCCTTAGACTTGGAATAATGTCACTACAAAAACTCTCTATATTGATTAAAATATCGACATATGTATTAAGATCAAGATTAATATATTTTCTTATATTAAATTTTAGTATTGGATCATCAAACCTTTTTTTTTGTTTTTGACTGAAAATTGGAGAGGAAGAAGATTTCCCCTCTAAGCTTTTATTACTTAAAGAAATTTACAAGAAGTGAGAATTTACAGGATTGGATCAAAGGTGGTCAAGAAGAATTTTTGGGGCAAAGTAAGTTGTAGTTGCTCCTCTCCCTTAAGCCAAACCTTCTAAAAAAATCAAAAAATAGAAGGATTTTCTTTGAGAGGATAGAGGTGATGGTAGACCGGGAAGAGAAGATCCTTGAGTTTTTTTCTTTTCAGATGTGCTAGCAGGAACCAGAGCCAACTGATCGATAGCTAACCTTCATTGACGAGGGATATATCTTGACTTTCGGGCAGTCCACAGATAACGAAGGGCAAAGATATTAAGACAAAAGAAGATTTTAGACCAGATAGAACAGATCAAAAGGCAGAAAAGTAGGAGATTCAATATTGTCTTCACTCACTCTCTACACATCGAACATTCAGAGCTGATACGTTGGCCTTTCTTTACCAATCTCTCCTCAGTTTGAAGTCTATCCTAAAGTATTAGCTAAGCAAAGATTTGAACTTTGCTTGGAACTCCGCCTTCCAGATGGTCTTAAAATAAATATATAAAATTGCAAAATCAAAAGATTTTGATCAATATCTTGCTATGGAATCAACCAATATTTCTAGGTAAATTGGTTTATTTTGACAAATATTACGAAGGATAGGTATTTATATATATTTTGTCTAATTCTAGTTGCCTATACAAATTGAGCTCTTGGATGAGATGAAACCAAAGACTAGGAAGTAAATTGTGTGCATATGAAATCATTTGTGCTAGTTGGTTGCAGGTGATGGACAAAATTTTATATGTTTGGAGTTGTTTTCAAAAAGGAGATAAACATAGAATAACAAATTTAGAAAGTAGATTTTGTCTTTGATAAAAGCTATACATTAGATAACAATCTTGACACCATGAAACAAGACTTGCATGAAAATATTTTTAAAAAATCATATAGGATTAAATAGTGATCCATGGTGGCCGGCAAATATCCTACAAATTTATATTCGCACTAAAAAACTAGAAAAAGTAAAAATAGACTTGTTGATTTAGAAGGCATTGTGTCTTCCATATGCATCAAATAATGGTTCCGGCAAAATATGACGTGTTAAATTGTTCAAAACTTTGATAGAAGATTGAAAAAGTTTATTGGAAATAATCATTTGCATATATAGGTGAAATCCCATATAATTGGTGCCATTTTGGAAAAAGAAAGAAAAAAAAAAGGTGATAAAGCATTGGATCAAGATAATAAATTTTATCTTTAATAGATGCTGTGCATTAAATAATTACCAATATAAGGTGACAATGCTCGTGTTAATGTTTTCAGATTAAAAAAAAAATCATACAACATAGAATTTCATCTTCTCATGACAGGCAAAAATATTATATATCTAAAAAAAAAAAAATAGATAATAGATTTTGTCTTCTATGGCTCCTTGCATTAAATTGCTTGGAATTTTTTTTTTAAAATTTTGAAAAAAATGATATGATATAGAAATATGGTTGGAGGGATCCATAGCAAAGATGATATGAATTTGTGTACGAGGGTAGGGGTGGTGATCCACAGCAAACAATTAATAGGTTACACAATGAAGGCTAGCTCTTGTATACCATGAAACCTTGGAGCGTCAATTGAGTTCTTTCATTCCTCTATTTGTGTTTGTGTTTGTGTTTGCTTTAACCTCGGCAATCACTAACTTACAGAACCATCATCGGACGTGAAACAGGGAAGGCCGTGCGTTGGTGGTTAGCCATCTTCCCATCTACCTTGCTTAAGTTTATGGATGTCTTGTGTGGTATGACATTAGGTTGCCAAATTAGAAAGGAAGAACACGGCTGTCCAAACCCTTCCATCTAACATCCCACCCCTTCTAAAATGGTTTCTTGCAAGCCTTCTTAGAGAAGAGAAGACCACTCAAAAGAAAATAAAGTGTGTACCATTCCACGTCTGGACAAATCCACTGAGACCCTTCCATCACATTTTGGTCAGACTCACATGTTGAGCTGAACAAAGCTCGGGTCCATGGCACTATTTAGGGCACAAGGGAGGGGGGATTGGAGGGATTCATCGTGGCACATGGTATGATGCACCACTCTCTCTTATGACATGTTGCAGTGGAGGTTGAGGCGAGGGAAACTATCTATGATGACTCCATTGTATATAACTTTTAAGGGAAAATAGACATCCTCCAGACTTAAAAACTTGGATCATTTGCTTTAGTGTTAGAATTGGAATTGGTATTGAATTATGGTTTTAGATGAAATTTAAATCAGGTTTTAATTCTGTCCAATTAAATAGTTAGAATTAGAATTAGTGATTCTTATCTCCATTCCAATATCTCATTTTTATGAACCAAACCAAATTTTTATCTTCATTCTAGTGCCTCATTTTTATGAACTAAACCATTCTAATATCTCATTTTTACAAACTAAATTAAGTAGCATATGCTCTATAATGCTAAACAACTATATCTGCCGCTTGTAACGCCTCAAAGCCTACTTGCTGGCAGATTGAAACCACATTGCCTTCTGTCCACCAACTTTCGCACACTTGGATCATCTCTAATACTATTTATAACGTGCTCCAAGCCCATCTGTTGGCCCAATTAACCTGCTAGCGAGCTGAAACCACACGGCCCTAAAAACTCGAAGGGAAGTTAATTGGTAGCAGATGAACTTAAGTTATAAGCACTTAAATCTTTCTTTTTCATTCGATAAGAAACTATTTTTTAGATATTACAACTCCTGCTTAAGTATTTAATTTTGGGATGGCCCATGATAAGCCAACCTCATAGGGTTGGGCATCCATGGTGGAAGAAACCTTGAGGGAGATGATCCTAATGATGTTGATAATATTATGACTGATATCTTGATGGCCATAGTCTTTATATGTTTTTCAAACTTTCTTGCAAACATGAAATCATCTTCGCATCAGGGACTTTAGAAGAGATTCATGCCACTAATCAAGGGGGAGGGCAAAGAGCATCATGGAATGAGTACGAGTAATTGGGTTTCAAGATGCACCATGTAAATGGTGCAACAATAGGTTTGGTATAGCTCGGGTTCGAGCTCGAAAAAGGCTGGTACAAGCGATGTCCTCTAATCTATATGGGCTATGAATGAGGCCTGATGCTCATTCTCAACCATGGGCATTTGAGATACTCATAGCTTACAAGCATACTTTTAATGACATTGATGTTGATATAGATCATTTTGGTTTACAGCATTTTATGATGCAATGATCTTGAGACTGTGATGCTTTGGCACAGTTTTTTTTTTTTTTTTTTTTTTTTTTTTTTTTTTGTGGGGGGGCTCAGTGGCTGGACTGGAGATAATATTCTCAAAATCCCCATGTCCTGAGTGCGAGCTGCTGACCAATGGTTGTGACAGCCTTTTGCATCTGAAATATTAGATAATATAGGAGAGATAGCATATCAACTGGGATCAACATCAGCTCCATCTAGCGCATGCAATGCATTTTATATTTTAATACTGGGGAATTATATGCGACAACCATTGACCTACAATTCAATTTGTATTTAGTTTCATATTAATTATGTATTTAGTAGACCTTCAAACATTACCATACTCATAGAAAGGGCATGCGAGATAGGCTCACTGGTTTATACTTAAGCCTCTTATCAACCAATTTCCAATGCAAGAAGAGGGATGTCATGCCTGATGCCTTGTGTTCAGCATGTCATGTTGCAAATGAAACCATGTCTCACCTATTATATCAATGTCGCCATGCTAGATTGGTCTGGCAGGCTTTGCAGAGGATGTGGTCCATGGACTGTCCATTCACTGAATGATGAATGGAAGGACAATGGACTTCTTCTATTCTGCTCTCAGGGAAGGCTTTCTAGGCTTCAGTCATGTGGCCTTTCGGAAGAACAAGAACCATGTCCTCCTTTCCGGTTGCATGGACCCTACTGAAAGAGGTTAAGGGCCAAGAAGGCCCTTTGGTTGGAATACGAGTTGATCATTGATACTTCTCAATCTAATACTAATCACATGTTACCTGCGATTCTCCCCAAGCTGGGTGTAGTAAGATTAGTACTGACTGTGATGCAAATATTATATAAGCTAGTGCTCGCATGCTTTGGGCTTGTGGACGCAAAGGGAGTCGCTTTTTTTGGCTGCCAACTTTTCTTTTCAGTGCCTTGCCGTCGAATGGGATTCCCCCCCCGGTTATATTTCTACAAACAGGGAAGAGAGTCCCGTGAACAATTAGGCCAGCCGTGATGTCTATCTAAATCGATCGCACATTGTGCAGTACAACACAATTGTAGGGAGGTTAATCAAATCACAAATTGGTTGACAAAAGTTTTGCTCGCTCCTGCCGTGCAAACCAGGGCTGGAGCTGCAACTCTTTCTTGTGCTGCAGATGGAGTGGAAAAATCCATTCACTTGTTTGGAAAAAAGGGACTAAAATTAACTTTTAATCCTCAAACTTTCGCTTAAAATCTATTTTACTCATCAAACTTTGAGTTAATATACTTTATTTCTTTATATTTTAAAAATATTACATTCTTTATATTATGTTACATGAGTCAATTAAAATTAATGAAATAATTGATATGTTATTCTGATGCGAATATATGAACCATTTAATAAGATGACATGCCAGTTATTTCGCTAACTCATGTAACAAAATGTTAGAAATATAATATTTTTAAATCATAGGAGACTAAATTGTAATAGTTAAAAATTTAAAGAATAAAATGAATATTTTATGAAAGTTTGAGGACCAAAGGTATATTTTTGTCTTGAAAAAAAAAGATGGCATAACATATACTGTGGAATATATCTTTGAGCAAAGCTAGCATTGCCCGTTTGGTGGCAATTGGCATTATCATCTCATCTTTGAGCCACCACCTACCAACTCCCTCATCTTTGAGCCACCATAAGGCAACATTATGAGCGTGGATCTTCTACTGTGCAAACTTTGTACAGTGAAGTTTCATACAATTTTGAATATCGCCATATGTTCTATTTTAAGCATGAAGGGTTATAATATATTTAGAAAATAAAAAAAGTATTTATTAGATGTTATACGGATGATGAACTATAGATAAAAGATAATAATTTATGTTTAAAGTGAGAAATATGATTGCTACCCAAACATACACAGCATTCTATTATACAAAGCTTATATTATAAATATTTTCATTTCAATCTCTATTGCCCATTATGTTTGGACTTGCACATTGTCATGTAAGTTATAACCTTGAACCTATCTTGATGCAACCATAAAATAGCAAATGATCGAGAAAGTTCTGCATGAAAGAAGACAATTGAGCCGTCCATGCATGGACGCAGTATCAGATGCCATAGGACGCGGGGGAGAGAAATATAGATTCTATTAGACCAAGTCTTGGTTACAATATTTATGGCATTACCTATGCGACATCTTAATTTCTATCATGAAATCTTAAAAATGTGGGGCATATGAGAGTACTGTTTCTTAAAATAAAAAAAAGAAAAATGAAGTTAAAAAAGGGAGAAACTTTGGACTTGCACTCCAAATCTGGGTCCACTTAATATTTTCTAAAGCAATAGCTCTAGAATTTAGCATGGCTTTGCAGAAGCTCATCAAGAGAAGGAACCTCCTTTTGAGAGAGAGATTCTCTAGAGAGAGAAAGAGAAAGACAGAGACCTTTGACGGGACCTGCATTTTTTTTATTTTTTTTCCTTTCGTTTCTTTCTTTTCCCTGAGGGTGGTTGGGTGGTGGGGAGTGTGATAGAATTGTGAATGGTCTTGGCTGGAAAGCATCAAGCACTATAATCATATTTAGTGGTTTTTTTAACAGCAGGAGGAGGCATTAAGATAGCCAAGATGAGCATCTTTCTTAGTTTTAAATTGAGCTCTAAGTGCCCAATTGCACTGGGGACTACTCCTTTTGAAACATTAAAATATATCTGTAGTACGATGGCTTTGCAGGCCTTTAGCTATGGCTACCAGCAAATTTTTTTTTTTTTTTTTTTTTTTTTTTTTTTTTTTTTTTTTTTTTTTTTTTTTTTTTTTTTTTTGTGTGTGTGTGTGTGGTTCTGTCCCCTCCTCACCACTAGCTTAAATGCTGCACTCATGATGTATGATTAAAAAAATAAGCAGGAGATTGTGATGCGTTCTGTTCATATGACATACATGAATGCATGATATTGCGTTCTATGATGAGATTGGTTAGTTACAAAATGGTAGGCAAATAGGTTCATTATATATTAGTTTTTCTCAAAAATGTCATGATCTCCAACACATAGAGTTGATATTTGACAATCACAAGCAACAGGTGGCCTTAAATTTCTATAGCGAGTTTGAATACTTAATGTTCAATACTATCTCATCGCTATTATTAAATCTTCTCCAAGAAAGCATGATGGTGTAAGCTTCATTTAGGAAAGGTTTGCTTAAGGGCTCATGCAAGTCTAAGAGGTTAAGGTTTTGCCAAATGTCATTAATTAGCTTGATCTCTAATCACACTATAATTATTTTAGCCGCATTTTTTTCTGGAGGGCAAAATGAAGGGAGCTGCTCTTTCTTTTATTTTAATTTTTTTATTTTCTTTATTATTATCCTTTCAAAAAATATCTTTGACATGAGGGAAGTAGACATATATCTTTAAAAAAAAAAAAAAAAAATTCAGAAGCCAATCGATCTTAAAAACAAGATGTAGCACTCAATTCGGCCTTACAGCTCTCCTTTCTAAGGGTATATGCCTTCAAATCTTCAAACGAATTGATGAAAAAATTGAGAGAATGCTGCTTCTGAAAAATTGAGGGTTAGACATAGTTAAATCTAAATTCAGTCACTACTATCATTAATAAATCCATATATATCTTAATACTTAAAAAAAATCATTAATCAATTAAAAAATCTAAAAAATAAATATAAATAAATACAAATAAATATAAATACGATTTATTAATATAATATTTCTTATTTACTACCATAAATTAGGTGTTTGTCAATTCAAGCTAATTATTTATTTTTCTAAATATTTATTATTAATTTGAAAGAGTTAATATTTATTTTTATCATTTTTATATTTCATCCATATTTTTTAAGCTGATGGTTAACAAATATATATATATATATATATATATATATATATATATATATATATATATTTATATTTATTTATTTATTTACTTTGAGATTCATTTAAATCTAATAATGGATGTCAAATCTAAAGCAAGAGTTCCAACAAGTTTAGACATAGATTTGAGATAACTAAACGTGAATAGGCCTCGTTGGATCCAATTAGATGCAAAGAAGTTTAAACAAGAAACACCTGGACGTAGTTACGTAAACCATCAAAAAGAATTGGATAAAATTGGATGTAAAGAATTCCAAATCACTGTACTTTTTCTTTTAGAATTCTTGAGATATTGGTTAGATTTTAATAGTATTATCACTATATTACCTCAATAATATTGGTGATTTTTCTGATTATACGCAAATTTCAGGTCTAATCCTCACCTTTTTTTAAAAAAAAAAAATATCAAAGCTTGTATATGTGAAAAGCTATGCCGATGTTTACTTTTGTACATGCAACTAAGAACATGTCTGCTAATATGTATGCTAGATATAAAATGTTACTTAGCTACTTGAAAATTGGATGCTTGAGGATATTCAATAATGAATCAAAAAATTTGAGCATTCAATGATGAATCAAGAAATTGCAATGTCAAAAGTATATCTTGAATATGTGCTAGAGATACGATGCCTTTGGTGTAAGAGTATAGGCAATTTACAATGCCTTTGGTGTATAGCCATTGTTTATTAATTAGAAAGTTCCTATTATCATACTCCTTACACTTCCTCACAAGAAAACCATCAACTTGAATCTAATCTTCTATGGATCAATGATCTTAAATATTTGATTCCTTTTTTTTTTTTTCTAAACTTTATACACTTATCTCAGTACAAGATCTCGCACCCAAGGAGCTAATGACAATCCTGGATGTCCACATGATTATATCTACAAGACCCTAAGTAGAGCGTTTTATTTAAAAGTCAAACCTCCAAAACTTTAATCAACCTTCATCATTTCTCTGCGACAAAAGAGTCAAATCTAGAAAGTCCAAGGCAAACAGAGTGTCCACAAGAAGAAACAGAAAAAATTATTGGTTTTTCATGCAAGGTAGCCCCTAGCAACTTTCATAGGCATGTGAAGACATTAGAGTATCAAATAGTATAATGATATACAATGAAGAAATTGGCTATGCATACTTTTAATCAATTTTTTTTTTGTATCAAATCATAAATGTATAAATTTTTTTCATAATTAGATATGGTAATATTTATTATTTTTGTCATGCATTATAAAAGCTTAATTTTCGATCATGACCATCAAGATAATAGAAAGCACCTTCTATTAGATGTGATAATATTAGATTCAACTTTTTTATCCGGCCTATATCTGAGTTTGGGTTAAGATTAAATAAGTTTGGATTATAAATAGATTGATCTGTTTTGACTTGTATATTAAATGGATCGAATTCAAATTTCATATGTTTAATCAGTTTAGTTTGTTTAAATAATTAGTTTGATCAGATCGGTTCAGACTGATCTGTTTATCCAACTCATTTATATTACTGATTACAAGGTTAAATAGATTGATATGTAACTTTTTTTATTATTGATATCAGATTCAATAAATTAAGTGAGTCAGATTGATTAAATAGAATAGATTTAAATTTAAAATTCTAAATTATTTAATATACAATCGATTTTAGATTGTTAATATTTATGATCAATCTGTATTAGATATGATTTATTTGTAATCCAATTCAATTTGATTGCCAACCCTAACTTCATGCTGTTGATAACTTAACGTATCTTAACATGTTGATATCTTAACATGGCATTGAGAAGGTCTACTAACAAATATCTTGCAAGCTATTTCTCTACATTGACCAATGACCTCACACCTCGACCAAATTACAATACAACTTGTTCCATTGGATCTTAGGATCTCCGAGGAGAAGACAAATCAAAAGTCCACCAACGGTGGGGCCCATCCCAAGTGGTCTCTTCCTCAAAAAAATAAAATAAAATAAATAAATAAATAAATAAATATATATATATATATATATATAAACGCGCATACGCTCGAGATCGTTTGCGACCCGTCTTGAGGAAAACGATGGAAGAATGAGTGGTGGTGTTCAGAGGATCTGAGCCAATAGATGGTGAGTACAGAGAAAAAAATTTTGGATGTTGCGTTATTTGTTGTCAGAATTTCTCGCATTTTAGGCGTTGATGGGTTGTGGAGGACTTGAGGGGTGAAATTTGGGGGAAAAAAAGGGAAGAGATTGAGGACAGAATGGTTCTTATTCCCGAGGCTCTCTTGGGAGGGGCAAGGTCGCATTTTTGGTGATGGGGCCTTGTTGCTTCTGTTCCAGATTTGGTGTCCCCCGTATCCTTTTATGCCTACCGGATCGAATTCCGGTTCCGTGGGGGCTGTTTTCAGTGCAGTGTTTTTCTTTTTTTTTTGATTTTTTTTTATTTTATTATATTTTTTGCCCCTTAAAACCTTGTTTCTTTGATTAAAAAGAGATCTTTTGGCTGCTTTAAGTTGCTCTGGATGGGATGGTTCTGGTAATGGGGTTTTGGGATGGGGATTGGTTTGGGATTTGATGGGATTTCTTCGATGCGGGGGAGTCGGTATTTTTAGGTTTTTTTTTTTTAATTGTTTTTGGAGTATTGGAATCGATGAAAACTTTCAGCTCTTTTAGTTTTTTTTTTTTTTTTTTTTTTAATTTTTATGGTAGACAAAGATGGAGGCATTTCAACAAAGTTCTCAGGATCACTTCTCCGTTGCGTTCTTTTGATTTGCAGATTGGGGGTTTGAAGATTAGAAGGTATCTGTAGTTGAATTTATTAAAACAAGAGGAACTTTAGAGAAAAGAGGAAGATTTCCTCGTGCATTTTCGGTTCGTTTTGCATCTCGGTGTTTTCAAAGATTCTTCATGTGGGTTCTGAGAGGCTCTGATCGCTGAGATTTGGGTGAGGAGTCGGTGAATGGGGATTCAGACAATGGCGTCGCAGGGTGGCGGCGGCAGTGGTGGGCAGCGATCCCAGATTCAGAGCTTGGCGAGGCAAGGATCTCTTTATAGCCTTACCCTCAATGAGGTCCAAAGCCATTTGGGTGAACCCTTAACCAGCATGAACCTTGACGAGCTCCTCAAAAGCGTGTTCCCAGAGGGCATCCAATCCTTGGGAATGGATCTTGACAGTGCCACCAGCCAATATACCCCTGCTTCTGGCCTCGAGCGCCAGGGAAGCATTACGATGCCACGGGCCCTAAGCAAAAAGACGGTGGATGAGGTGTGGAGAGACATCCAGCAGGGGCAGCAGAAGAGCAACGAGGAGCAGAGATCGGGTCGTCAGAGGCAGTTGACGCTGGGAGAGATGACACTGGAGGACTTTCTGGTGAAGGCTGGGGTTGTCACGGAGGGCTCTGCTAAGGATGCGAATGATATGATGGGGAATGTGGGCCCTGTTGGAAGTGCCAATCCAGTGACTGGTGCACAAGATTTTGGACAAGGGGCACATTGGTTGCAGCAGTATCATCAGATGGCTGCTATTGATCAGCAGCAGCAGGGGCAGCAAAGCATGATGGGTGCTTACGTGCCGAGCCGTCCAGTACCACAATCTTTGGGTGTTGGCACCAGCCCCATTTTGGATGCTGTCTTCCCTGATGGCCAGATGAATATTTCATCTCCAGGGTTGGGGGCTCTCTCTGATCCACAGACACCAGGCCGTAAACGAGCAGCTTCAGGGGATATGACGGATAAATTGATAGAGAGGAGGCAGAAGAGGATGATCAAGAATCGGGAATCTGCTGCTCGTTCAAGAGCTAGGAAGCAGGTTGCACTCCATTTTATGTTTTTCTAAATCTTGTTTTTGTTCGCCTTTCTTTAGTCTGCTGTGATCTGGTATATGATGCTCAGTATATGTTATTATTTTATTCAATCATCCATTATCTAATAGAGGTTTATGTTTTTATTGGTAGGCCTACACAAATGAACTGGAAAACAAGGTTTCTCGTCTGGAAGAGGAAAATGAGAGATTGAAAAAGCAGAAGGTATCTATATATATATTCTTTTTGTCTATTAGGATTTTGATGGATACAGCCTTATTCATGAGTATTTAGTGTTCCATATCATCAGACATGAATTTCTTGTGGTTGCCGATATTTCTTTATTTGAAGGTTATCTGAGATTGATGCATTTGAAAAATATGCTTCCTATATTTGATGCAAAAACTTTTGATTTCTTGACTCATTTTGCTTAAGCTTTTGTATCATGTTGAATCATGAACCGAGATTTTTGACAAGAAGATGAATGCATTTATTCTGGCAATTTTTCATAGTTTGACTCTATAAATGATTGAGGTATGTATAACTCAATGTTAAAAAATGGTTCTTCAGAATTTAGCATCTCAGTGCATAGATGTTTGTTTTATTCATCCGATTTTTACAGAATAGATGAGACACTTCATCTGACATTCCTTAAGAGTTTGCATAATTTTCTAAAGTGTGAGTGCAACAAAGTACTATGAATTGGATACTTGGACAAATTGTTGGTGAATATATATTTAATCCAATAGTTTAAATATCTTAGGGCCTATGACTTCCTTCTGTCAATTTGCAATCTTTTAAACTTTAGACTGAATATTCCCCTATCATCATCAGGCTAAACTCAAACTCTTTTACTGCTTTATTTTGGTTGAGAGATTTGTGAGTGATATATTTGTTTGTGAATGTGCTCTGATTGTGAACATGTTCCCTGTAATCAGTTTTAGAAGGTAAATGATGCCAGCTTGAATATAGGAGAAAGCACTTTATTATGTAGTTCTCATCCTGAAAGCTCTTCCCATTATGCAAAACAAATAACATCTAGTAGGTCATATGGTGCTTAAATTTGTCTACTCATTTTTTACTCATTTTTTATTTTAAAAAAAAGTTGTCTGTTATGATCTCTGCATAATCATCTGAGACATCATATCTCATTGACACCCACCAAATCATTCCTCTTTTTTAATTATCATATGTTATTGTTAAGTGGACAAGAAAACACATTTGGATTTTTCTTGCTTTTGAATTATCTAGCTATTGAATTAAAATTTTCCAAGCAAGAAGCTTCCATATTTGACCATACTACCAAAGATAGTTGTCGTTATCTATGTCCCAATCTATGTCCACCTTAACTTTTTTACTTTTGTCGTGCATGAATGTGAACCAACTTTTGTCTTCTAATTTGACCCAAGAATACCTATAGCTTAATCATTTTTTTCTGATCTCATGCATAATAAGCTTGAAGACTACCAAGAATTTCTATAGCCCTTTGGTATTCATAAGTTCCTTACTTTACACATTCTCTCTGTCTGTTATTCATGGTACACTTTGATGCACATGCATTCCCAACATGAGATTCTTAATCAAGGCAAACTCTTATTTGGCAAACCTTTGGTGTATTTTTCTACCCTCATCAATGCCTTGAGTGAGATCTGTACTTCTAATTATCTTCTTCTAGTTTCGTTAACTTGTAGATTTCATCACTTAAGCTCATAAAGTAACAAATGTTAGACATGTATATGCATGCATGCATGTAAATATACGCACACATTGTCAAAGTTGGTTTAGTCGCTGACCCTAACTAGCTGGGAAAAGGCTGTATGGTTTTGTTATGTTATCAAAGTTGATTCAGTAACTCTGGTGCTAAGAAAAACCCAGCTGTTCTTCTTTCTAGTTTTTCTAGAAAAGATCTAATTCTGTGATAACCCAAGAAAAAGATGGAAATAGTTGGATTAGGTTTGCATGTGCATTGTTGTTGCTTTTTTTTTTAAAAAAATAACTTAATTGTTCAGAGTCTTTCTTGTAATTGGTCTAGAAAAATTTATGTAAACTTTTGGGTCATCACCAAGAACTGACGACCTTGCAAATGACACTCTCACCACTTTTCTTGTGATTTGGAAATAAACAAAAGGTTACTAACAGGGATCTCTTATCTGTAGCTTGAGGTGGGGAGAAGGGCATAGAGAGGGGCTGAGATTTTGTTGGGTTTATGCCATCTTAGGTATGAGGGTCATGCTTTTAGTGTGTGCATGCATGCATGCGTGGGAGTGCGCATGTACTGTTGCGGACCACTTGTACTTTGGAGTTGCCATCAAACTTTTTGAATTTTCAACTATTACAGCTCGAATCTTCAGTGGCTAGTTTGCCTGAGGGGTAAGGTTCACATTTATTTTACTTCACATCCTTCGCATCCACTATAATTTACTAAGAAAAACGACATGGTAGAATTTTAGTTGGTTTGCACAAAATGTGGCTTGTTTGCATGCAAGTATTGTTTGGGAGATTCCACCAACAAGAATATCTTGAAGAGATTCACCAAGAATGAGAAGGGAGAAAACTGTAACTAGAAGTTCACTTTCTCTGATCTTTTTTCGACTCTTCGATATATCTCCCCTTCTTGATTGCTTGCACTCAAGTAGGATGGCTGCTGTATGCCCCAAGTTCAGTTTTCTATGTTATGAACTAAAATCTCTTAATTTTGTAGTACTATAAATGACGAAGAATGCATTTGATGGCAATAAGTAATCGCATTTGATGGCAATAAGTAATCTTGAGAACTTGTGATGTGAAATATGCGTACAGGACATGCGTATGCTCTGGCAAACTAGACCTTTACTTGATGTCTTGCACTTGCTGTTGAAACTCTCCCAAGTTTTTTTTTGGTGTTATGAGATAACAAATATGGTAGGCAAGTCATTTAGGATATATGAACAATAGTGTGGCGAATATATCTAATGACTGGAAAATATTTCTGAAGCTCTTTGGGAATGAAATCTTGTGTTTTTGCACCCAGCTATTATTTTTTTAACCCAATGCATTGCTTTGGCATAAGTCATCAGCCTTCCTTTGTTTAGTTTCCGAGTCGATTCTCTCATCATTCACTAAGGTCGCTAACTAGGTCTTAAAGTTGGTTGCTTGGTAGGTCTCAAACTTATTTAAAAAGTTTGCCTTGCTATTCCGTACTAACCTGTGCAGACCATATCATACTGTTTGTGTAACGTGCCGATACATTACCGAGGTTTGATTTGTTGTGAACCGAACCAAGTGGAACCACCCCGTACCACCTGATTTTGAACGGTACTATGGCTGGGAGTAAGTAAAAGTACTTGGCACCCTGTGTCGGTACGATGCACATACTCTACCTTGTTGACCATACCAATATCAAACTGATTATGTTACCAGTATAGTTCTTAGGACTGATTTTGTGGACCTGGATTTAAATAATATCCTTCTTAAGACATAGTTTGTGTAATGATTGACCCTTTGTTTTTAATGGCAACAACAGATAAATAAATATGAGAAATATTTATAGGAGCACTAACACACCACACATTATCGAAATATTTATTGCCTATGGTAAAACTAGTGCCATAGGCAATACATGAACACACCAATCTCATAACTTCATCTTCACTTTCTGCCCATTGCAAGTTATCACCATGCACATCATCTGACATGATTTCTGGCCAAATGCAAGAACTCAGTATAGCTGGAATCTTTCTAAAGAAAAGCATCTTGATCAAGAGCACAAGAAATTTCTTTCCTTATATTTCCTTTCAAATCATTATATTCATATGCCCACTTGGTAGGCTTTTCTTGATCAATCCTCCAGTTCTGCCCTGAACCTTGGAAACCAATTTGCACCAATCAGATGTAGTGCTCTAGAAAACAAATTAATCTTGAATTATTGTTTGTTTGATGGAAATCAAATATCTAAATCCTTAAGTTCATTAATAGTGTTGACAAATTAAGAGAATTTTTTCCTTAATTTTATAAGGAAATTATGATAATCAAATCAAAGATTATTCTAGCCATCCATTGAAGTTTCTAATCTTAATACTGACTTCCATCTCTATGAGATAATAGATATAAAACATGCTTGTACAAGGAAAGGTAAATATTAGTGGCTGTCAACAATGTCAGTTTGATTTATCTTTCTTATATAATTACAGTAAATGAACCTTTTAGGTGATTTACATTTGTCAGTGAATTGTATCTATGTCAAAAGAAAACTCGAATACTTATATGTTTTAGGAGAATCAAAATGAAGGAATCCAATAATAATTATGTCTCCTATTGATTTTGATAAACTACATGCTTTATTTAGCTTTCATTTGACAGGAACAACCTTTTAGCAAGTTTCAAAGTCAAGACAACATTATATTTAACTATAACAAATTTCTATTGTGGAAATTTTCTTATAACAAATTATAAGTCTTCATGTTTGAAGAAATTTGCTTACAGAGATCATTCTTAAGGACTATTCACCACATTTCAATACTTTATTTTTAGCAGAAGTTTTGTTTATGCCTTTGGAAAAGAATACAAGCATGGTGGAAGTAAATCTCTTTTCAAATACTTTCCCATCTTCTCCAAGTTGGTAGCTTTCATCTTGCCCTCGCATTCTATCACTTTTTGGATATAGCCATGAAGTTTCAATTTTCAAACAACAAAATTGACCTTTTTGTACTTGGTATCATCATCATCATCATCATCCAAGATTTGTTGCATCAAAATATTTGGTGTCTATAGAGTACTGCTCTAAGTTGAGAATTATTGTCACCTGGATGTTACTGCCACGAATTTGTGTCTCATTCTGAGTCAAGGTAGTTTTGGGCAATACAGAGGCCTACCATGAAGACTTGGAATAAGTGGTAGGCATGAATGCTCGACTGGTTGTTTTAATTCATGCAATATAGGATATTCTAGAAACTTTTCCAAGTATAACTCCATGAAGTTTAGTGACTCAACCTCAATAACAAACAAAGGTGCAATCCTTGATGTTTGCCAAACTATCTATTGTCATACTCTAAATCATGATTACTGTTATTGTTTGACATAGTTTCAACTTTCAAGCACCTTGTCAGTTGTTGACTTTCCAATGTAGGTTCCTATAATGAAAAGTCGTATCATTTGTCCATGAAGTTTGACCTTCATGTATTGATTAGTTCTTCTTCTAGGGAAAAGTGACTTGTATGCTGTCTTACCATAGCTACAATGGCATGGCAAGGCACCAGTAGAATAAAGTTGCTTTGATACAAATATTGTTGCAGTTGCATTACTTATAACATATGCAAAACAGATGTAGCAATAAGACAGCACTGAAAACAAAAAACCTACTCTCAAGTGAAAAGAAGACCTTCGACCTCTATTTTGGGAAAAATTAATGAAGTGCTTTTGTTAGGAAATTATTAAATATGGGTTCACACAGCTGTTGCATTAAAGTAACAGTTTAATTTAACCAAAATCTTATCTTAAATAGGTGCAACTTTCTCCTAATTTGCTATTATAGATAGGATGTGGAGAAAGCATAAATAAATTAAAAAGACCATCGCACATGCAATCCAATCATGTTACAATATTACCTTTAAATTAAAGATATGTTGGTTGGCCATATATCTGCCATGACATCTAGTACTAAGCAATAGAGCAACTTTCTCAACTTGTATGCTGCGTGCTCCAGATATGGGTTTCAACAATTCTGCTGTGACAATTGAGAAGGGGCCAGGGGGAAGACGGGGTGGGGTGAGGAAGGGGAGGAGGAGGTGGGGTGAGTGGCTGTTTGTGGGAAGGGGCAGGGAGAGACTGTTCAGCAGAGGATAAGGGATGGGTTGCAGCCATAATAGCATGTGACAAGGGGTAAGGGTCTGTTAGAATTGAAGAGTCCTTAAACTTTTTTTTGAATTGAACTAATGGGTTGTTTTCCATTAGAAGTGAACTAACAAAGTCAAATTCCTAAAAAAATATCGGGCATAGATGACTGCATGTTAACCTAGGTTTTTAATGTTTGCTCGAAACTCCTGAAAGTTCTGACCCTGAATTATGTGTGAAGCACTAAAATTGATTAGGTGATAGATACATAAATAGGATTGAGGGATGATGCAAATGATTGAGATTTTGGGAAGAGAAAGGCCTATATCACAGACCAAAAGGTAAAAAAAATCCTTGGCAGAGAAGAAAACAAGGGATACAAGGAAAGAAATAATATTTACTGAACTTGCTTTGGAACTAGGAATCATTTTTAAAGGTTGAAAGTCTCACACTCTCATCGTGGAATCTCATCGACATGATAATGTTCTCCAACGAGAAGAAATCTATCAACTTCATTAAAGAATAAGAAATTAACTACATGAAGAAGTGACCCTCTTTTTTCATAGATTCAGTGCTTTTCCTAGCTTGTGAATTGAGATATAAGACTTTTTTTTATAACAAAAGGCAGACAAAACTCTTCTGTAATGGTAGATCCCATTTATGAAGGTGTTAAAGACATCAAAACTACTTGAAACTATGATCTTTATAAATTTGGACATTCCTAACCTGGCCTACTCCAGGACCTGTTGAAACGGTCGTACTCAAGATAGGACTGATAAAAATAATCATGAATTTAACCCCAAAATTGCAATAAAGTCAAAAATGAATTTGCTTCCATCACTCCTGATCCAATCCACACTAGAACAAGAAAACCCTGAAAAGTAAAGGAACAATCTTCATCAATCAAAAATAAGAAGATGCCTTTTTCTCGTAGTGAGAGTAAGTTGGGATGACCCATTTGAAAATCAATCATATAAACATTTATGGGAGCAGATGAGGCTTCTAAAGTAGGTGTTCTGTGCATAGTATGAGCTACAGATGGATGTTCTGTAGGGTGTGCCTTTGAGTTGAGTAGGTGATATTTGATCGATACTCTTAAGGGCAAGGAGGATTGGTTGCGTCAACATAAGCAGTAATAGGAGGGGAGTCTTTCGGAGTGGATATTAGTTTGAGTAGTATCTAGGAGTAGGTTGTAAACTGTTGCTTGGAGTTTGTGTTCTCTGTTAGTGAAGATGGGATGCAAATAGATGGTTTCCATCCTCCTATGTCCTTTAGAGAAACTATTCTTGTTGGGAGATTGGGGTTTTGTTTCATGTTTGAGCTCTTCAGGGTTATCAACTTTTTTGCATAAAGAGTCTAGGAAATGCTAGAGATGGGAGGTCAAAGATGACCTCTTGGTGAACTCTACCACCTGAACTGATGTTGGGCATGTAGTGATTTATTTGAAATTTTGTTGCGCTGTAAAATATTGATGAGTTTCTGGTTTATTGCTTTAGGTTTGACTTGCTTCACAATCTTCCTCTATATGTTTCCTGGATGATAGATGAAGTCATTTCCTTATAGTGAGTCCAGATTTCTAGCAAACCATATGTTGTAATTCTTTCCCTTTTTTTTGAGTCATAGTTAATGTGGATTACTTTGAGGAAACAGAAATTCCATATGAATTTGGAGAGTGATATTGTGGTGTAATTCAGTTAATTGATATGGGAACTTAAAGCGTGTCTGCATTTTTTCCCTTTTTCCTGCAAAAGACATGGCATATAAATACATTGTAAAATTTTAGCATCAGTTGGCTATTATTGATGGCCTAGTTTGTATCCATTTGCAATTTGTTATGTTAGGTCAAGAAGCCAAATCGGGGTACCTACCTTGACATTATAAAGTTCTTTATAGATATTGAAATGCTAGAAGCTTTTCATTTGATGATGTCATCAGCCCCTTCACCTTCATCCATCAATAGGTTTGCTGCTTGCCTATGCTTTTGCACTCTATACTGTATCAAGAACACACTATTTTTGCATTTCTGAGAACCTTAATTAATTGATCATTTTCATGTTATTGACTATTCTTTCTTCTATTCTTTTTCTCTTCGATCTGAGAAATTTGGAATGGTTCTCTATATAATATTCTATAATCAAACAACTCCAGTGTAATAGCAAGTAGTGAAGAATAAAAGGCTAGAGTCAACAATTTTTGGCCTGCATTATGAGTTATCTTTGACCTAGCTGCGTTGCAAAACAATGAAGTTCATGACCAATTTAGGTATGGGAAAGTGGTAGCTTGATGCTGTAGACAAATTGTTTTGAATGCTTCAGACTATATAGCATACAAGCTTAACTATAATCAACATATCTTAACCCATCAATAGGGACTAGAATTATGAATTTTTCATCTCAAACTATTCAAAGCTATTGTGTTCTTTTTTCTCAAGCTTCATTCTAACCCTCTCTCTTCTTCAGCCTAGGCTGTTCCTGTGTCCTTTCTTTTATTTTTTTAGATCCATCGGTAGAAATTAGAATGCTTATCATCACTGGTTCACTTCTACTCTTCATTTAGATTATCTAAAAAATCATCCAAGTCAGATTGCCATTTTCATATCTTGTGCTGATGTAACCCTTGTAACTCACTGGAGCATAGAATTTTGTTAATATAGCTTTCCAAATGTTTCATCTCGACCACTTGAAAGTGACATTTGCATGTGGCAGTCAAACAAAAATGGGGAAACAAATCAGTTCTCTGCCGTTCCAGCTTTGCAGAATTTTCATACCTAGCCAGTAGTCAGGCTGTCTTAGCCTCCACTAGCATGCCAAAGCAACTACAGACAGTTAATCATCTCGACATTGCATGTTTTGAAGTGAATCTTCACTAATTCTACTCATTTCTTCTCTAATGCAGGTGTACTTGTCACATAAGTTGCATTTTCTTGGGTTCACCAATGATAGACGAGTTATGTTTTGAGTAAATCATAATAGTAGTCTTATTTGAAGGAACCTACATCATTTTATTTCTCATGTTAGTACTTTTCACAACTTCACCTATGTATGAGTTTTTTATACATAGCTGATCCCAAGACTGGATAAAGAAGGAGGGTTGTGGTAGGTTAATGACCAACGTAAAACTATAGTCACACTCTATGAACATGAATCCAATAGAGAATCGATAAAGATAGGGCGTTCCTCAGAAGTGACGCACTGCAGTGGACCTTCAATGTAGTGAAAATGGCAAGGGTAACTAGGACGGTCTTCAAAAGCGACGCGTCACATCGGCGCTCAGGTGTGACGAAAAACAAGCAAGGGTTCCCACACCTTCATGGATGGGTGTGGGTAAAAAAGTTAGTTGAAGAAAGAAAAAAAAAAGAAATAAAATATATTTAGCAATTTGGAATAGAGGGTCATTAACAGGAAAGTTAATGAAACTAATACATACAACGAGTAGAAGGAGAATCAACGTAGCTTACTTGCAGGAGATCAAGTAGATAGGTGAAAAAGTTAAAGAGGTTGATGGTTTTAAACTTTGGTATAGAGGCAAAGATAGGAATAAAAATAGAGTAGGAATTATTGTAAATAAAAGCCTAAAAGATGAAGTTGTAGACATTAAAATGATAAGAGATAAAATAATTTTAATTAAATTAGTGATAGATAAGGAGTTAATAAATATTATTTGTGCTTATGCTCCTCAAGTAGGTTTAGATAGTGCAACAAAGCAAAGTTTTTGAGAGGATATGGATGGACTAATTTAAGAGATTCTTATTGAAGAAAAAATATTTATTGAAGGAGATTTGAATGGACATGTAGAAAAGTATAATATAGGTTTTGAAAGAGTACGTGGAGGTTATGAATTTAAAGATAGAAATGATGAGATAAATGTCATTTGAGAGTTTGTGATGGCATCTGATTTAATATTAGCCAATACATATTTTAAAAAGGATTCTCATTTGATAACTTTTAAAATAGATATAATGTTACTCGAATAGATTTTCTTACTAGAAAGATTGATCGAGTATTTTATAAAGATTGCAAGGTTATACCGAATGAGGGTCTAGCTACATAACATAAATTAATGGTTATGAATGTATATATTCAAAAATGAAAGAGGAAAACTATAAGGTATAAGAATCTAAGGATTAGGTGGTGTAATTTGAAAGGAGAGAAACTAATAACTTTTAAAGATAGAGATGAAAAAAAATGAAGTATAGATGGAGAGATTAATACTATATGGGAAGAGATAGCTAATAGTATTAGAAAAGTAGCTATAAAGATATTAGGAGAGCCAAAAGAAAAATAATCATATCATAAGAAAATTTGGCGGTGGAATGAGAAAGTTTAACTAGCAGTTAAGGCTAAAAGAGAGTGTTATAGAAAATTATCTAAATGTAAGAATAGAGAAGCATATGAAAACTATAAGATGGTTAAGAAAGAAGTTAAAAAGACGGTACAGGAGGTTAGAAGTAAGGCATATGAGGAATTATAAGAGTAAGAAATAGAACAACTAGAGATATGTTTCAGATTAAATGCATTAAAGATGATGATCAAAATGTTTTGATTAAGAAGAAAAGATCAAAGAAAGATAGAGAAGCTATTTTAATAAATTATTAAATAAAAATTATGTAAATAATTTAGGATGCTCTATTAGCTTCATTGAGGATAAATTTATGGCGTATACTCATAAAATTAGGACATCTGAAGTAAATGAAGATATAAAAAAATAAAAGTAGGAAAAGCTATGGGACCTGATAAGATTCCTATAGAAGTTTGGAAATATTCAGGTGATGCTGAAGTAAAGTGGGTGACAAATTTATTTAATAGGATTTTAAAAACTAAAAAGATGCCTAATAAATGGAGGAAGAGCATTATAGTACTAATTTATGAGAATAAAGGAAATATTCACAAATGCTCTAATTATCGTGATATCAAATTCATGAGTCATATTATGAAACATTGAGAGAGTAATTGAACATAAATTAAGATGTATTATAAAAATATCAGAAAATTAATTTGATTTTATACCGAGAAGGTCAACCATAGAAGCTATTTTTTTTCTTAAAAGGTTAATTGAGATGTATAGAGCAAAGAAACAAGATCTTCATATGGTTTTTATTGATTTAAAGAAAACATATGATAGGGTTTCTAGAAAAATTTTATGGTGGATGCTCAAAAAGAAAAGAGTACATGTTAGGTATATTAACATAATAAAAAATATGTATGATGGGGCAGTTACTAGTGTAAGAACTATTGATGGTAATATTAGCGAATTTTCTATTACAGTAGGCTTACATCAGGGATCTGCTTTTAGTCTCTATCTTTTTGCTTTAGTTATATATGAGTTTACTAGATATAGTTAAAATGATATTTTATGATGCATGTTATTTGTACATGATATAATAATAATAGATGAAACTAAGGCTGGAGTTAATCGTAGACTAGAATTATGGTGAAATGCATTAAAATCTAAATGTTTTAAGTTAAGCAGGACAAAGACAATACATGGAATATAATTTTAGTACAATTGGAAATGAAGATGAATGTAGAGTACAAATTGGGGATCATTAAGTTACTAAAATGATCATTTTTGGTATTTAGGATCGATTATTCATGAGGAAGGAGAGATTGAAGAGGATGTTGTCCATAGGATTAATGGAGAAGTGCAATTGGAATATTATGTGATCGTGGAGTACCTGCCAAGTTGAAAGAAAAGTTTTATAGGATAGCCATAAAACCATATATGCTTTGTGGCATGGAATGTTGGGCAATTAGAAAAATACACGAATATAAGGTGAATGTGGCGGCAATAAGAATGTTAAGATGGATGTGTGGTAATATAAAAAAAGATAGAATCAGAAATAAAACTATTCGTAAAAAGGTAAAGGTAACTTCAATCGAGAATAAATTAAGGGAATGACGACTTAGATGATTTGTACATGTGCAACGGAGACTTAAAGATGCACTTGTGCGGAAGAATGACTTGATATATATAGAGAAAAAAAAGAGATAAAGACAGATCAAAAATCACATGAGAGAAAGTGATAAAGAAAGATGATAAAGAAAGACTTAGAATTTTTACATCTTACAAAAAATATGACTTAGAAAAGAGTTGAATGGAGAAAAAGGATTCATATAACCGATCTCAACTGGTTTGGAATTAAGGCTTTATTGTTGTTATTGTTATGTTAGCGATGTTTACGGTTGGAGAATCTTTTTGTCAATGCAATTGAGATGTTTGTTTGAGAATTCTATTACGTCTAGACTTCTCTGGTTAAATATTAAAAAGCCATAATCTTATTGCTTAATTTCATTCTAGAAAGCATAGATATGTTCAATAATAGTGAGGTGGCATAAGCTTGCTGCTAAGCAACCCTAGGGCATAATTTGTTCAGGTTAGTTTTGGGGCTTCTGAAGCAGGTATGGTTATTCCTTTTCTTCTGCGAGCATAGGTTGGTGTTCCTTGGTGGGACAAATGCAGTCTTTGAGTGAGAGAAGCATGTTTATTAATGATACCCTTTCTCATGAAGATTAGTTTTAGATGGCAAATAGATTTTTCAATAAGAAGGAATAAGATGCCATGAGCTGTTAGCTGGTTGGCACCTCTCTCCTAAAGGCCTCACATGACTTCAGTGATTCTTATTCACATGTTGTGCCTTGGTGATCTAATTGAGCATTTTCCAAATATTTGGTGAGAAAAGTGTCAAAACATAAATTTCTCCTTAAATGAATTTGTGAGGATGATATCTTAAGCTATATCATAAAAAATTATACTAAGTTTTTACATGATAGAAAAAAAGATGATATGGAGGATCACAATAGTAGTTGCTCAACATGGTCCTGTGCCTCAGTAATTGCTGTTGGAACAGAAACTCTGTTTTTTTTAAGGATCATGTGATATCAGCTTTTGCATAATTCCCCTTTCACATGCAATTACCTGCTTTTAGTGGCAAATGTTCTCATGCTACATAAAATGCTACTGCAGGACCGATTGTGCCATTTGTTCTTAGAACTTTTCACTTCACAATTGTCTTGTTGGTATCTCTACAAACTTCTTTGCTGGTTTTTTTACAGAGACACCTTTGCATCTTAACATGCACATTATTAAATTCATCTTCTAAAAGCTTGTGGCTGTTTCTATGCTGTAAAGAAATATTGCTATCTGACCTTTACTAGTAGAGAAAATACTTTGGTTCTTCTGTACATTCTTTTCTTAATAGATTTTTCTTACATGTGGAAGAAAAACTTGGTTTCTACTGTGAATTTTCATCTTTAATTTAGTGAGAAAACCAGATATGCTATATTTCCAAGGATCCATCGGCATTCCATGCTGCAGGTATAAAGAAAACAAAGCAATCCATGACCAGAATTTTATTTTTAATTTTATTTTTAGCAAACATCATTGGTGAAAATGTTTATCTTCTGAAGATCTAGCTTGTACCCCACACCACACAGCTAATTCTTTTTCTTTATCCCTTTGCAGGAATTCGACAGGATACTGTTCTCGGTACCTCTACCCGAACCAAAGTATCAGCTTCGGAGAACAAGTTCAGCTCCCTTGTGATCATGTTCATATTAAATTTTGTAGATTGGCATGGGATGTATCATTTGCGGCTTGGGTTATAAATATTTGGTGGCTTTGGGTTTTTAGCTCTCCTACTCTCGGGTTTCTAAGATTGCGGGAGTTCATATATATTCTGCCGCTGCTAGGGCTTTTTCTGTAGCCAGCTTCTACTAGGGCTTTGTTCACTGTAAATCAGCTAGGCACATGAGCACTTTTAGAATTCTTTTATATATTTCATGTGTCTATTTTTAGCGTTTTAGCATTGTTGGCTATTGAACTAGTGGATAAAATGTGAGCATGTGCTTGACTGCAGCTCTGATAGTTTGTTGGCATGAGATATTTCGAAAGCTCTAGTAAAGTGTAATTTCAGTACTCTTTGTATACTGAAGTGAACTCTTCCTGAACTCTAAACGCAGGCATCATGCTTTTTCATATGAAGTTGCTGCAGGATTAGGCATGTTTCATTTGTCTTGTAAATTCAAACTCAGTGCCTTAGAGGTTTAGTTAAAATTTATGTCGTTCAAGATGTTTGCTATGCTCGTTCGGTTTTGTCGGTTGATGTAATCAGACTCATTATGTATTGGATACCCCCATTATCTTCATCGAAATATTTACTTCAAGTGATGTGATGAGACATCAATGCAGTTGCCCTAGAAGATCGGATTGGTATTAATTTTTAGATTACTTTAATTTATCGCTCATGTGTAACATGAGCTATAATTTAGTAGAAAAATTTCAATAACGGTTATGTCCTCACTCCGTCATCCTATCATAGGATAATGGAGCGATGCATCATACTCTGCTCATTAGTCTATATATTTTGATAGAATTTTATTAGTCTGTATTAGAATATGATCATTCAATGGATGTGCCCGATTGTATAATTGATTCAGTTAAAACTACATGTATCAATTAGTTTTTTTTATTGATCCAATGACCTAATAAAATTGGGCCCTCTTTTTTTTATATATTCTTTATAATTACTTTTTTTATCAAAATAATTTAAAAATTAACTTTACTTTTTAGAAACTTTTTTTTTTTGTCTTTTAGGTCTGTATCCTTCTTTTTTTTTTTTTTTTTTCTTTAACCAAAACGCTTTCCAACCTTCTCTCTTTTTGAGACCAATCTAGGGGCCTTCAAGTATTATTTTTAAAAAATTAAGATTAATTTTAATTATTAATATGAATACTATACTCTATTATAATTTAAACAACTTAAATTTAAGAATATAAATTTTAAAGCTACTAAATTAGTTAAATTTTATGTAAATATTATTTTTATTTATCATTATGGTTAATATTTTTAATTTAGTTATATTTTAATATTTATGATTATTGAATTATTGACCCAATTGTACCTCGATTAGACCAATGTCCGATTTATTTCTAATAACTATGATATCATTATTCTAAATTATATTTTTGACCAATTCGTAGTTTTTTTAAGTCTTAATTAAACTAATCCAGGCTGTTTTTAAACTCTATATTGAAAGTATGTTTGACGGCAAACAATAAATATCGGTGCTTACCAATCCAATACGCTGAGATACGTGCGAGTCACTCCGCGATGCGTGCTTTCCCAGCGGGAATCCTCAAGATTGTGCCAAGAACAAATCAACAAATTCTCACCATACATAAAATGACCAGAATACCCTAACGGGGCGAAAGCGACTCCAAGTCCCAGCCGGAGAAATAGAGAGGTTGGGCGGGGGCAAGACCGGTAAAAAGCACGGAATTCTAGAAGGGAAAGCCGGAAAAGGGCGAAAATGGTGGGTACGGTAGCAGGATCGGCAGTAGAGTTGGGGTTTGGTGCCCTCCTTTCCCCCTCTCGCTCTTTCGGATGGCCTCCTCGGAGAAGGACGCCGCTCTCGCCGCCGTTCCGTCCGATGCTCCCACCATGTGAGAGATTCTCCCCTCCTTTCGCGCTCTCTTTGCCCTTCTCCTGATATACGTGTTGATGGTTCTATTTTTGTTTTCTCTGTGATTTGATCGGAGTGGTCTCGACGGAACGTTTTTGCTTTTTTTCCTTTTGTGCTGATTAAATGGATAAAGTTTTGTTTTGGATCGAGGAGAACGAATTGAGATTAGGAAAGTGAAAAAATTTGTGAAAAAAATGCACATTGATGTAATATCTGAAGGTATCTTTGCATTTTCGTGCTTATTGATGCTTTCTTGGATCGAGTTATGTTGATTATGTGGCTAGATTGAGAGTAGATGACTTAGCTTGGGCCAAAGATCGAAATAAGTTCATGGGGAAGCATCAATTTTTGGATTTCGTCTCCTTTGTATGTGTTCAGATGGAGGTTTCTTTTTAGTTTATTTTTTCCCTTTAATGTCCATCTTTTTTACGAAAAAAACCCAATTATCATCAGTTCTTATGATGATCTAACCCGCGAAGCATCTTCTGGAATAAAAATTGTAATGGGTGCCAGGTGGGGCTTTACACCCCCCACAAAAAAAAAAAAAACTTTTTATTTTTTTGCTTGATTTATTTAGTCTCTGTTTTTTATTTTTTTGGTTGCACATGTGCACATGTGCACATGTTTTCATGGTTGTTTATCTGCATAATATAGATGTCTATTCCATGGTTTTATACTGTATGGTCATATATGTTTTATCTTGTTGATGGAAAAGCTGGTATACCTTTTAAGTCCAGGCTAAAAAAACTAATACCTCTTTAGTTCTGTGCTTCAACTTGATACTGATAGCAGTAACATTTTGATTGTGTACATCTGTATTTTAATGATCAAACCCTGTTCTGTGATGCAGCTTTGACAAAATTATAAAGAAGGAAATTCCTTCCACAGTAGTTTTTGAGGATGACAAGGTACTTCATTATATCTGGAATTATAAGAGCCACATTCTGTAGGATTTCTTTTTTCAAAGAATTAAGTTGCAATTTGTCGTAAACTAATAAAAGCTTATGCATAATTCTGTCATGTCTCCTAAAATGAAATTTCTCACGATGTTGCAGTTCTTGAATCCTTCAATTTCACAATCATTAGTGCACAAGCATGTGCATTCACTTGTGTATGTAGGATGAAAAATAGGCTGGTTGGTTGGAGAAAGGGATTAAACAGAGAAAAGTAGTCTTGCTGTTCAAAGTATGTTGATTGAGCTCTTTCCAGTGTTTATCTAAGGGCCTGTTTGGTAATGTTGTTGTTTTTGTGATTTTGTTTCTCTATAAATTAATGAAATACTGCATAGAGATTGATGTGGTAGGCAACATTTGCACAAAACTTCTATTATTCTTTGCTTTTATTTTTCGCAAACCGTTTAAAAAGCAAAAGGGTTTCATAATACATATTTTGTTTAGTCTAGTTACTTCACTCTCGGATTTTTAAAAACAAAAACAGAAAACAAAAGCAATACTAAACAAGCCGTAAATTTCCAAATTGTTTTAATACAAAACTTGCTTTGTTATAACATCAATTGGTGAATTGACTAACATAATGATCTGCAATCTTTTCAATTTGCTTGCATGATGTGTTGCATCTTCTTTCCTTTCAATCATCTTAAAGATTTATGAATAGCTCCACAATGTGGTCCTCTTATTTCGTTTAGATCAGAATCCATTTTATTGATATTTCCAGAAATTTGAGGGGTGTTTATAGTGAATTGGCTATTTATGTTCTTCCTGTGGTTTGAAGTACTGTGGTCTGTACCACAGTATAATCAGTTTTCTAGGCCTTGTTTCTTCCAGTGATGTGGTTGATCTATTAAGCAACTTTAGAATGAGATTCTAAAGTTGTACTATCATGAGTTAATTAATTCGGCAAAGCATCTTTGATGCAGAGGAACAATTGGCCTTGCGTATTTAAGGTTTAAACATAATACGTATATACTGTTTGTTTTCAGTCTTGTCCCTACTTCCACAGACACTCCTCCCCTAAACATTCACTAGTTTTTTATGAAGCTTTGAATATTCTTGTCTTGACTTTGCATATTTTCCAGTTTTTTAAACTTCTCTGCCAGCACACAGAAGGTACTGGTTAGCTTATAAAGTGAATGATTCTGCATTAAGTGCAGGAAACTGGACTTCAAGAATGTGCTAAGGGAGCAATATAGGCTTCAGTGAGCCCATGAGCAAGTCCACTAGCATAAAATGTTTAGCATGATTCACAAAATCCATATCTCACACCAAGGGAGAACTAGTTTTTGGCTTTATAGTAGATATAGCCCTGTGCTAGTTTTAAATTTGTTTATCAGAACAGTCTGGCTTATTTCATTATAAAAAGTTTAAATTAAGCTTATATTCCTGATTTGTCAAATATTGTTTAGACATTCTTGTTCTTAACAAATCATTGAAATATTGACTTTTTAGTCAATTGCTGCATCCATGAATGTTCATTTCAACAGGTCCTTGCATTTAGAGATATATCTCCGCAAGCTCCGACGCATATCATAATCATCCCCAAAGTCAAGGATGGCTTGTCAAAGCTATCAAAGGTACCTTTACATGTTCTATGCTACATGCTTCCATATGTCGATGTTTCTCTTTTTCAAAATCTTTTTGATTGCTAGGAAGAATGGCATCCACACAATGAAGTGACCTTTTAGTCAGGCTAATAATTTTTTCTTTTGATACGCGAGAAGCAACACTTCAGTAAAAGTAAAGAAGTATACAAGAAATTTAAAAAGACAATAGGAATATATCCTATGGTCATTGTATGTGGTGGTGGCAGCTTCCTATATGAAATCTTAACTCTTCATAGCTGTTAGTAACTAGTTTACTTAGGGACTGTTTGGCTGTCGGAGTACATTATCTGGTGATAATGTCTGCTCTCACCCCCTGATCAGATTGGGAAGTTTTAGCATTTGTGGGTAGCCAATGAGCCTCCTGATTCCATTGTTCTCAAACAGACCATTTGATTAAAAAGGTGTTTTATCTTATCCCTGAATTTTATGGATAATGGATTTGATGTCCTTGATGAACCTATGAAACATTCTTAATAGATTGGTTTTTCCTCAGCTATTTCCCCAGCGCATGTGTGAGCCAGATAATATACTCTGGCTTCCAAACAGGCCCTTAAGTTTCATGGAGAATGTGGTCAATTCACATTTAAATTAGGAACCAATTAATAAAAGTGAAATAACAAAAAAGATCCAAGTCCATGGTTTGATTATTATCACCTTGGCCATAGCTGAGGTAAAGACATATTTATGAACAGTAGCTGATCTGTTAGATGCTTAGATGGCTTTAGGCCTGTTAATTGGTTGGGTTTGGATTCGAGTGGCATCAATCTGAATCTGATCCAAATTCAAGAAAATTTGACTCAAATTGATCTGGTATCCCTACAAATTGATGAAAAGGCAAGCTGAACCTATTAGAGTAAGAAGCCAGATTAAGGGTGACAATGGAATAGGTTGGGTTAGATTGAATTTATGTCTACACGCTTGATTTGGTTGCGAAGAGTAGACTTGTATCCAACCCACCAACCTGCCAACTCTTTTATAGGTGTTGTTACTTATGTTCCTCAAAAATTTAAAAACAAAATAAGGTCAGAAAGAAGGGGCTTAGGGTTGGGTGCCTAAATAAAGCAAGAGAGACATGTCATTCACTCCACTTCTCTTCAGTAATTTTTTTTTCCCCTCCTTTTAGCCAATAATTGTGGAAGCCTTCCTAGTAACTAGAACGAAACCTTGACCTAGCTTCTGGCTTACTGCACTGCGGCCACTATTCTAGGTGCCCAATACTAGATTTTAAGTGTCTGTTCAACGTGCGGTGGTGAACCATTGAGTTAGAGGGCCAAATCAAAAACCAACCCATCCTGTAGTTGGGTCGGTCTTGGCTAACACAAACCTGACCCAATTATAAAAAACACTTATCTAAATTCATTTATTTTGGGCACGTTTGGGCGAGTTGGTGGGTCCAAATTAAAAATTGTCACCTCTAGATCTGATACCTGCTCTTAAAACCCAACCAAACCCAAATGCCACTTTTGGGTCAGGGTTAGTAGTAGCATTAGGCTAGGCTTGGGTTTTGCCAGTGGAGTTGGATTGGAAATGAGACAGAGGAGGGCCGTGGATGGAGATCACAAATGCCCCCACCAGTCAGTCAGCTTCAAGCTGTTAGAAAGTGCTGGCAAGTGCCACAATCATGGGCGAGTTTGGAACTTGGGCTGGTTTATGGTGACTAATGGAATGCCTGAGGGGTTGGCACTTGACCTAGATGAGATCCCCCAGGGAGGGTGCATCCATTGGATTTAGGGAAGGCAAGAGAGATCGAATGGGATTAGCGTTTCGGGTCTGGAGAAGGGTTTTTAATTTAATCTAAGGTGAAGTAGGGGTAATGCTGAGGGCAGCTTTTACCAGCATTTTGGGTGTGCCCAGGCGCTCGGGTTTTTTTTTTTGGGAGGGGGGGGGGGGTGGTTGTGTGCCGGATGTAATATTTTAATATTTATTATCTCCTTGCAATTAACAATAGGCTTCCAGTGCCGTGTTGCTATATAGTGAGAAAAAACTATACATACGGCAGTATATAATTGTTTAATCCTAACAGCTCAAAGTTTTTTATATGAGTGTGAAAGATTAGCTCAAAGTTTTTTATATGAGTGTGAAATGCTCAGTTACCTGGTATAATAAATGAGGCCATCATTGGTTAACCATCTTGATATGTGATCATTGTAACTCTAGTTGTAACAAGCTGAATTTTGGGAATCCAGATCAAGTTCTCTTGGCTTATGAATGCTACTTGGCCATTGATTTCACTCAATTCTTCATCAGAGATGTCATAGGCCTATCTCTAAGTTTTTAAAAGTAATGCTAAAATTTTCTTTTCTTTTCTTTTCTTTTTAAAAAATCCTGTGGGGATTGGGCCCACAACACCAACAATAACCCTCTCTGGCACCAGCTCTTCTTTGGACTCTCCTTCCCCAGTTGATCCCGCAGGATCCGGCAGGCTTTCTCCCAAACAAGCCCTAAATGGTTTTCTGGCACATTCATCTTCTGATTAAGCCACTACAGGCCATCATGTAATCGTTGTCTAGCAGTCCATGTTCATGGGCCTATCTCGCTGCTCAACTTTCTCATTCATTATACTACACTTTGTCCTCAGCATCTGTATATCTACTAGACCGAATTTATATATATGTGCCTTGCTGCATTGTTTTTTCAATTCATTCTGCAATATTAGTATGATTCTGTTCAGTAGTATTATTATATAAATGCTCCTTTAAGATTTACTTCTTTATTCTGAATATCAACACTACTTTTATTCTTTTCTCCTGCCACTATTTCTATGGTTGTGTAGTAAATTCCTGTAACGTGTCCTTGAAGAGGAGAAAAAGAAATTGTTTGATATCTGTCACCTAAACAAAAAAGAAAAAGAAATTGTTGCACATTTAATGCAAGCCATCTATTTTCTCAGTACTCTTGACGTATCTTCCTACTTTGAAGTGAGAGGTATTTCATTTGTCTATTAGTTGTTGCTTTCCATGTCATTTGCAGGCAGAAGAGAGGCATATGGAGATACTCGGCTACCTTCTTTATGTTGCCAAACTTGTTGCAAAGCAGGAAGGGCTAGACGATGGCTTTAGGATCGTCATCAATGATGGACCCAAAGGATGTTAGTCTCAAAACGCCGACTCTTAATTCAGATCCAGCTCATTTTTTTGACGGAAATTCAGATCCTGCTTTCTCTCTCATTCTCATGTTCATCATTGTTGATCATTGTTTTCCCCCCAGGTCAATCTGTTTATCACATTCATGTTCATCTTCTTGGGGGACGACAGATGAACTGGCCTCCTGGCTGATCGGCTCAGCTCAGCTCGGCTCAGCTCTCATGGTTGCCGCACGGCATGATCCAGCCATGCATGCATTTCTATTCTCAAACAAACTAAAAAGATAGTGCTGTAGTGTGGAACTGCTAGTGTCTGTGTTGTTTCTTTCGTGATCGAGGGATTGTGTGTAACCGTTTGCTTGAAACCGTCTCTACTTTTGAGTCTAAAACATTATTCTACCTTAGTATTGTGCAGTCTAAGGATTTGCAATCTGAATCAAATGGGGATACATTTATAGTCGGACATGGTTGTCCACCAACATTGCTAGAGCGCTTTAAATTACATGTTTATTATTTGAAAATTGGGTGTGCATGCGTAAAAAATGCAAGCTATGGCTAGTTTTATTTCAAACCCCAAATTTGTCTATCATTATTTAGATTTGCCATGAAATTCTGTTTGCAACTATATTAAGTTAACATCGATCAACTGTAATATTGACCGAAAATGGTAAATCAAGTAGAGTTATCTAAGTGAACCTTCTGGATTCTAGTTTCAGACCAGCCTGGAAAATTAATTTATTGGTGGAACTTCTCGTACAGGAGTCTCTCATCGTCCCAATAGAAAAATAAAAAAATAAATAAAAGCCTGGTGATACCATGTCGTGGCATGATCAGCTCTATAAACAAGTTTCCATATTTCTACACCAAATGTGGAGAAACTCTTTAGCTACATCCACGTGAAGTCTTATTGCTTCAACACACATAATCAAGACGCTAGGTGTAAGAGAATATAGAAGAGAGAAAAAATTGTGAGTGGTGTGAAAGTTATATATATATATATATATATTATAATAAGTGTTGCTCAGCTAAACAATCCAAGAGGGGGGTGAATTGAGTTCTTTGAAAATTTTTAACAAGTATGTGTAATTATGCAAAATAAAAAATTCTATGTGAGTGTAAAGTATTGAAAGCAAGAATAAATAGCAATAATAAGAGACAAGCACACAAACATAGCAATTTATAGTGGTTCGGTGCTACTCCTTGCACCTACATACACTCTCCAAGATTTTCTTAGAAATTTTCTCCACTAATTGTTCTTCAAACGATTACAATCTTAGCTAACCCAGCTAGCTTCTTGTTTCACAGGCACAAGGGAGCCTTTCCTTAGCTTTCTCAGCTAACTTATTGTTTCCTGGCACAAGGGAGCCTTACAATTCACCAATTACGGGTTTGGCATACTCTCCACAAGTTTCAACTAAGTTGAAACTCAAACAAACTCACAATGATAAGAGTTTCAGAAATTACAGCTCCTTAATGAGCAAATTCAGAAATAAAAACACTTTACACTTTTTGAAGACCTCTCCTTTTGAATGAGCTTCTCCTCTTTAAATGTTGGAGTAATGAGCACTTGAAAAAGCCTCTTGGGTAGTTGGAAGAAGCCTTGAATGAGCCCTGAAGGAGTTTCAAACACTGCAGCTCACTATCTTTTCAAAAATTGGAAGGCTGAAACTTTCTTGATTTTTTCATTTGTTTTCCTCTTTATTTCTCACTTGTGATCCTTCAAAAATGCTCCCAATCTCTTGCTAATCAATCCCATTTACGAGTATTTATAATTTACTGTGGGATTGGAACGTTAAACTAGCCGTTGGTGACCGTTGAAGACGCAGAACTAGCCGTTACAGCATTTCTGGGCAAACTAGTCGACTCTAGAGTCGACTACTTTTGTTAACACTTCTGTTCTGACTACAGTAGCCGACTCTGGAGTCGGCTAACTTCAGGAAGCTTGCTGTTTTGGCCACAGTAGCCGATTCTAGAGTCGACTAACTCCTGGGAGTTCATTGTTTGCCACAGTAGCCGGCTGGTTAATCGGCTAACTTCATTTTTCCCACTGTTTTGCCATAGTAGTTGACTAGATAGTCGGCTAACTTGGTAAAACTTGCTGTTAACTCTCTTATGGCATAATTTTGACTTGATAGCTTCCATAGTAGTTGACTAAAAGTTTCAAACTTCCATTCTAAGTGCTGGTAACTGCTGTAGGAGTTGACTAAATCCTCCAAAAAACTCATTCCATAAACAAGAGAACTCATTGAAATGAAGAAGATAAATGTTCTAGCTCTCATAATTTGAACTTTCTTCATTTGAAAACCTCCCAAACTTCTGAGTTTCATTTGATTGAGGTTTGAATCATTCAAGCTCTCACGATTTTGAACTTTCTTCATTTGAAAACCTCCCAAACATATGAAAATCACTAAATTGAAGCTTGAATCATTTTAGCTCTCATAGTTTTGAACTTTTTCATTTGAAAAACTTTTCAAACATCTGAAATTCATTTGATTAAGGCTTGAATCATTCTAGCTCTCATAGTTTTGAACTTTTTCATTTGAAAAACTTTTTAACCATCTGAATTTCACTGAATTGAGTTTTGAATCATTCTTAGTTGATCTTGGTCTTCTACAAAAATTCTTTTTTTGAATCATACACCCATTTAGGTACTTGAAATCACTTTTAATCATCTTGATGATTTATGCATGTCTGCATTTCAACATGATTCTCCATAAAACTCATTAGTAACTTACTTAATTGCTTTGTGATCATCAAAATCAATGTGAGGTCAACAATCTC
This sequence comes from Metroxylon sagu, assembly GCA_017589505.3. Lineage (NCBI taxonomy): Eukaryota > Viridiplantae > Streptophyta > Magnoliopsida > Arecales > Arecaceae > Metroxylon > Metroxylon sagu. The sequence goes on from JACVBY030000650.1 coordinate 1,365,942, forward strand.
CCCCTTTTTGATGATGACAAAACCATTAAGTATACAATTAAAATAATGAATTCAACAAGATAAAGTAGTGCAATATTAAACTTGATCATAGGGTTGAGATAATTTGGCTCATGTTAGGAGAGGATTCAGAAATCCGTTTCATGTATGAATTTTGTACCAAAAACTTTGAAATATGTGTCAAAAGTTTGAATTTAGTATCAGAATCTTTGAAAACAATGTGACAAACATTTTTCATGTTCAACTATAGAGAAATCAGATTTATGAAGAGATTTAAGAAGGGTTTCATGTCAAAAATCTGAATTTTGGCTGAAATTCTAAATTTTGTAACAAGGAGATGAATTTTGTGCCAAAATGCTGAATTTAGTACCAAAGACAAAAGTTATGTTCTAGAAATGAAGCATTGTACCAATGAACTGAGTCTTTGTGTAGAAACGATAATTTTGGCTTTAAAAATGTAAAGTTTCAGTCCGTGCCAAAGGCGTGCCAAAAGCGTGCCAAAATTCTGCATAGTATACTGGAACTTTGATTTTTGATATCAAAAGTTTCACTTTAAAAATAGCTTTCATGTAGAGCTTGTTTGCTTGAAATACAAGTGAAATACAAGTGAAAAAACAAGCTTCTTCTTCTCCTTTTGTTGCAAAATCAATCTTACTCTCAAAAACTTTCTTCTTTCCTTTGAAAAGTTGAAATTTGCTAAAATATTTGTATGAATCGTAATTTTTCTCCCTCTAAACATATGCTTACATTATTCTCATTTAGAAATACTGAACTTTTGAACACTTTACTGAAACATGCTGAAACATTTTGAAATCGCTGAAACTTTGTAAGAATTTCATTGAAACATTTTTAAAACATGATGAAAACTTTCTAAATTTTTAAAAAACTTCGTGAAACATGATGAATGTATGCTTCTTTTCTCTTTTCTCTTTTGAAACATGATGAATAGAATTCTTCTCTCTTTTTTTTTTTTTTAAATGTATGCTTCCTTTCTCCCTAAAAAAAACTTCTTGAAACATGATGAATAAGAATTCTTCTCCTTTTTAAATGTATGCTTCTTTTCTCCCTAAAAAAACTTCTTGAAACATGATGAATAAGAATTCTTCTCCTTTTTAAATGTATGCTTCTTTTCTTTCCCTTTTTATCATCAATCAAAAAGGATGTGAGAAGTCATGCACTTAATTTTGAATATCTTGCCCTTGATAGTTCAATTTTAGGATATCCAAAATACATATATTGAAGTAAAGAAATTATACAATATTTGATACCACAGAATTTTATAAAAAGAACATTGCATTAAGTAGATGATTCATACACAAGATTTCATAACAGAGAGGAAATCTGATACCACATTTATAACACAAGATTTCACAAATACAAAGCAACATTCATTTCATAAATTTGATACCACAAAATTTATATCACATTCATAACATAAGATTACATAGTGCTAATACAAACATTTAAAGACATAGGAAAAACTTAGTACATTCTGATCAAAGCAAAGCAAACTAGTACATTAAAAATAAACAGAGCAACCTAAACAATCCAATCTATTCCTCATCAGAGAAAGATACAACAGAGGGCTGAGCAGATGAACCAGCGCCACGTCCTCTCTAAGAAGGGCGATAATGAGGTGGCCTGGCACGGGGGTGAGTAGACTGTGGAGGAGGCTAAAATGGCTGGAATGAAGGTCTAAATGCAACAGGGGCCAGCTGATTACTAATGGTAGAGACTAGATGATGAAGAAGGCCTATGGATATCTCTACTCTCTCAGATTTCCCACCAAAGGCCATGATCTGAGCTCGCAACTGTCTCAACTCCTCAGACATGCGTGCAGACTCCGCTGAGTCACGGCTTGATCCTGTCCCTTGGTCTCTCATCTCATGAAGCATCAGCCTCCATTCAGAACAGTCATAGAGTACTCCAACCTCTCCAATCTCATCATTATCTGGGACAATGTCTCATTTACTGTAGAAATATGTGGTACCATCATAAACTCACCAGTAGGTGAACCACTGTCCCCTAAACTTCTGCTTGAGATAGCTGAAGACACCTCCACTGAAGCTGCTCCTGGTTAAGCTCAATTGATATCCTTTGTGGTGCAAGGGGCTCCTCAGGATGCTGCTCAGCTCTAGGTCTAGCTGCCTCATGAGAAGAAGATGATGATCCCTCAGTAGACACCTCAACCTCATCCTCTACCTCTCCCTCTGGACCATCTGCCACCAACCTTCACAAATCTCATTCGGCGTAGAGAATGCTTATTATAAACATCCGAATGGTATAACTTGGTTGTCTCTTCACCCCTCAGTCTTACTCCAAAGTGTTTAAAGATGTGGGTGAGGAGCATACCATAAGGCAGGGCAGTCCTAAGTCTGTTGACTGTCTCTTTTAATACAGTTAACATCAGCTATAGAAAGTCAAATGGAGTGTCACTGACTAGATGATACATCAAGCAAAGGTCTCTCTCAGTGACCAAATGGAAGCTTCCAGCACGAGGTATGAAGATCCTAGATATAATGTGGTGGAGGAGTCTCATCTCAACATTCAGGGAGTTTGCTAGCACTCTGTCAATCCCCTCCCCATCATCAATGCCAAGGATGGCCTCAATCCGCTGTGCCCTTCCCTCAGGAAGATCATCCCAAAAACCATCGACCGGCACTCTTAAGATGTTTCCAATAATGTTCCAGTCCAAGTTGATCCTGACTCCCCTCACTACTGATGTAGCAGACATGAAATTAACAAATAAATTCTGAAAGAACTCTCTTACCAAGGAGGGGTAGATAGGGACCTCAGTCCGGCACATATATGACCAACCTCTCTGTTGGAGCATTCTTCCAATGCCGAACCCTTCACGAGCAAGGAAGCCGAAGTCGACTACCCGCCCGTTGGAGATGGGTCTCGTGGACAAAGACTGGACCCCGAAGACATGGGAGGAGGAGGGCAAGGTCGGGAGAGGCGCGGCTCTCTCTCGCGGTTCCTCCGAGCTCTCTCCTTGCCGCGTGCGGGGGATTCTCGCCCGTGGAGCCATCAAGCAAGGGTGGACGAATGGAAGAGGAAAATCTAGGGAAGATGAGAGGGATTTGGAGGGATTTGAGCTTGGGAAAAATCTGGAAGAGAATGGAAGGAGTTTTGGGAGAGAAGGAGTCGGACGATCGCTCGGTTGCCCTTATAGCCCGAGCGATCGGACGATTTAGTCGGTTATGGAGCCGGCTAACTCCCATGAGCCGGCTATATTCAATTAGCCGTCAGCCCAAACAACTCAAAAACAGGAGAAAAGATGCCTAGCCTCCAAATGATCAGGGATTTTTATGCAAAATGATTTTTAAATGATATGCATGTTATGGAATCATCTAAGAGGATCAGTTTGGCTAATTATCATGATTTTTAATCATTAAAAACATGCCCAGAAAAAATTTAAAAATTCAATCTATCTAGCTGACTCATTTAATCAAGGGGTCAATCATGCTAAGTTCTCTTCTAATTTCATAAAATCTATTTTGATCAAGAGGTTTTATGAAAATGTCAGCTAATTGTTTAGCAGTACTAACAAAATCAAGATTTATATCTTTACTTTGAACATGATCTCTAATGAAATGATGTCTAATTTCAATATATTTAGTCCTAGAATGCTGAATTGGATTTTTGGTTAAGTTTATGACACTAGTATTATCACATATTATGGGAATGTCCTTAAGTTTGATGCCATAATCTTTTAGTTGCTGCTTAATCCACAAGATTTGAGCACAACAACTCCCAGCAGCAATGTATGCAGCCTCAACTGTGGACAAGGCTACTGAAGTTTGTTTCTTGCTAAACCAGGAGATTAAGTTAACTCCTAGAAATTGGCAAGTTCCACTAGTTGATTTTCTATCAATTTTACAACCAGCAAAGTCAGAATCAGAATATCCAATCAAATCAATGAAGAGAGTTTATCATACCAAAGTCCAAGATTTTTAGTGCCATTTAAGTATCTTAAAATTCTTTTAACAGCATTTAAATGTGCTTCTTTAAGATTTGCTTGAAATCTAGCACACATGCATACACTAAATAGAATATCAGGTCTACTTGCAGTTAAATACAAAAGAGAACCTATCATACCTCTATAAAGCTTTAAATCAACATTTTTGCTACTATCATTTAAGTCAAGTTTGCATGATGAGCTCATTGGGGTATCGGCACGCTTGGAATTCTCCATGCCAAACTTCTTCAAAATTTCTCTTGTATACTTGCTTTGGCTAATGAAGATTCCTTCTTCAGCTTGCTTAATTTGGAGTCCAAAAAAATAGTTGAGTTCTCCCATCATGCTCATCTCGAACTCACCCTGCATGAGCTTAGCAAAGTCTTGACACAAGAGTTCATTAGTAGTACCGAAAATGATGTCATCTACATAAATTTGCATAATGAGCATATCATCATTTTCTCTTTATATAAATAATGTAGTGTCTACATTTCCTCTAACAAAATTATTATTTATCAAGAATTTGCTCAATCTATTATACCATGCTCGGGGTGCTTGTTTCAAACCATATAATGCTTTGTTCAATTTAAAAACATGGTTTGGATGTTCATAATTTTCAAAACCGGATGGTTGTTCAACATATACTTCTTCAGCAATATAACCATTCAAAAATGCACTCTTAACATCCGTTTAAAATACTTTAAAGTTCATGAAGCATGCAAAGGCAAGTAATAATCTAATAGCTTCCAACCTAGCAATTGGAGCAAAGGTTTCATCAAAATCAATGCCTTCTTCTTGATTATAACTTTTAGCTACCAATGTTGCCTTATTTCTAATGATATTTTCATGTTCATCCAATTTATTTCTGAAAACCCATTTAGTGTCAATTATGCAGTAATCTATTGGTCTACTAACTAAAGTCCAAACATTATTTCTTCCAAATTGATTTAATTCTTCATGCATAGCATTTATCCAATCAGGATCATTTTTAGCATCATCAAAACATTTATGTTCAATTTGTGAAACAAAGGCTAAATAATTGCATGCATCTCTATAAGAAGATCTAGTTCTTACCCCTTAAGATGGACTACCAATGATTAGATCTTTGGGGTGATTGTGAACATACCTCCACTCTTTTTCTAAACCTTGTGTACCTTGAGTTTCAGCTTGTTGAAGTGCTTCAATGGTGTCTTCTTGACTGATTTGCTCATTTGTATCTTCTTTGTCCTTCAATGTGATCTCTTGCACTCCTTCAAGTAACCCTGCATCATCAATAGCTTCTTTCTTCCTTGATGGAAGGTTATTAGTTTCATCAAATACTACATGTATAGATTCTTCTACAATCAAGGTTTTCTTATTAAAAACTCTATATGCTTTACTATTAGTAGAGTAGCCAAAAAAGATTCCTTCATCAGATTTGGCATCAAATTTATCAAGATTAGATTTGTCATTGTTAAGAATAAAACATCGACACCCAAAAACATGAAAATACCCAATATTTTATTTTCTACCTTTCCAAAGCTCATATGGAGTCTTTTTCAAAATGGGTTTTATTAAGGCTCTGTTTAAAACATAACATGTTGTGTTAATTGCTTCAGCCCAAAAATATTTTGGGAGATTGCTTTCACACAACATGGTTCTTGCCATTTCTTCAAGAGTTCGGTTCTTCCTCTCAACTACTCTATTTTGTTGAGTGGTTCTTGGTGCAAAAAAATTATGATTGATTTTCATTTCATTGCAAAAACTTTTAAAATTTTAATTTTCAAATTCTTTTCCATGATCACTACGAATAGATAAAATTTGAAAACCTTTTTCATTTGTAGTTTTTCTGAAGAACTTTAAAAATTCAGAAAAAGCTTCATCTTTACTTGCTAAAAATAAAACCCATGTAAAACGAGAGAAGTCATCAATAATTACAAAACCATAGCGTTTTTCACCTAGACTTGTGGTTCTAGTAGGTCCAAACAAGTCCATGTGCAAAAGCTCCAAAGGCCTAGAAGTTGAAACCATATTTTTGGATTTGAATGAAACTCTAGTTTGTTTTCCAAATTGGCAAGCATCATAGATTTTATTTTTTTCAAAACTTAATTTTGGCAAACCATTTACTAAATCTCTTTTGATTAGTTTGGAAAGCAAATCCATGCTAACATGCGCAAGTCTACGATGCCATAACCAGCTAGATTCATTAAATTTAGAATTCATGGCAACTAAACATTCCATATTTTGGTCATTTAGCTCATTTAAATCTATAATAAAAACATTTCCATGCCTATGACCAATAAATTTTATGCTATCATCAGCAGGATTTGTAACCATGCAAATAGATGATTCAAAACTGATTTTAAAACCTTTATCGCATAATTGACTAATGCTTAACAGATTATGTTTCAAACCATCAACAAGAAGAACATTATTTATAAAGGTATGGGAAGTGATACCAATTTTATCAATGCCAATGATCTTTCCTTGAGCATTGTCTCCAAAAGTGACCACTCCTCCATCCTTAGCTTCTAAAATGATGAATTGAGATTCATCACCCGTCATGTGTCTTGAGCACCCGCTATCCAAGTACCATTTTCTTTTTGCATTTCGGATCACAAGACACACCTACACCCACAATTTTAAGTCATGTTTTTAGGTACCCAAGCTTTCTTGGGTCCTTTGGGGTTAGCATGAATGGTTCCTTTAGGAACCCAAATCTTCTTAATGTTCTTGTTGATGTGTGAGTTACATGCAAAGGCCTTATGTCCAGGTTTGCTATATTTAAAACAAGTAATTTTAGGTAGATCATTGGAGGGAACAAATATATTTTTCAAAAACTTTTGTTTCATTAAGGGATTATAGTCTAATTCAGCTTTATTAAAAACAGCCATTTGGTTTCAAAAATCATTTGTAGTTTTATAGAGCTTAAAGTAAATTTATCAACAAAAGGCTTAAGTTTGTTCACTTCATTTTTCAAATTCAGATTTTTTTGGGTTAAAACAAAAATTTCATTTGAAAGCTTTTCTTTTTCAAAAACTAAATTTTGGTTTTGGTTTTTTAAATCTTTATTTTTGGCACCTAACTTTTTGAATTCAGTAAGTAAATCATAAAATGCATCTTGCAATTCATCAAATGTAAATTCAGTTTGAGAGTCAGAAATTACCTCTTCTTCACAAGTCATGAGACACAAGTTTGTTGTTTCTTGTTTCTCATCATCTGAACTTGTATCATCACTATCACTCCAAGTTGTCATCATAGCCTTCTTTTTAAACTTCTTGGGACCTTTCTTAAGTTGTGGACAGTCAGTCTTAAAGTGTCTCGGTTTCTTACATTCATAGCAAATAGGAGGCTGCTCTTTTTCTTTTTCCTTGCTGAATTCTTCTTTTACAAAAGGCCTCCTCTTTACTCCATGTTTCTTCTTCCTCATGAATCTTCTAAATTTTCTTGTGATGAGAGCTAGCTCATCATCTCCATCACTTTCTTTCGAAGATTCATCACATTCTTCTTTTTGGTCTGAACATTTTAGAGCCATGGTCCTCCTCTTTTTGGTCTCTTCCTCATCTTGATGTTGTTTAACTTGAATTTTATGGGTCATCAGCGATCCCATGAGCTCTTCTAGAAGAAGGTTGTTGAGGTCCTTTGCTTCTTGAATTACAGTCATCTTGACTTCCCATGACCTAGGCAAAGATCTCAAAATTTTTCTCACTAGATCACTGTTAGTATAAGATTTGCCAAGGCTTTTAAGACCATTTACAATATCAGTAAATCTAGTAAACATATCAGTAATAGATTCAGTTGGTTCCATTTTAAACAGTTCATATTTATGCATAAGCATATTGATTTTAGATTCCTTCACTTGATTTGTGCCTTCATGGGTGACTTCAAGTCTATCCCAAATCTCTTTTGCAGAAATACAAGTAGATATTCTATTAAACTCATTTGCATCAAGAGAATAATATAAAACATTCATGGCCTTAGCATTGAGCTGTGTCATTTTCTTATCATGCTCATCCCAATCCGCTTTCGGTTTGGGAACATCAATATCATTTGTTCTAAGAATGGGTGTGTGAGGGCCATTTACTATGATACTCCAAAGATCATAGTCAAGTGCTTGAATAAAAATTTTCATTTTAGCCTTCCAATACGTGTAATTTATGCCATTGAATAAAGGGGGTCTATTTGTAGATTGATCTTCAGTCAACAAGGTACTTACTTGGGCTGCCATGGATCTTTAACTCTTTGTCAGTTAAAATAAATAAGAACAAGAGTACTAGCTCTGATACCACTTGTTGCCCAGCTAAGCAACCCAAGAGGGGGGGTGAATTGGGTTCTTTAAAAATTTTTAACAAGTATGTGCAATTATGCAAAACAGAAAATTCTATGTGAGTGTGAAGTATTGAAAGCAAGAATAAGTAGCAACAATAAGAGACAAGCACACAAACATAGCAATTTATAGTGGTTCGGTGCTACTCCTTGCACCTACATCCACTCCCTAAGATTTTCTTGAAAATTTTCTCCACTAATCGTTCTTCAAACGATTACAATCCTAGCTAACCCAGCTAACTTCTTGTTTCACAGGCACATGGGAGCATTTCCTTAGCTTTCTCAGCTAACTTCTTGTTTCCTGACACAAGGGAGCCTTACAATTCACCAATTACGGGTTTGGCACACCCTCCATAAGTTTCAACCAAGTTGAAACTCAAACAAACTCACAATGATAAGAGTTTTAGAAATTACAGCTCCTTAATGAGCAAATTCAGAAATAAAAGCACTTTACACTTTTTGAAGATCTCCCCCTTTGAACGAGCTCCTCCTCTTTAAATGTTGGAGTAATGAGCACTTGAAGAAGCCTCTTAGGTAGCTGGAAGGAGCCTTGAATGAGCTTTGAATGAGCCTTGAAGGAGTTTCAAATACTGCAGCTCACTATCTTTTCAAAAACTGGAAGGCTGAAACTTTCTTGATTTTTTCTTTTGTTTTCCTCTTTATTTCTCACTTGTAATCCCTCAAAAATGCTCTCAATCTCTTACTAATCAATCCCATTTATGAGTATTTATAGTTTACTATAGGATTGAAACGTTAAACTAGCCGTTTGTGACCGTTGGAGACGCAGAACTAGCCATTACAGCATTTCTGGGCAAGTTAGTCGACTCTAGAGTCGACTACTTTTGTTAACACTTCTGTTCTGACCACAGTAGCCGACTCCAGAGTCAGCTAACTTCAGAAAGCTTGCTGTCTTGGCCACAGTAGCTGACTCCAGAGTCGGCTAACTCCTGGGAGTTCACTGTTTTGCTACAGTAGCTGGCTGGTTAGTCGGCTAACTTCATTTTTCTCACTGTTTTGCCACAGTAATTGACTAGATAGTCGACTAACTTGATAAAACTTGCTGTTAACTCTCTTGTGGCATAATTTTGACTTGATAGCTTCCAAAGTAATTGACTAAAAGCTTCAAACTTCCATTCTAAGTGCTGGTAGCTGCTGTAGGAGTTGACTAAATCCTCCAAAACTTGAAAACTCATTCCATAAACAAGAGAACTCATTGAAATAAAGAAGATAACTTTTGTAGCTCTCATAATTTGAACTTTCTTCATTTGAAAACCTCCCAAACTTCTGAGTTTCATTTGATTGAGGTTTGAATTATTCTAGCTCTCATGATTTTAAACTTTCTTTATTTGAAAACCTTCCAAACATCTGAAAATCGCTGAATTGAAGCTTGAATCATTTTAGCTCTCATAGTTTTGAACTTTTTCATTTGAAAAACTTCTCAAACATCTTAAATTCATTTGATTAAGACTTGAATCATTCTAGCTCTCATAGTTTTGAACTTTTTCATTTGAAAAACTTCTCAACCATCTGAATTTCACTGAATTGAGTCTTGAATCAATCTTAGTTGATCTTGGTCTTCTATAAAAATTCTTCTTTTGAATCAAAACCCATTTAGGTGCTTGAAATCACTTTTAATCATCTTGATGATTTATGCATGTCTACATTTCAACATGATTCTTCACAAAACTCATTAGTAACTTACTTAATTGTTTTGTGATCATCAAAATCAATGTGAGGTCAATAATAAGTACCAGATGTATAAGAATATAGAAGAGAGAGATGACGAGCAGCATAAAAGTTATGTTGGGAGAACTTAATTTTAAAATTTTGATAAAAATTATGTTGAGAATGAATTTTTGAAGTTAATTTATAACTTGGCAATTAGTATAAAAGTCATGTTGGGAGAACCATTTCTCCTCTAAAAATTATATTGAGAGTGAAATTTTTAATTTGTTTTTTAAATTTTTTTAATGAATGATTTTAAAAATTAGTATATAATTTATCTTGGAAGAACTTAATCTTTTTATTAAAAAATGTTGAGTCTGAAATTTTTTAAGCTAATTTTTTATTTTTCAAAAATCATTATAAAGTTATGTTGAAAGAACTTAATTTTTTTTTTATATAAGAATTATATTGAGCGTGGAAGTTTTAAGTTAATTTATAAAATTTTAATATAATTTATTAAAAATTATGTTGTTGAGAGTGGGATTTGAACCCACGCCCTTTCGGACCAGAACCTTAATCTGGCGCCTTAGACCAACTCGGCCATCTCAACTCTATAATCATGTTCTTGCAAATAAAAGAAATATTCCTAGAATGCGATTTCCAATCGCGTTCCCTTCTGCTCGTCTGGGGACATGGACACAATTTGAGCTTGATTGACATCAAGCTCAATGTTTTCCTTTAAAAAAGAAAACATCAACATCACCGTGCTTTGTTGTCTCTCTCTTTTTAAAACAATAACATTTTGCTACCAAAATTTCTAAAAATTTTACAAATAATTGAAAAAATAAAACGAATTCATCGCACATGTCCTCTCTAGTTCATCTTACTTGAGTTTTTGAGAATAAAGACTGAAAAACAAATACAGCACCAAACGGGACCTCAGTTGCATACAGAAGTTAGGTTGCCATGATGCTCTATCCAGACCATCATAAGCCTTCTCCCATAAGCTTTCATGGTTACAATTCTGTGGATAGCATACGTGATTCATTGAAAGATCATCGGATGGCTCCTCGAGGGCGCCATCCCGTCCGCCACCGCCTCCGGGGCAGTTTCTGTCGCCGCCATCCCCGCCGAGATCAGGGGCATCGAAGGAGGGGAAGGCGCGGCAAAGGTTAGGGTTTGAGGAGTGGAGGGCGAGGAGGGAAGTGGCAGCAGCGGAGGAGGAGGAGGAGGAGGGGAGGGAGATGGCCGGGAGGAGGGTGTTTCGAGCAGGGAGGCGGTGGTTTCCGACGAGGTGGATGGCGGTGACGTCGTGGAGAGAGGAGAAGCGGAGGGGGGGGGGCGGCCATGCCGTCTGGTTGCTTCGCTTCGGGTGAGGAGATTCTATTACCAGAGAGAGAAGGAAGGTTTATTTAACAGGCGGGAGATTCGATGTATTCAAATCCAATTGAAGGCATGAATCCAAACCTAAATCCCGGACAAGTTCAGGAGCAAGATTTTGTCCATTTTTTGTGCTCACAATCACTTATCGAGTAATCCTTCTTATTGTAACATTCCAATATGCTAGTCTAATTAATTTGTTAGCGAATCAAAATCACATGGTTCAAAAACTCGAGTGAAAGTTAATAAGTAGCAAATGGATTTGAGTTGATGCCATAAATTAGTTAAAATTTACTCTCAAGTCGGATCGTTAGTACTCCACACGGAACCGTTCTATTATTTCATAAATAGTCCTTTCCTTATGTACCCTATGGGCAGCCCTTTTCTCATGCCCATCAACTTTCTCATACTAAATTTTTTGATACCATTTGTAACGTTTCAAGCCCACTTGCTGATCCAATTAACTTCTTAGCGGACTAAAACCATATGACCCAAAAATTCGAGTGAAAATTAATGAGTAGCAAGTATATTTGAGATGGTTGAGATGTTGATTTATGAGCTTTATCTGTACGTTAAATACAAATTTGCTTTTGAAGTGATGATAAGCATCATAGATGGCAAGAATATTTGATTGAAGGATCGAATACAGAGCGATAGACAAGTACAAACTATTCAAGATGAGTCCTAATGATATGTTTTAATTGATATAAATAACTCTTTGCAATGAGAAATAAAATATAAATAAAAGTATGAGTATGTCAAAGTAAAATAAAAGATCAAAAATCAATATATATGTAAGAAGGTAAGCACTTAATGATCATGTCCCTACCATAGGCACAACCAATGCAAGAAGGTGAGCACTTTATGGTTGGGGCTTTACCACAGCCACAACTAGCGAACTTACCTATTATGAACCCATAAGTATTTTTATAAACTGCTTTCATCATGTGTAGAAAGTTAAAGGCCTCATAAACCTTTGATTGGCCATGAGAGATTTCTTAAATTCTTGATTAGAGGTTTTTTTAGTAATTTTGTTAAATATTTTTTTAGAGAAATATGATGCAAATACCATCATCAAAGTTTGAAATCAAAATAACTTCCAAATGGAGACGACCACCAGCTAGTCAGGCAAGGAGTGATGGGCTGGTGAGTAGTCTTTATACATTATATTTATAGCTTAAAAAGAGTTGGGAAAAAATGTAATTACTGTTGTGATTGGAATAACCGGCTGCATGGTAACATGTAGAAGCTCCTTGTGATGATGATATATGTTGAGATGATTTGATTCCTGTGGTGTGACTTGCCTTGTACTACCTTTACATCCTACCTAAATAAATCAATCTTGACAAATATCAGCTCATTGACTTACATTATGTTAGTAGTCTGGCAATTGAGCATCTTAACAATAAATTAGGTGAGTCTAATTTGTGTCACTGGTTGGCAACTCAACTCCAACATAATAGAGAGGCATATATATCTCATTAAGCTATGACTTAAAATCATGATAGAATAAATAGCTGTTATTGCTTCTTTTAACTTCATTAATAAATTTCAATGATAAGCGATATCTTTAGTTATAATAGAATTAATAAGATCATCCATTGCTATTGAGAGGGTTAAATTAATTTGACTACTAAATATCATCATCTTTTATTGAAAGTATATGTGTCTATATATATAAAATATGATCGTCCAGTGGTATGCATCAAGTTTTACGCACCAAGTTTTAATCGATCCTTACAAATTCTTAAAAACATATGTTACCTAACTTGATTGTTAGAGATATTCAAAATTATTTATATGATTTGATTTTTGAGCGACACAAGCAAAAAAAAAAAAAAAAAAAAAAAGCTTATTTATATTTTAGGTACCATATTTGATAAACAATGCCATATGACCATGATGGGAATAACTTTCATTATATAAATCCCCATTAACCTTCAATCAATCAATGATTCTCTCATTTCCATTCAAGCAATGCTTCTTTTTATTTTTAATAAACAAAATAAATAATCTTAGAAAACGAAGTGTAGTAGCCAGAATTCTTTTGCTTACAGGTGTGGCTATTATCAAGACAAAAAATTAACCAGCCAAATTTTGATGTTTTCATACTATTCACATATATTTATATTATATTATATTATTTTTGCTGACAATTGATCATATGAGTTAGGTTGGAATGTTTTTGAGACATTTTCTCTAAATATTTCTTAATAAAAATCAAAGAAAGATCATTTAAAATAAAAATCATCATTATTGATTGTTATTTATGATATTTGAAATACTAGAAATCAAAATCATAATTTAATATCATATTTTAATTTGAATATTCCAATGACTTAATATCATATTCTAAAATAGGCTTAAATTTGTTTTGATTGCTTTAAATTTTATTCATAATTGCACAGATCCTTCTAGTTTTATTTGAAATAATTTTACACTCATAATTCTTTAAATAAATAAATGAGATTCTTCTATTAACTTTCTATTATTCAATGTGGTGGAAATTTATCATATAATTCTAAAAAAAAAAAAAATTAAGAGTAACATGTGTGATTGTAAATAAAATTTAGAGAGGTGAAAATAAATTTAAATTTTTAAAATTTTTGAATCAAGATCAATAACTTAGAATTGCAAATTGTATAAGTTTATGTATTAAATTATGTTAAGAGATGCTTTATTGTGAGGAGAGAAATTGAATTAAATAATCTTTAAACTTTTTCAACCTAACTTAACAATATTTTTTTTTCAAAAAAATATTTTTCTAGTTCAAGATAGGCTTGCAAAAAATAGTGAAGAAATCGATCACATATAAGTTTTATGTAAATTGCTACTTAATTTTTAATAAAATTCAGTTTTAATTATATGGGATTTTAATTTTTTTTTTTTAAAATAGTACTGCCATAATGGATTGATGCAGTGCATGAACCTGGTCAAAGACACGGAACCACTAAACCTCCTGTAATTTCTTTAAAAAGAAAAGATAAGTACTTATAGTAGGGGTATAATTGTAAATATGAGCCGTCGCCTGCCAACCATGCGGCTTGAAAACCTCCAGCGCCGCCGTTTTCCTCCGCACTCTCACCATCTCCTCCCTCTCGACAAAGACATTTACTTAGACGGAGGCATAACGCCTAAAAGAGCGAGAAAAATTCATTCCATCGACTCGAGCCAATCGGCATGCTTCTGCGATCACTGGAGAACAATATTTTCTCCCGAGTCTCTCAGAATTTCTAGAATTCTTTGGAGCTCGGAGTTCAAAAAAAGCGAGGGATTCGGAGCGTCAAAACGGTAGGTAACTTTCTTGCTCCTAGTGATTAACGAGAGCATAAACGGGAGCCGGCTCTCGTTTGCTCTCAGTGACGCCCTCAAAACTCCTCTGATTTTTAGTTTGTTTTAGTTTCCTGGGGGCTTTGGTTTGAGTACGTGGGCAGTAAGTAGAGCGGAGAAAGCTTCGAGGTAAGTTTAAATAAGTTTTTATTTGTTTTTCTTTTTTTTGAATCTTGTTGTGGGTTTTGTAGATTGGATTTTTTTTACCTGTTTTTTCTCACGTGAAAAAAAAAAAAAAAAAATCGAGGACTTTATTTCGAAGATGTTTAATCGAATGATTTCGATTGGATCATCGAACTGTATCTCGTTCTTGATTTGATTTTTTTTTATTTCGCTATGATTGTATGGTGAAAAGAAGTTCTCTTCCGTGATTGGAAAACAAGATTTGATGCATTCAATGATCTGTTTAACGAAGAACATGCTATGTCGATCGACCATAGTTTTTTTTTTTTTTTTTTTTTCTAGGAAATATTTTTAAAGCTCCATTTTTCTTCTTTCTTCCGTTCTTGTAAGATGGTTGTTGAATTCTATATAGATCCTCTTTTTTTTTTTTTCCCTTCGAATCTTTTTACTTTTTGTGTTAACTCTTTTATAATATTATTCCCTGTGGACGTTCAAAAGCCTCTCATCTGCGTTTATTCTATTTCTACCATGTTAAGTCTTTGCTTAAGATTCATCTCAAGTTTCATCACAGACATCCTTGATAGATTTTTAGTTAGTCGTCTTGTTAATTTTGACATCTGATAATTCTGATAATTTTCTATGTTTTTATATCTCATGCAGGATGAGCGATTCTTAGAAGGCTTCCATCTTTTTACTTGAGAGTGCGGCGGGGTTTAAGAGAGGTTTCTTTGTTAGAAACATTCTTCACCTCTTGCAAGGCGTTCTCAGCTTACGTGCTTTTTCTTTTTTCTTTTTTTTTTTTTTTTTTTTTTTTTTACCTCTCTCTTTTGGTTTCACGTGGTTTTATACTCTTATTTTATATATGTGTTTTCTGATCACAGTGCTTAGATTGCCTTTTGGAAGATATTTCTGTGCCTCATTTGAGCGTGAATATACGAGGTTTCAGATATGAGGAGGTTCTTTTTCTTTAGATCTTCAAAATCCGACAGCGCGAGCAGCAACCCAACGCCTGCAGCTCCTCTATCTTCCAGCAAGGGGAGCAGCTTTTGGGAGGCACCATCGCAGAACGATGGAAAAACTCCAGTGGGCGAAATGATTCAGGATGGCTCTCAAATGCCCAAGGATTCAGCTTTAAAACCAGTGAATCGAGACCCAGAAAGTGCAATTCCATCTTGTCCGCATCATACAAGGAGTCTTTCGTTTTCCTCTGAAAGTCACAGAGAAAATACGTATCATTCAAGCAATTTAAGCGGATCGCCATCTAGCTGTGGAAGTTCACAGTAAGTGTATTATAACCATCAATAACATAAGCGTGTGCTTGTTGTATATGGAGGTCTTCCCTTATTTCTGTTTCTTTGGATTCTTTTTTGCTGCATTGAACTGTGATTATAGTCCTATTTCTTGCTAGTCTAAGTTGAAGTCTAACTTTTAGAATGCTATTTGTACGTATGCATGAAATAGTACTTGCATCTTGGAAGCACTATAAGATTCCTAGTTTTTATTAAATAACTAAGTAAATTAATAATTTCTTTCTTAGATAAGAATTCTTCTATCTGGTTCAATTCACACGCAGACGGACTTTTATGTGTTCGTTTTAATGCTGCATCATTTGTTGACCAGGATAAGTACTGCGTAATTACTTTATCTCTCTCTCTCTCTCTCTAGGCTGTTTTATTATTTCTTTTACGGATAAGAATTCTTTTATTGAGTTAAATTCACGCACAAGTACACTTTTATTTGTTATTTTAATGCCGCATCATTTGTTACTTTACTTTCTCCCTCTCTGTTACGGTTAGAAGTGATTTTAGGGAATTAATGTCCATTTACTCCGCCTACATTCATTAAGAGAAATAAAAAAAAAAAAAAAAAAAGGACTAGCTCATAATTCGTGATTGCTACCAAGTTCAGATATCATGATATATAAATTTACGAAGCCTACTCACCAATCATGCGGTCTGGTGATGCCAATGCATCTGCACTTGTGAGCTTGCTTAGACTGGCATAACCCCCATATTAGTCTTAATTTATGCTAGCATAACACAAAACAAATGACTAGTCTGTACAGTTGCTCAAGTTACGAGTATTTCTGTTTGCTACTTCTTTTTTATTAAATCCTCTTTTTATCTGATTCTTCTACAGTGCCTCTTTTGCGAGAATAAAGAATATCTCCGTTCATTGTTGCTCCAAATTTTTCATATGCATGCGCCTTTACAGAACTTCATATTATGTTGGAATTGAAAAGAACTGGGTTTCATAAATTTTTACATAAAACGTGGAGTAACTATTTTATTGCATATGTACCCATTTGTAGATGCATTTTACTTCATCAACTGGTTAAAAGTTTATTATTGAAAGCATGATGATTTACCCATTTGCTGAAAATGGGATTTGTAAGATCACTTTTAGTTCTTCGATTGGCTTCATACTTTCCCTTGGGTAATAAGAATCAGACAATTGGAACAAATAAAATTCATTTAGTAACATTTGTTGCTTGGTAATGATGATCCAACAATATTGGCAAGCTTTGGTTGCATTTTGGAATTCTGAAAAGAAATGATAACATTTTTAGAAAGAGTGATAAAGTTATGTCTAAAATCAACTTCTCTTATGATGTAAAACAGTAGTTGAGTGGAAGGGCATTAGCCTGTTCTTACGGAAGAACCAAACGTCCTAGAAGTTTAAAATTACGTTTCTCACTTAAAAAAAGGGTTGGAATGAACTTTGTATGTGATTAATATGTGGCATCAAACTAAATCAATGAGAAACAATAAACCAAACGCAAGACAATAAGAGTCACGTGATTCTGCCCTTTGGCCTAAGTTCCTAGGCACAGCGGATCACAAGTGCTTGGTTAACAAGAAGATTTATGATGTTTAGATCAAAAAGCGGCACAGTTGCATTCTGCTCTTTGGCCCATAAATCATCTCTCTTTCACCTCTTTTGTTTTCTTTATCACTTCATTTAGTGATTTTTATTCAAAATACATACATACATATAAATATACTTGCATGTTTATATGAAAATATATATACATGCATATATAAATGCAAATACACGTACATACGTACATACATGCAATTGCACATACATATATACATATACATATGTATTTGTATATACATACATACATATATATATATATATATATTACATATATGTAGGTAAACTTAACCACATTAGCCATGAATGTATATAATCATTTTTCTCATCCTTAAATCTGCACAATCAGTCACTTCATCTTGTCTATTTTTTTTTTATTTTTGAAATCAATGAATGATGTGAATCTAAAAGTGAGAAAGATGAATAGATCTAAATTTCACTACATTCAAATATAGCAAATCTACTCCTCTCTTAGAGAGAGAGAGAGAGAGAGAGAGAGAGAGAGAGAGAGAGAGAGAGAGAGAGAGAGAGAGAGAGAGTCTCCATTGTTAAATTTCTCACCTTATTTCAAGCTGTTTGGCCTCACTGTATCCCATTTTCCCTTTTACTTCAGCAGTAATTCTCAAACTCGGAAAAGCTGTACAAGACCTAAAGGAGGTGGTCAGGCTGCAGCTCAGCATTTGCATGCAAAATATTCGCAAAACCATGCTCGTGACACTGAGAAATATTGTTCTCTAGAAGAGAACTCGGGAAGGCCGCAACAAGCTTGGTTTACGGCGCCATCTTCGCCAACATGCAGCAGAGAGGACCTTGGAACCTACTCATTAAGAGATGACCTCGGGCTGGCATCCCCACGGAGGCACACAAAAAAGACTCGGGAGATTCCAATGCATGCAATGCTCGAGCAATCTATGATGAAATCGCGAGAATTTGACTCCGAAACTTTTTCAAAAATTGAAGACGCTCATGAGAGTTCATCAGAACCACTGCCCACTTTGAACTCAAACAACATTGGCCTAAGTGAGAACCTTAACGGCTGTTGTACTAATGAGTTGTCGGGTTTTCAAAGACAACATTTTTTTCTCAGAAATGGTTCAATGGACACTAAAGATGATAAATTTCCAATTTCTGATGAAAAGTTAGCTATAAAGGTGGAGGAGGTAGAACAAATGATCAGGCTTCTATCTGATGAAGAGCTTCAGAACTGCGGTTTTAATGTGCCAGCTTTGCAGCAGACAATTAGAAATATCAGTGAAGACAGGAAAAACTTGGCAGTTGAGCTCTTATCACAAATAAAGTTCCGTCTTGCAGAGAGGTCCTCAGCCAAAGAGTGTCTGAAACGGGCCAAGTTAGAACTAGACATTCGAACTAGGAGGATGGTGAAGGAGAAGAATGAACTGAGATCAAGTTTAGAGAAAGAAATGGACAGAATGTACAGCGACTGGGCCATGAGGCATGAAAAGCTTCAATGTGAAGAGCAGAGGCTTCGGGAACGGGTGAGAGGACTTGCAGAACAAAATGTGTCTCTTCAAAGGGAAATATTTTCGGTTAAAGGACTTGAAGTGGATACTGGAAGTAGGATCTTGAATTCTGGAGTGGAAGCTAGCTTGGAAAAAGCAAGGACAGAGAACCATGACCTCCATCAATCCTTATCAGAGTTGCAGGAGCAATTAAAAGGTGCAGAAGAGGCACGGGAGTGTATCAGAAGAAGCTACAAAGAGAAGGAGAGGGAGAACAAAGAATTGCAAAAAGTGATTGCATGGCTGCAAAGGGTGTGCAGAGAACAGGATAAGACAATCAATGGTTTGAGACAGGGCTTTCATGATGAAATTAGAGAGCAATCAATAGAGAGAAGCGATCCTGTTAGTAGGTTACAGATGGAGCAATTAAGATTGACAGGTGTGGAACAGAACCTGAGGAAGGAAGTAGAATCTTTGAGGCATGAAGTGGAGTCTGTCAGGCATGAGAACATGGGCCTCTTGAATCGCCTGCAAGCTACTGGAAATGGCGGCAGCTTTTCAGCAATTAAGCTTGAACAGGAGCTTTGTGCTCAAGTGGATTACTTGAAGGATAAGGGCTTGTCCTTGCTCCATGACTTGGATCACTTTTCTGGGGATTTATTGGGCTTTATAAGTCGCAAGAAGTGTGAACATGACCAAGAAGCTAGCAACGAGTTTGATGGATGTTCGTTTGCTGACTACATTATGAGGTATCAGAGTTTACATAGAGGACATGAAAATTTTAGAAGTAGTTTGCAAACAACAGCAGAAATATTAGCCAAGAAGTCCAGTTCACAAGCACCGGATTGTCAGTCAGAGACTACAGAACGTGGCAGGTCAAAGCATTCTGAGGTATGATCCAATTCTTACTGTCTTAGAATTTTATAGCGAAATTTTGATACTTTAGATCCAACCCTGGTTTTAATATTATCTCAAGAACTTTATAAGTGAGTATCTCTGTAGTCTGGAAAATAGATATTTGAACGTTGCATGTGTCTATGGGAGAATATATGTTTACTGCATGAAATACTAGGCATTAGTCTATGACATTTGGTGGCATATGTGTGGATGGGAGATCCATTGTGTGCTTCTTTCTTCATGCCATCACTGCCAACCTCTCATTCATGGGCAGGGGGCTGCAGCTATGACATGATCAGAAAGTAGACAGATGGATGGCACCTGTCCATCCACACATCTAGGAAAAATTGAAATTTTCAGTGCTGGAGAGGAACAAAAGTTTGGCAAGTTTATGGATTAACCATCAGTATGCAGTTTCATGATAATAGGTCATTGTGAAGATCCTTCTCTACTGATGGCACCTATAGATTTTTGGTTTTTTTAACTCTTGAAATCCTTTTCACATGATGTTTTCATTTTATTGAACTAGGATGAATTAGAGCATGAATTGAAGGCAGAGACTTTGTTAAAGAGAGTACTCCAAGAGAAGCTATTCTCTAAAGAACTGGAACTTGATCAACTACAGGCAGACTTGGCTTCTTCCATAAGGGTTCATGATGTCTTGCAAACTGAGATTCAGAGGCTGCAGGACGAACTATCCTGTCTCACCCACAAGATGAAGGATATGGAGCTTCAGGTGTGGCGCTGTCTGCTCAATATTGCATCCATTAGTATTATCCTATTGATGATATGGATGTGTTGTATATACGTGCAATATTATAACCATATGACATTTAGTGTCAGTTTATTAGTCTCGATGAAAAAATTTACATGGTCCATTGTTAGCAGCAAAAATTATTTAAATCTACGGTCAGACACCAGTCACCATGATCTGTTTACTATGTTTTTTTTTTTTTTTCTTTTACTTAAAACAGAATTAAGCAAGGTTATAGCGGTATGTGTTATCCACTAATTAACCATTTAAATTGTGGTCTTTACCCTTGTTATTTGTTATATCTCCGGTAAGAGTAAGTCTGAATAATAAACAGATGTTGAAGAAAGATGAGAGCATCAAGCAGCTCCAGCATGATCTCCAAGAGGACACAAAGGAACTGACTGCAACCCGCAATATACTTTTGAAAACTTCTGAGGAGAGGGACCATATGTGGGAGGAGGTGAAGCATTCGAGAGAGACAGTTATGCTTCTGAATCATGAGGTCCTTTCTCTTAAAAAGAAAATTGAAGAACTTGATGAAGAAGTTCTCATCAAAGAGGGGCAGATCGCTATCTTGAAAGATAGCCTTAGTGAAAAGCCATTTGACATCATCTGCAGTCCAAGAACGGTGAAAGAATTTTTTCCTGAAGATAAAATGAGATGAAGGCTGATGAATGTAAGTCTGTTCTTTATTTTATTTTATTTTATTTTATTTTATTTGTGTTGGTTTCCTTTGCCTTTTGTTTTAACTTGTCTTTCTTGTTTCATTATTGGGTAGTGCCAAATGCTGCTAAAGTTTTTCTTGTTATAAATTACATGTTCTTTCACAGAATTTTTTGGAAGAGCTTCTTGATTAGATTTAAAAGAAGTAACTGTTTGAAGAGAGCTTCTTTTTCTTTGCTCTCAGCTTACAATATTTTATTTTGCTGTAGACCATATATTTTGTCAGTGTGCATGTTCTAGTTTCTTTGTACAGAGCAGTTATATAAACCAAACACTTGGAAATGTACATGATGTTTAGATCCACCGGACAAGCTAGGCCATTATATGAGCATTCTAAGAAATTGATCATGAACCTCAAATGGTTGTTAGTTAACATGTTTTGGTAATGGTGTTGGTTATAGCTTGGACAGTTAATGCTTGTTAGGTTCACGTGCATGCTGATTTGATTCAAGTCCAGGAAAGTAAACTTGGTAGAGGTTATATGGTTAGGATTGTTTTTTTTTTTTTTTTTTTTTTTTTTTTTTTTTTTTTTTTTTTTTTTTTTTTTTTTTTTTTTTTGCTTTTTTACATTGCACTGGACTTGTGGATGGTTTTATGGATCTCTTGATCTAACATGGGGTTGGTTAGGGATGGATGGATACTGGATGAGATTTTAGGTGCATATTATGGCGAAAAGAGGAGGCTTGCTTAGAAGTGTGTGCATTGCAGGACCATAGAGTGAATTTTTGAATAATGTAAAATAGTGTACTAATGGAGTTATAATGTTTGGCTTTCTAAGAATTTGCCCCATGATGTCAGAATGAGGCCTCATAGCTTCTATTGGATTTGTTGCCAAACTTATAAAAGAGATTGCACTTATCAAATAGATAGGAATTTTTGACTCACCCCTTTACTATTAAAAAAAATGGATTCATTGATATACTTGAAACTTTTTAATTCACTTTTCCAATCGATAAAGGAATCCTACTACTCTGAATCTATGGACCTATTTGCAAAAGGACTGATTAAATGAAGAACTTATTTGGAGCTAATTAAACAGAATAATGAGAAAATATATTGTGCATAGATGTTCTTTGTTTGTTGTTGCCCATTCCTTAGGGACTCTACTATTAATTTTATATATTAACAAGAAGCTCCTTAATGTTGTATGAGTTAGAAAGTAGAGCAATGAAAATATTCTAACAAAAGATGATGAATGTGATGGAAATAAGAACACTGAGAGGAACGTGGCAAAACCACGAAGGATAAAGTCAGTTTATGGCAAACTAAAATGATACAAGCAATGCTTAAATCAGAGGTAAGGAGAGGTAATTGAAAATTGAAAATATGTTGAATGATCTAGAAAGTGGGCTGGGTGGCCTAAGTTGGCAAGAGTGGAATTTGTGAGAAAGGGTACGGAAAACCTTATATAGTAGTAATAAACCTTAGACCAAGTTACTGGACGAATGATGGTTTTTTTTTATACATTTAAACATACTGGCTTTTTCTATCATCAGTTTGTGGATGGCCTGCCTGATATAAAGTTGTAGATATGTACATGGACCTTCAGTTTGAGTACCTGCACTTATCCTTTAACTTAAGTGGCTATGTGTGCTGATGAGAATGTGCATCACTCCAATACATGCTTCTCAAGCTTACCACACACATCTATGGAACTTGTGTGAGTGAGCAGCATGAACACCCAAAAAATTAGTAGTGGTGCATGTGAGACCCAATTTCCCACCAAAGAAAAGTTCTTAGCACCAGGAGTGGCATGCAGATCTGTCATACAGTCATACATCATTCCATGGCAATTCTGCTCTAGTCCCTCTGTGAGAAATACCTGATTGGCTTATTTAACTGAAATTGCAAATCTTGCATTTAATCATCCTTTATGCAGGAAGTTTTAACAATGCAACACATCAAAACTATATTGATGTTTAAAATCAACTGATTCTGCTGTGAGCATAATTCAGGCTTTTTCTTTTTTTTTTTTTACAGGTACCATTTGTTGGGATGTTTGTTCTAGGCTTCTGGCAAACTTATATCAAATATCAGAATAAATCTTTCAAGTTTCGACTGACATGCTGGGCAAACAACCATGGTTGACAGAAAACAAATTGTGCTTCTTGTATATTTTGTTTTACTTTTCTAAAAAGAAAAAAAGATTTTCCAGTTGTGTTCTTTATTGATCAAACTGTTACTTTTATAGGTATCCAAAGTTTTAAGAGGGAGATTATTGATACAGGAAAGGGGGGGCTGTTTGCCAACTTTCATGTGCCTAATAAGTTTGCAACCAAGCTCTATGCATAAAATCATGTATCACTGAATTCCTTTTTTTAATATATACATATGTGTGTGTGTGTGTATATTATTGCTTCTTCTCTTGGAAGATAAACTAGGCTCAGGCCTGAATGGGCATTTCAATGGTGGATATTGGACAAGGACAGCATTGTTGGATCATCAATCAAAAGATTACTTGTATTAGTTGTTTATTTGCACTGCAGCTCATCAATCTTATCTTATGATGGCATGGTTATAGTAGGACATAGCCAAGGATCCGAGATGTGCCTCTCATAACTCTTAGATATGAAAATGCTGTTATTTAAGATGCCGGAGAAGCAAATGGGCTTCCTAATGAGAGACCTCTTTTGTATGTTCCCTTCTACTCTTTTGGTATATCAGATCATTTATACAGTAAAGTTTGAAGCCAAGATCTGATGCCTTGGCTATATAGAATATCACATAATGTTTTGTTGTGAAGTGGAACGACCTATCCTGGCAGATACATTACCCATGGTTCATATCAAAGTTGGTATGTGGTTAACCTTCATATGTACTTCCAAGCAACTATGGAATATACTTGTATCAATTGTCAATAAAATGTGATATGATCAATAATGCTGCATTCCTGTAAGATCCTATTCATGCAAGACATGTCACCTGATGCATGTGGAAGAACATAGATGCATGTGGAAAATGCTCAGTTCATAAAGCAATCCTGATTTACACACCTAACCACTACTAATAGTCATTTTCTTGTATTGAGTAGGATATTAGATTAAAGTGTAAGGAGCCCTGGGTTACATGGTTTTGGATTGGCTGCCTCAAGAAACTTAGAGACAAAACTCTTATATTTTTCTAATCTCTCCTGTGGACTGGGGAAATACAGAGATCTTGATGTGTTGGTACTCCCTTTGATTCCCCTTCTGTCATGCATTCAAGATTATTATGTTTTCTGAAAGTAGATAAAAAAACACACCCACGTAATAGTAAAAATAAGCAGAGATAACCTCACTAGTGATGCAATGATAGAAAGGAAAATAGTACATAATAGGTACCATTATGATGCAGTATCCTAAGATATTCTGACAATCAAGATGGATGCTAGGCATGTGAGTTCTATTAAGAAACCTAAAAAATCCTGAAATCCATGTTCGATTTGCTATCCACCTCTGAGAATCTTGAGAAAAACAAAGAAGTAATCCTTGGAAATTGGTCCAAGTTGAGGCCTAAATGATTGATTGCAATAAGAGGTATGGCTAGAACAGGACAGTCAAACTTAGCAGAGGCAAAATGACCAAATTGTAGTCTGACACTTCCATTTTGCATGTGGAAGTCTTATGTACTGGTTTCTTCCCACCGGACTCATGGCATTTTCATTTGGAATCTACAGGCCAAAGGAATCCAGAACATGGTGCATTTATGTCTTACCTGATTTGTGTTCTGATATATACTCTGGAAAGTTGGCTCACCCAGCTAACCCAAGCTCAGCCAGCCCATCTAAATCTAGAGCTGCTTACAATTAAAATATCAGAGGCTACCGTCTGACATCAGTGGCATGGTCATATGACACCAATAAACTATAGTGATTGGGATTGTGAGGTGGTCAGAGACATGAAATAGTCAAATAAGCATCACATGATCAGCCACTTCCAAGTCCCAACCTATATTAGAAAACAAAGAATAGATTATTGTTTACGATTGTTGTGCAAGTAAATCTGTTAGTAGATTCATATTAAGCTGTAATAACCTCTGTGTTGCCTAGTTGAAAAGTCTGAAAATGCCACACTGAATTCAGAGGTTTGGCATTAATGATAGGAATGGGTTAACAATATGGCTGAATCTTCTTCTGATATTATCACTATCTATAATCATGAAGGGGATTTCGCTGAATTCATATAACTTAGCTCAAAATAATGAGTAGTGGCCCGGTTATGCTTATGATTATTGTTTCAAAAAATATAAGAATAAGATGAGGCTTGTTGGTTGTGGTAGTTATCTGGCCTTTCTAGAAAGTCATTTTCATACAAAGTTTGTGACTCAAGGTAGACAGTACATATGACGTAGCATAGCTTGCCTTCCTACCATGTGATGTGGCATTGTCTGAAATCCCATCCTTCAATGTGGGACTTATTTTAAATTTTCTCTGCCTTAAATGCTAATCCATGTGGTGCCTGACTTGATCCTGATTCAAAGCAGGCTATGATCCAAATTAGAATGGGTAGCTCACAAATTTAAAGCATAGATACAATTTTGTTAACCATGTATTTTTGTAATGTCTTAGCACACGGTATCTCCTGCCTCTCAAACACTTTTTCTCTTTGTTCAGTGAGCTGAAGTGTAATCTTTTATTTATCTATTACTTTTATTGCAAACTTGTCTTTATAAGGTGTAATAGTGGGCTCAGATATCTTATATAAATGGACTCCATCATCCTCTTTTAACCATCCCTACCAACCATGAAAGCCACCTCCAGAGCTTGCTATATCCTTTCTGTTCTAATTCTCCTGCATTTCTATCTAAGCTTTCCATCACCTTCCTCCTTTGATGTGAAATCTCCAGGAGAGAAGGTCCAATTAAGAAGGCTGTTGGAGCCTGTGGCTGCCAACTCTGTAAATCTGAAAGGCTTCCACGCAGCAGCAGACAAGCAGCCTGAGATAGAGGTCAGCGCAAGCTTGAGGAAGCTGCCGCCAAGCAAGTCAAATCCAACGCAGAATTAGGAGAAATCTTAGCAGGAAAGAGAAATATTCTCTTCCAATATTTTTGCAGTGAGCTTTAGTTCTTTGTATTCTATGAGTTTGTAGGGGAGTTTGGTCTGTGATCTTCTGCTGTAGCTCTGAGAAGAGTTTTCTTTGTAGCCCATGGTAGGGTAGATGACTCGGAAGGTGAATTTGTAATGTTCATACAATAGATCAGAATCTCCTATCAGATGGCAAAACCATCAGCAATCTACTGCATTATTACTAGGAAAATGAATGGAAAATTAGCTACAGCTTGCAAGACAAGTTCATGTCAAAATTTTGTTTTCAAAAGTAATGATGTTTTACTAATTCAAATGGCATTTGAGGATCAAAATATAATCGCATAGTCTGCCAGTCACACTGGTGACAAATTATCAAGATAAAATATTTAATATATTGTTTCTAAAATCTTGTTCATTTCCCAGAAAAATAGACCAACTTTTTTTTTTTTTTCTTATAAAAGCCTTCTTGGGGAAAGGTAGTCAATAGTATTACGAGCTTTTTAAGTTATTATGATTTTTTTTAATTCATTTTTAAAAGGTATTCTATTGAAGAGATGAAAAACAATAAGACTAAGGTGAAAAAAAGGATAATGAAAAGGAGAAAAGATACATATATGGTATTTTATTTATTTTTTTCTTGTACAGGAAATGACACAGCGATACTACTATAATATTTATATTAAAATAATAGAATTGATATTTTTCAGTGATATATATAATCAAATGCCTCAAAATATCCCCTTCTGTTGCGCAAAAAAAAAATTAAAGAATAAATAACAGTTTTCCTATTGAAGATCCACAGAATGTGGACCATGGCATTCCTTGTCTTCAGAAATTTATCATTTTTGATGATTCTTCAGATATATATCCATAGTTTCAGTAATTATTCACCACTGAACACCATGGTTGCTACTCAGTTAAACTACTATGGGAAACAATATGAAAGTGAAAAATAGAAAACAATTGTTAAGAAAGGAGTCTGATATGGGAAACAGAGAATTCAATCATAATATAAGTAAAATATGTTATAGAAAACACATGTGAAGTGTATATAAGCATGGGAATCCATTGTGAAACTAGTTTTACATGGACTCTCAAATTGGGTTCAATATGATAAGAAACCACCAATTTAAGCTATGGATATTTACAACAAACTTTCTTTTGCTAGTTTTTACTCTCTTTTCACAAGTTAACAATTAAGAAAAGTATAATGCATCACAGTTCCCTTCTTATTGTTAACCAATCAATTAACTTTAAAAAATTTAAATTTGTAAAAAATAGGTTGACAATGCCAATCAAACTTAATATGCAGAAATTAAGTTAATAGATAAATGGAAATGCTTGGTTAATAAAAATTAAAAGCAGAATTTTTGTTGTTCTCTCTTTTTGAGTTGGCTAATGATTGGCTGAGGGTGCTGGAGGTGATTAGTTTAATTCACATCCCCACCCACAAGCTCGGGGACACAGGTTTAAGGGCAGGTCACAAAGGGAACCGCAGATCCAGCCTTGAAAGGCAAAAGAAAGGCATCTGTTCTAAGATCCAAGGTTAAGGCAACTTGGCCACCTCCCTTTTTCTTTCGTACAAGTGATGCACATGCCATTTGTCTTTCTTCCTGAAAGCTTGTGGCTACGATCCCAATCCATATCCATACCACGCGTCACAAAATAAATAAATAAAAGATTAGCCAGAAAATGTTGGATTTCTTGGTCCCCTGATGAGAATCTAAGATCTTTCGGCCATGTAATTAATGTAGAAGCAAACCTACATTTTAGTAGTCCTTTCATATTCTTTCTATTTAATTCTTAATGTAGGTCTAGCCCAAAAATTCAAATTTAATCACAAAAATCATTATGATTGGCCTATATGTAGATTTTTGTGGGCATGTATTAGATCCGCATCAGTTGTATATTTAGAAGACTTTAGGTGCTTATAAACACAAAAACTTGGCATAATAAGTTTGGATGAGGTATTGAGTTATTACAAAGTCCTATCGAAGTGGATCTATCACATGACTCATGCATGATTAAGAAACACTACAACAGAAGATCTTTGAAAGTTAACCGTTAGCCTATCCCAGTCTTCGTGATCATGTTTAAGATTAAATTCTTAATCTGATAGAGATGCTAAGATTTAAACAAAAAATATATATATGAGAACTTGTGTAACTATAGATTTAGTCCCAAATCAATTATATATAAAAAAGAACTTGGATAATTATATAAAGCCAATGAATCTAAAAAATGCTTTCTAGTTAATATTTTTGGGTGAAATCCTTGCATCGTAACCAAAGTACTTTTAATAATAAGTAGGAAGGTGTATGGATTGGCATTTACTATAGAAATCTCAGGTATAGAGGTCTCAGGTTGGAATCCTGGATGGTACATCCCCAAGTTTTAAAATCCATGCAGCTGTAGTGTAATTTGTTAGCTAAAATAACATTGAATCAAACACATACCTCTGTCTCACTTAAGGGTGGCAATGGATTATGTTGGGATGGCTTTTTATCAAATCAAGTTGGATTCCTGTTAAAAGGGTCTCAACGCATACCCAACTTTTTTGTAACCATGTTGGAAAATCGTTAACCTATTAAAGCCATTCGCTTTAAATAAATCCATTCCCATCTGCTAACCCATTTAACTAAAAAATAAAGCAAAACATGGTATGCAAATATCACAATTAGAAAAATCAAACTTGACCTCGAATGTATCATCATAATCACAATAGCAATTTAGGATATATGATAGTCATAATTTAGTTAATGATAAAACAAGCCTAAAAAAGTTTTAAAAATATACTAGCTGAAAAAAGCAACTCCATATCCCAAAATCTTATGCCTGTCCTATTCAGCACTCTCTCTATTCTCTCTTTTAGTGAATTGAACTACAGAAGAAGTTAGAGACCTTGCAACTTTGCAATTGGGCTGGTTGCCAAAATCCACAATTTATGACTAGGTTAATTTTGGATTGACTTGAAACTGACCAGACTTCAAAGAAACCCATCCCAAATTTATTTTTCTCAGGAGGATTCATGTGGATTAGTGAGTGCAGGTCAAATTTTGCTCTCCTTAATGTTAGTCAAGAGGGGTTATATCAGTCTCAGCCTATGAGACAGATGACATTACATTTTTTTATTTAAAAAAAAAAGGAAAAGTGAGGGAAGTCCCAACCAATTTATGCAGAAGAAAAGGAAGAAAGAAAATTATAAGCCTTCAAGTGAATTCCAATAATTTTCGTTGGCAGATATTGCTTCACAAAGTGAATAAAGCAATAATCTTATGAAGAATAAAGTAAATTGAGAAATTTTTGTCTTAAAGGGTTCTTAAATTCCTCTCAGCCCATACATGCCATATAAAAGCCATGATTATTTAGTCCCAACATTTTCTTTCCTTAACTGGCATCTTCTTTCTCCTCCAATCTAACAGGCATTCTAGTCACACTGAAACATTTATCTATATTTTCAAGAATAGATCTCGAGAATGGATACCTAATGAATAAGTGATCCATGACCTCTTAATTAACCCTACATAGCATATATCCCAAGCCTACTATTACTTCTTTCTTTGCCAAAACCTCCCTAGTGCGCAATGTATTACTAAATACCAGCTAAAGAAAGATTTTTCTCTTTTCAAATACAGATGCTTTCCAAATAAAGCTACAGATGATATTACTGTTATCTACCAGCAAACATATTTTCAAAATCTACCAATAATTCCTAATCAGTTTGTCATTATATTAAAATATGTTTTAGTTGCCAAATATTTAAATTAATTTTTTATCATAATATTTGATTTCTAATTCACTTTATTTATAAAGATTTTGATATTCAAATTCCTAAAATATCAGCCAACATCAGATGCAACTCCAAACTAATGTGCAAGATTGGAGGTACTTGTGAGGTCAAGCCTGACTCAACCAAAACGGTCTCCTCCTGGTTCTCTCTGGATAAATCCAGCAGCAATAATGCTCCACTCCTTTTCGTTGCAATGGATGCTCTGTTACTTCAATCCATATACAGGTGATGGATCCTTTATTGATTCCTTCTTGAGTACCAAGCCTCTCCAACGACTACTAGCCTAGCCTTTCTGGGTGCTAGGTGTCGTGGTGTCACAGCGACAGCAAATAGACAATAATTATGACATCCAGGCTTGGGCATCCCCGGCGTAAACAACCCAGTGAGAGACAAGCCAAGAGCCCTCCAAAACCACAACCATGTCAAGGTTTCGCAAAACTTATAAGCAGATTTTCTTTAAACATCTATGATGGCCTAATAATCATCGACGCTATGTTTGAATCGGTCCAAAAACAACATTATTAATAAGAAGCAAAAAGGCTAAGGTTGTGGCATTAAGTTCACCTTTGATCTTAATGCCCTCAACAGAAACTGGCTCATCCCCTGGTAGGAACAAAAAGCACCATGACTCTCCAACTTAAAAATAAAAAAAGGATGGAGACATGCACGTCCGCAGAGAAGACTCTGGAGATCTCAGAATGGTCATCTATGACCACAGTTAGCAGATAACAAACCCATGCTTCTGTAAACAGACATTTCCATCAGTGCTGATCCTGCTTCGCCTCAGACTACATCTACCAATTCCATGAAATATGACACATTCCCGAATAAAGGGCTCTTAATATGCATATTAAGACACAGGGTCATGTGGAAGACCCATAGCTATTATAGATAATTTTCATTGTCGTTGGACTGGCGGGGTTGTCTGCACTTGCCCATAAAAACCAATTCCTGGAGACTGGTAAAACCCCGTCGTAGCTGATTGAAGCTGCTGCTGCTGGGGTGGAGGCGGCGGAGCACCAGGTCTTGTCAACCCCATTGATGCATGGGTTGGCAGAGGAGGTGGTGGGGGAAGAGGATTACCCACATACCCAAAAGGTACCACCCCTACCATCATTCCACTAGTCTGTACATACTGCTGCTGCACTGGTGGTGGCGGCAGTGGTGGTAGAGGTGGTGTAAAAGGTTGAGTTGCCTGAGTAGCCTGGGACAATGGCTGCATGGTTGTGGCTGAGCCTTGGGGCAGTGCAAGAGGAATGGATGCCATTTGCTGTTGTGACTGATGCTGAACCTGCCCGAAATAGGAGGTACCACCCATATCAGAGACAGTCATGGGCTTCTCAAGTCTAGGCCTTTTATCCACTGGGAAAATGGGTGGGCTGCTTGCAAAGACTCCAGTACTTAGACCACCATTCTTGGAAGCAGCTTCTTCGGCAGCCAAAGACGATAGAATAGAGGTCAGCACTTGTGCCGAGGAAGATGAAGCAGTGAGCTTGGCTGCGACAGCTGCTGCTGCTTTCTTGTGCTCCTCTTCTGCACTGCTTAAGGCATTTGCAAAAGTTGTCACAGGCTGCGGTGGTTGAACTTGGGCGGTGACTGCTTTCGTGGGGGATGGGTTGGGCTCTGTTATAGGGGTTGTTTCTGGTGGAAGAGTCATGATAGGCTGGGTCATATTTGGAGGGGTGGGGCTAGGGCTGGGACCATTGCTGGTGGTGGCTGAACCAAGTCTCTGCCTCATGCTGCTAGCATGTTCAATCTCCACTTGAGCAAACTGTAAATGAGGTACGAATATCCAGATCAGTGTAAATGCCAGCAACAATGGTTTCATAAAAAATTATGTCTAAGTATCAGAATACATAATGTAGACTATACTTAAAGCTAGATTTAGTTCACTCCCCTTTGCTAAGAAAGATGGAAGGAGCAAAAGCCATGACTCATCATCATAAGGGATGAAAAAGTCCTGTTTTTCAGAAAAAAAATCATGGAGACAGATCAACTCATCCAATCTAATGGTGTGAGCAAACTTGATCATACAAGCATCAGGTTCGATACTTTGAGCCGAAAGGCTTCTACCAATATTAAAGCAGCCAATATGACATCATTCTAAGAAGAGGCATAACAGTTGCAATCTCAAACTGATACACATATATGATCCTTCCAAGTCCCTATATATAATCATTTGGAACTGCTCATAAGGAGTAGTAACTCCAACAAATGGCCTTCACCCAAGGGTGGGACCATACCTTTGCCTTTAGATGCTCCTCTGTTTCCTGAGCACTCATTTTTGATGGCCAAAGCCTCTGAAGTTCTAGAATCGTCCATCTTTACCCCTCCTGGATCAACCCATCATCAGCGTCTCTGAAAAGCCTAGTTCCCCACCAATGACAAGCACACACCATCCATGGGGCGTGAGCCTAAATCACTGTGAGAGCTAAAGTCCCAAGTTTCTCTTGTCCTTGGAACCAGGAAGAAAGATCTAGTTAATTAATTAATTGGTGTTGTACATATAATTAGAAGGTGAGCATCATTCATGATGATCTTAGGGTGAATGCCAAGCAATATGTTTTCCTGGATTGGATTACCAGATTGAAAGATTATTTCAACAGATATGGCATCTTTGGTGAGAGGCAAGTCCACTCAGCCACATGGATTCTGATCACTGATGATGACTCCACAGGGAATGTTGAGCCACATGCTTTCTAGAGTTGACCACTGTATTAAAGAATTATTTCAACTTATTGTGGTGTCCAATGAGAGAGTCCCCTTAGCCAATCTGAATTTTAAAGGGCCAAGTTTACAGAGTGAAGCAAGACCAACTGGCTCACTAAAGACACTAGTTCATTTGTGCGCAATGAAATAGCTCTTCAAGAAGAAACCTTACCACTGAATTCCAAGGAGATTGTTGCTCTTAGACAAGTAGCATGTCTATTGGCTACAAAAAGCCTCTTGGCAATACCTGTCTCAGAGTGGTGAATTGTCAGGGAACTAACCTATTCCTGCTGCTCTCACATATGCCAAGAAGGAAATTATGATGGTCTTTGAAAGTTGAACCAATTTTAAAGGAAAAACTTCCAAAAAGAAAAGAAAATCACAAAATCCATTTTGGGTTATTCACTGATTCTCAGATGTTAAGCTGTCACAGGGTATTATGATAGGTTAAAATGAATCTTGTATGTGATAGGGTGATCAACAAATTGAAATTCAGTTGAGACGCACCCACATACCTACAGCATAGAATTGGAGAATTGCATGATGATTCTTGCCAAAAAGTTATGTCAAGCTTTCCTTAATGCTTGAAAAGACCTAAACACTATACAGTGTGATGCAATATTTAAGTCATGCACTGCCATCTTGACTGTTAGCCTGTGATTAAGAGATGCAAGAGGATGAGAATGCTAACACCTTTGCCTTCATGTAGAAGAGATGTACCATGTGCCACCTGATGGAGCGCAAATGGGGTGAAAGGCATTGCACAGACAAAATTGAGCAAGAACAATAGCTAGAGACAAAGAAGAACTTATGCGAAGATATGAAGATGAACAACAAGAAGGCAATTGCACAGAAACAGAAAGCAAGAACCCAAAGTGACCTTATTGAAGGGGATGAGGTCATCGATATCAGAAATCATGCAGTCATGCCAGATGAAGAATAAGAGATATCTCTCTCTCATCCATCGTATAATGCGTTAAGTAGGTTCATATGGTAGACTAGATCCTTAAAACATGAGCATCAGGAATAACAGACTACCTTCATATGGATAGAAGTAGAGATAGTGACCATAAAATGAAAGCCACATGAGGATCAATTATGTTAGCTATTTGCATTCAAAATCAAAATCAAACTTTCAGGATAAAATGAAGGAAGAAAAATAGAGTTTAGATAGGAAAATTAATACCATATGTGAAAAAATGGCTAATAGTATTAGTAAAATAACTATAGAAGTGTTAGGAAAGTTAAAAGAAAAATGACCATATAATAAGAAAACTTGGTGGTAGAA
This sequence comes from Metroxylon sagu, assembly GCA_017589505.3. NCBI lineage: Eukaryota > Viridiplantae > Streptophyta > Magnoliopsida > Arecales > Arecaceae > Metroxylon > Metroxylon sagu. The sequence continues at coordinate 1,400,209 of JACVBY030000650.1, forward strand.
TGAGAAAATTCAATTATTGATTAAGACAAAAAAAAAAAAAATGTTATAAAAACTACCTAAATGTAAGAATAAAGAAGTATATAGAAACTATAAGATAACTAAGAAAAAAGGCTAGATTGAATGCAATTGTAAGACTATATGGAAACTATAAATACATGAAGTATATGGAGAGAGTGTTATATATACAATTGTAAGACTAAAAGAGAAAAACTAGAGATATGATTTACATTAAATAAGAAAAAAGATCAAAAAGTTTTGGTAAGGAGGATAAAATAAAAATAAATAGAGAAACCATTTTAATAAATTATTAAATAAAAATCATGTACATAATTTAGGATACCTTACTAGTTTCATTGAGGATAGAAATATAGTGTATGTTTGTAAAATTAGGATATGTGAGATAAAAATATGCTATAAAAAAGATGAAAATAAGAAGAGTAGTGGAACCTGATAAAATTTTCATCGAGGTTTCGAAATGTTTGGATGACGTAGGAGTAATTTGGATGACATATTTATTTAATAAGATCTTAGAAACTAAGAAGATGTTTGATGAATGGAGGAAGAGTGCTATAGTATCAATGTATAAGAATAAAAATATCCAAAACTGCTCTAATTATGATAATATTAAACTCATGAGTCATACTATGAAACATTGGAAAAGGATAATTAAGCATACATTGAGATGTACTACAAAACTATCATAAAATCAATTTAGTTTTATGCCAAAAAAATCAATTATAAAAGTCATTTTTCTCCATAGGAGATTCATGAAGTATAGAGAAAGGAGACAAGATCTTCATATGGTTTTTATTGATTTCACGAAAACATATGACACAGTTCCTAAAAAAATCTTATGGTGGGTGTTCAAAAGAAAAAAGTGCTCATTAAATATATTAATATAATAAAAAATATATATGATGAAGTAATTATTGTGTAAGAACTACTAAAGATAATACCAATGAATTTTTAATTACAGTAGGTTTACATCAGGAATCTACTTTTACTTCTTACATTTTTACATTAGTTATAAATAAGCTTACTAAACATATTCAGAATGATATTCCATTATGCATATTATTTGCAGATGATATAATAATGGTGGATGTAACTAAGGTTGCGGTTGATCGTAAGTTAGAATTATGAAAAAATGCATTAAAATTTAATGGTTCTAGGTTAAGTATGACAAAGATAGAATACATGAAATATAATTTTAGTACAATTAAAAATAGGGATAAATATAAAGTACAAATTGAAGACTATAAATCTTTCAAAAGTGATTACTTTTTATATTTGAGATCGATCATTCATTAGGAGAGATTTGAGGATGATTTGTTCATATGATTAAAGCAAGTTAGATAAAATGAAAAAGTACAATAAGAATATTGTATGGTCGTAAAATACCTGCCAACTTGAACGAAAAATTTTATAAGACAACCATAAGACTGACTATGCTTTATGGTACGAAATATTGGGCAATTAAAAAATTACATTTACACAAAATGAATATGGTGAAAATGAGAATATTGAGATGAATGTGTGGTAATACAATAGAAAATTGAATCAGAAATAAAGTTAGTCATAAAAAGATGAAGGTAGTATCAATTAAGAAGAAATTGAGAGAAAGATGACTTATATGATTGGGACATTTGCAACATAGCGCAAGGGATACACCAGTGCAAATCTGTGATTTGATACATGTAGAAGGAAAAAGAAGTAGAGGTAGACCAAAAGTTACTTGGAAGGAAGTGATGAAGAAAATTTTAAAATTTTTGTATCTTATTAAAAATATGACTCAAAATCGAGTAGACTGAAGAAAAAGGATTCATGTAACCGGCCCCAACTAGTTTGGGATCAAGTCTAGAGTTCCCACAACAATAAATAAATAATTTTCATGTAATAGGTATGCGTTACTTATGGAGGTGACCTACAGCGGTGAACCATTTGTTGCCTTCTACGGCAAACATTTCCATAGGAACTCCAAAATTTGTTGGAAAAGGGTTGGTAAATGCTAATGTTTTATTAATTCCCCTTCCTTGTTATCACATACTTGGATACAACTAAGGATTATATAAAAAATGCATATAATTATAAAAGCATCATCAACCATTATCGTTTCTATAAAAAACAGTCCTATCCAAAGCTATCTTTTGACAACTAAATCCAACATTATGTAACATAGAAAAGAAAGTAATATAAATACACTTGTATATTTCACAGAAATGCATTATGATGTTTGTGATATTACAATCATTATAAATGTAATTAAAGATTTGGATGATGCAAATATAATGTCAAATTAATACCAAGCAAACATGTCAGAAGCAGCTAAGTCCGGCAGCTATGGCATTTTATAATATATGTCACAACTACCTATAAGTATCATTAATAACACTCACATTCAACAGGACAACATAACAAGGAAAGGTAAGGAAAGGTTACAAACAAATGCACAATTATTTTTTACAACTTTTAGGACAAGTCATATGAAGGCATATGTTCAGTGATACACAAGGGTACAGCATTAGGGCTGAAACAATGAAACTCTCAAACCTCTCCCCTCCTACCAATGCCTCCTACAACCACTAAAAGAACATCTACAGTGGAAGGAGGCTGACTGCTCAATATCACGGATATTCTCCTCACAGTCATTACCTGATCTCCCCTTCGCTCATCGCTACTAGATCTTCCCCTGACCTCCATGCTCCATGCCACCCTAAGTCCATTGGAACTCCCCTGGCTTCCATGCTTCAAGCCATCCTCGAAACCTTCCCCAACCTCCCTTGCCCACCCCCCATGCGCCCTCGCCGATGCTAGAGGCTAGGCCTCTTGCTTTGCCTCTCCCCAAACCACCCCTAGGCTGCTCCCACCCCCAAGCCCCTACATGCACCCCTTGTCAGTGCCAAAAGAGGCCTCCACTGCCACTCCCCCTCTCTCCCATCTCTTCTCCTTACCTTTCTTCTCCACTTACCCACCCCATGATGAAGGACACCTCCACTCTACCCAGCCTCCCATCTCCCCCTCACCCACCAAACGAGGGAGTTGGAGCCCCCACAGGCAGAGCGCTTGCAACTCAAGTTCACCACAATGAGCCTACAACTCAGATTCATTTCACATCCAAATTGATTCAAATCCAAACAATTTGCAAGTCAATACCAAACTCTAATATTGATTTGTATAGCACTTAAGGAAAAAATCTCAAATTCAGATATAGATCTTACAATATTTTCTTCGTTTAGACTTGGATCTGGATACCATACAGGTTAAATAAATCTTAACTTTAAAAAAAAAAAAAAAAATCTCAAATTCTCTCATGCTCACTCTAGCTCTCTTCCCTCCTGTTACTTTCTCACCCTCCTCCAATGGCTCAAACACCACACTGACACATCCATAATCATGGCCCCAACCCAACCCAAACATGAGCTTAAGTACCAGCAATTCAAGGAAAAGTTGTCTTTTCCTCTCTCTATCCATCACACCACTAAGGATGATCATGGATCAAGCTAGGTTTGAGTCTAGTCGGGTCAAATTCAAGTCAAGTCAAAAAAAAAACCATCAACTCATATCCAACCAGTTTATCATTAAAAAGTCTAAAACTATAGCCTACCTATTTATTTTACTTAAACCCATAGTCAACTCACCAACCCAACTAGCACTTTGTTTGTCAAATAAATGCCTTAATAAATGAAAAAAAATATGGCCAATAATAGGGCATTTAGGATTGTCATCCAAATAAAGCGACAAAACAAGAAGAAAAATTGAAACAAAGAAGCAAAAATGATAAACTTAAATATGTCATTCCCTTCGCTTTCTTTTCAATATTTTTTATTGATCATTAATTAAGCAAATCCCCTAATTACCTTAATCAATTTTTCGGTAGCCAATCCCATTACATAATTACAGCTATTATAGGGGTTTGGGGATGTATTTTAAAGATTTGTTCAGTTCATGGTGTCCCATTGGGTTTAAAGGGGAAAACCAATATCTCAACCATTTATGATTGAATTGATATTGGCCAACCCATACCTCACCCAATATAAATAACCCCTCACCCCAAACATTTATTTCGAGTGACTCAGGAAGGTTGTCAAGTCTGAATGAAAACTTGCTACCTCTAAAAGTCACCTTAATCTCAACCCTAACAACTTTGACACCATCTCTTGTGACAATAACAGCACCACCACCGCCATCAACCACATGATTTGTTTTATCATTTGGTTCAAGGATCTCATCAACTACTGCCCCTTCTAACCATGAATCTCACCTCTTGGCTCTCCCTTCAAATGGCCACTCCTGGTTCTCACATTAAAGGACGATGCTGCTAACGAGGTGGCTGACAGCAATGAAGAAGCCGATCATACCAACAACATCCATGTGGCAAAGGGGTTGGAGACCTCAAGCATTAGGGTGTTTTAGGTGTTTCATTGACCAAGTCTCCTCAACTAGGGCTCCAAGCCTTTCCAAGGCCTTTAGAAGTTTGAAATTTATAACTTTTAACTTTTTTATTGGCTAGAGTCTTTCATGTAAAATGCACATAAGAGGCTGAAGGATGGCTGCAATTCCAACATGAAAAGCATCATGGATAGCTCCAATCCTAACATGAGATAGTATGAATGCTTACTGTCCTACACTCTAATTAAAGGTTATTTTATTACTATTATTCAGGTAACCTAATAATACTCACAATTTGGGAGATGCATTTGTCATGTTTCTCGCTCTCAAAGTATGAATTGTAGTCACTAGAGCAAATTAATGATGGTAGTTGTTATGAGGAAGGCTTTTGTATTTCTTCTTTAATAGAAGGGATGAAGCATTAAGTTGTTTTCACTAAAACTTGATGTATGTTTTAGTTTTATAGTTCCCTTCTTTCCCATAAGTACCTATAATCCACCTAATGTATTAAATATCATCTTAGAAAATATTTATGTTTTAGTTTCATAGGTCCCTTCGTTCCCTTAAGCAACTGTAATCCACTTAATATACTAAAACCATCTTAGAAAATATGATGTACTCAGATGAGGATTAGAAATAAATCATAGGCATCGCATCAAGAGCATTGATTAAATTCAGTAGTCCAATTGAAGTGGTATTGAAAACAAAAAGGGGTGCAGGTACTAACAGTGTGTGGAATGATCTAGGTTCACTGAGCTTTAGTGCCCTTTTTACGTGACCGATCAGCTGGGTTATAGAATGGATCATACAAGTGGCTATAAATAATTTGTCTATAACAGCAAAAAGACAACATTGAAGATCGAAAGTTGAAATAGAAACTCATTTCTTATGTTTTTTTTTCATTTTTCCAAAATTTTCACATGTTTCAAATTTTATAATTTATTTGATGCATCTCTTCTGTATTATGCACATTAACTTATATTTTGCATCTAGTCTGATATCTGATTCATATTCATAACCATTGATATGGATATACAAAACTAATATCCAACTCGTATCTCTATTTATTTTCAACAAAAATGGAAATGAATAATATCCTATTTATACCAGTATCTATTTATTAAAATAAGGATACAAGCACTTTAATGTCCATTAAATATCAGGGTTTTGAACAGGTATCATTGAACAAAAATGGGTATGGATATGGAATGCTAATACCAATCCACATCTCATCAGTTCTCAACCATGCTTAGCATGTTAAAACCTCCAAACCTAACATATATTAGATAATCAGAAGTTTAATCACATTAAAAAATACAATGTCACACTACAACAAAATTTAAAAAAAAAGATTCAGAAGATATGCTTCTTGCTTGATATCGTTTTTAAAAAAATAAAAAAAGAAGTATGATTTCGATATCACCCATTGGAGCGGGATTCCATGGAAACGGTACAACTTCAAAGTAGTTTTAGTGGGACAAAACATATTCTTACTTGCATTTGAGTGTGGATAAACTCCAGCTTTGATTCCTGAAATATTTAAGCCCAACAGGAATGTATAAAAATCATGAAATCTCAAGATTCAAATATAGATGCTGCTCCATTTAACACAGAATCAAGACCTGTTCTTTCAGTGCTTCCTTTAGCTGAGCGACCAAGGACAATCTAATCAATTCAACACTTTTCAGTTGCTCAATGCATTGCTTTAGAATGGTTTCCTGCTCCTGAAGGTCATTTATCAATGGCGATCCTTGCTGATTACCTGAACTAGAAAAACGCTTAAATAAGGAAAGATCAAGATCAAGAGGACAAAATGGAAATGATTCCATATGATGTTAAAAAAGGATGTATAAAAGGAGAGCAGGCAAAAGAATCAAGACACAGTCAAAAGTACATATGTACAGTCGACCATGGGTTCATACCTCATTGTCTTGGCAACATGTATACAAACACATACTCAAGAATAAGGTTTAGTTTGACAGGACCAAAAAAAAAAAAAAAAATCATCCTCCCAACTTTCGGAAAAATTACAAATTAAATCTTGAAAATTAAAAAAAAAAGATGAGGTAGAATTTAAAGAAATATTAAGAGATTTTTATAAAATTTTTAAAATATAATTCTTCAACAACAATATAAAATCTTATCATAAACTTGAAATAAACAATTGTTTGATTAATAATATAAAATGGGGGGAAAAAAAGATTTTTACAAAAAGTTCAGAATAAACTAAGTACTCTTTAATAACTTAAAGATCTTTGCAATGAGGCTGGGATGAGCACTACAACAACAACAACAAAGTTTTTTATATAACCAGTCCCAAACCCAGAGAAAGGATGAGGGCTGTGGTAGGTTAAAGGCCAATATAAAACTATAATAACACCTTATGAACATGAATCTAATAGAAATGAGGTTGATGAATACTCAACAAAATTCAATAAAGATACTTCCATGCATATCCCTAAGAATTCAACAAATAGTGCTACACTAACAACACTCCACATCCCAAAAAGCCTTTCTATTAAGGAAACCATTTCGTGACAAAGTTATAGGCTTCATTCAACAATATTGACTTTTAAAAGAAAATTGCCTTTCAAAAGAAAATTGCTTACAATCATAAGGTGTCAAACTATGCTATATATGCATACAAATGCACACATATACAAACATACATATATACATACATATATATAATGTACATGTGTGTGTACAAACCATGGATTTAAGTATCCTGCCGTGCCAAACCATGTTATGCACACCGTGCTGGCCAAGAAGGGGCACAATGCATGGGATACGTACCTGTATATCCTGTGCGTTGGCTTGTGCTGGTCCATATCAGTAAGGTTCACGAATAGGAGAGATGGAAGTAGATCCTAATTAACTCCAAGAGGGAGCAGGTTCAAGTACAGGAAAGAAAGTGATATGTTTCAAAACACTTGACATTGAAAATGATGTTTGCACCATAAAGGTTTATAGTTAAAAGAGAGATGAGTTTCTTGTGCTTGACTAGAAATAAATCAGAAAAGTATAATATTCCATTATGTTCTCTTTCATCTCACACATTGAGTCAGATAATTCAAATGCAAAGTATGGTTCTAATACAACAACAACAACAACAAAGCTTAGATCCCAAACTAATTGGAATCGGCTACATGAATCTTTTTTCTCCGTTTAGCTCTGTTCTGAATCATATTTTTATAAGATACAAAAATTTTAAATCTTTCTTTCTCATTTCATCCCATATAATTTTCGGTCTACCTCTATCTCTTTTTTCCTCTACATATATCAAGTCAAACGGAATGGAAGTAGGGTGTTAACTGGCTAGGCTTACATACAAAATCTTCTCAAACAGAATGATATCTTACCAATAGCAGATGTTATTTTGACTGGTTCCAACCTTCCAAGAAAAGGCTAAAGAACCGAAGAATGTATTAAACCTTAGTTGATAGGAGCTTAAATGTGTGCAAGTGGATATGAATACACATATAATACACACACACACATATGAGCTTGACTTAGCTACACATAAGTGAATTTTCACTCAGATTTAATCAAGTCTAGATTTGGATGATGATGATCCAAATAATTGGATGTGATCCATTATCTCTAAAGTATTTACATACCAAAAATTATGTGATTTAAAGATCTTTAATCTTTACATCAAGAGATTAAAAAACCTGTATTATTTAGACTGTCCAATATTTTAACTATTTGATGCATGGTTAGGGATCCCTAAATCATATAATATTTGTTGTGCAAGCACTTTAGAGATAGTAAATCACATCTAATAGCTTGAATCATCGATGTGAGACCTCTATCATCCAAATCTAGACCTGATCGGATCTAGGTGGAGATCCTCTCAAGTATGGCCAAGTCAATCTCTCTCTCTCTCTCTCTCTCTCTCTCTCTCTCTCTCTCTCTCTCTCTCTCTCTCTGTTTGTGTCTATATACATAGGCTTGTTTATGAAGTTATGGCATAAGATGCCATAAGAAGCTTACGCAATGATGATAAAATTTCGATGAAAAATCTCAAAATGATCAATGTGTATGCATCATATGCAGTGCCAACTGCAAAGTACTAACATCCAAGTTTTAACCAAATTCATAAACATTCATAAGATTTCAAAAAATGGTCTAAAAAATTATTCATACCTTGAGCACAAGCATCATCAACATCCTTCTCTATCTTCTCGGCAAGACGAGCAGCAGCTTTGCATTTATTTAAGGCAGTATCTTCAGTGAAATGTTCATCAAGTACAGCTTGATATGCAGTTACTATCTTCTCAGGCATTCCTCCAACAGCCAGTTTCTAAATGTTGAATAAACAATCATGATAAATTATGCATTTAAAACCTTATCTGAATGGAAACCCATAAAAAGGAATAGAAAAAAGACCCATATAGAAGGAAAATTTTAGTAACTCACTATTCGTATTGAACTCGCATCTTTCTTTACTACTTTTATGGGATTTGAACTCTTTCCATTGCTGTCCAAGAAAGGAGGAGGAATGTTACCAAGAACATCATCTTTAAGGCTTTGTCCATGAGAGCCAAAGACTTTCCTTTCATCCCATATTTCTATCTGAATTATCATTGAACGAAAAAATGATCAAGATTTCAACATATAATTTCACTAAGAGTTAGCAGAAAGATCAGGCTGCCTAGGAGGGATGATGGTCTCTTTCCACATTCTTCTACAAAGAGTCAAAATATCATTGTTTATTGAAAACCTTCAAAGAAAATAAATAAATAAGTATACTAAATAAATCACCATTACTGATATTAAATGATGAGGTAGCAGTCAATGTAACTAGGGAAACCTCATTAAGTCAAAAATGGATTTCAATTTCAACAAAGATTATAAGGTATTAAAATAGGAAATGTTCTGGCATAAAGATCAAATAAACTAAATTGTGTGAATATTTTGAATTTAAAGAACACAACAACAAAAAAAAAAAAATCCAGGGCACTGGATTCTTTCATCACAATCTTTCCAGTGTTTCTCCATACCATCTTCAGTCTATCCATTCCCTAAAAAGGCTTTGTCTATAAAAATCTTGGAGTAAATTGCACACAGAAGCAACATATCCAATATCCATTATGAATAAGTATGCTATGCAAGGGACTACAGCATATCAGAATTATAAATAAGGGGGGAAAAGAAAATTAAACATAATCAAATAAGTGGCTATCTTATTCATAAGCTACATCTAGTGTGCTGTTACATCAAGATAGCTACTTCACTTTACATACATATTTAGGAAAAAAAGAACCAACACCAAGTCTGATACACAGAAAATGTCATAGCAATGACAGACAGAAGCAGGCTTGCAGATTATTCTCTAAAGATATGTGTCCAGTTTAAGGGCAGAAGCTATTATATATCATGCACCTGAATCAACATCCAAGTCTTCAGAAAAAACTATGATTTGAATTCAAGGATATATGAGCACTTTGCATCGAAAATTAATAAATTTTTGGCATCTTTACACCAACTTTCCAACATCGTCTAGGAAATGATATATGTGTTATGGTGCAATCTTCAACAAAATAACACTTATATTTACAGGAAGTAACCTTTATTGGCAAGAAAAGTAAAGTTATCAGACATTTAGAAACTCAACTGAAAATATTTGCTAATCATAAAAGAATGAAAAATGGCATAAAATAAAGCACAATAAACTGTAAAAAAAGCAAATTTGCATAGGAAAGGCTGCAAGCAAAATTATTACAATAATAAGTCAATGCCCTAAAAAATACAATCTACAGCTGCAAATGCAATCAATAGAGAACATGATGCCAACGTCTTAAAGAAATGAAAAAGTAGAGAGCTTACTAATCTCACAACCACTTTCTTTCCATTTTCTTCTCCATTCTCGTATACATTTTTCAAACATCCAGGGAGGACCTTCCAAAACTCATTTACGAACTCACTCCCCTTGCGCTTGCTGTTCTGTAGAATATCATTCGCCAGATACAGGAAAGAGACCTTTTGTTCTTTTGGGGAGCCATTAAACAGTTTCTCCCATGTCTCAACAACCTGTTTGGCTTTTTTCCGGTGAAAAATACACCAATGTGACAATGCTGGTCCAGAGTTAAGAAAACAAAAACAAGCAGAACTAACTAAAACAATAAGAAAAACAAAAACAAGCAGAACTAACCAAAACAATTTTGCTGCATGGACAAAAGAAAATGGCCGAAAAGTACAAGAAAACTATTAGGTCCAACCATAAAAGGATCGTAGTTGTCATTGCATGAAAAGTGAACCCGCTAGCTCGGCCTGCCTTCTTGTTGTGGCGGAATCATAGGTTACCGCTCTGATTGTGGGTTAACTGCAGTTGGACCGGCCAACCACTATCTCCCCCTTTCGATCAAGGAACTGAGTCAACATTTTCCCTAATCTATCAAGGCATTCCTATAATCGTAACACCCTTTCAGGATTTCCCCATAAGGCCCTCTTTTCAAAGCCTGGACCAACTTATCTTCCTCCTAGATCTCCCTCCCCTTTAGCTTATCTATGTCTTCCTTCTTACCTTCGTTAGTTCTTAATCAAACAAAATGCATCCCCTTTCTAGATCTCTCATTTTATGAATCCATAAGAGAAAAGGAGGAATCAAAGAAGAGCTCACCTCCTCTCTCATGGTGATGCTCTCCCTCCTTCAATGGCGTCTTTCTCTCCCACCACTGCATCTTCTCAACCATGGCAGTGGCTTCCTCTTCAAGTCCAGCAATGGTCTCCCCTTGGGACCAGTGGCACTCTCCTCAAGTCTGGCTGAGAGAGAGGAAGGGAAGGTACAAAAAAGCAGATGTGATTTGGGGATGGTGTTTTCTTTTTTATCTGAATAAGTGAGTTGGCAGGTCAAGCAAGACGTCCAATCCAGAAGGTTTGAACAGTCAAACCATTGGGGTCAGCAGTTTAGTAACGGTTCGGATGGTTTTCGAATAAATGAGGATTCTGGTGTGACCCAACACAAAATAGCTTTTGGATGACAGATTCATGTTTCCAGAAGAAGGGGGGCACGTGTTGAAAGCTATTAATATTTGTATGAAGCATCTGAGTCACTTCTAGAATATAACATGCACCACCTCAATAATGTTGAGTTATCCAAAATGTCAAACAACAATTCGTAGCTCTACTAGAGAGATACAGATTAATGGAAAAATTATAACAGCTGATATACACAATACACACATCTTAGCATGACAAACAATGCAACTTTGGGCTGCATATACTAACATTTATTATATGATATATACAATTTTGCAGGATCTAAATATCATAGAGCCAAGTTATCTCAAATAAAATTTATGCATGGGTTCTCCTCATCTCTTAGAAGGGCAGTTATCAATAATGTTTAATTAAAAGATAGTCATATACGTGCACATTTATCTCTGACAACAGCCAGCAAGGCCAAAGCATATCAGACTAATGGTTGCCCAAAAGAGAGTGAAATTACTGTTATGTGAGACTGTGCTTGCCTTGTGTTTGTCTTGTTCCAGTACAAGACAGTGAAATTACTGTTATGTGAGACTGTGCTTGCCTTGTGTTTGTCTTGTTCCAGTACAAGACTATGTGAAATAATCGGTCCAAGAGGACAAGGTTAGCGTATGAGAGAGAGAGAGAGAGAGAGAGAGAGAGAGGAAAAAAATAGCTTCAATTAGGTGCTAAGCTGCAGCACACACAATGGAAGGGCATCATCTTAGATGGCTGTGATATTTTCTTGGAGACTCTGAACTAAAGGAAGCTGATTCCACTTACTCTTTGGATTAGGCATGTAAAAAGTCATGTCTTAGGGCTTCAGATATCTACCCTGTCTGCGTTAATTTCTCTATTAATTGCTGGCAACTTGATTAGTGCAGCTGGTATTGTTCTTCTTGTTTCCCTGATCACCCTAGAACATGAATGAAACCTATTTTGATGAAGTAAATTGATTTTTGCATTCTTGTTTCCCTAATCCCTACTTCTGTTTTCATTTGTATCCACATGCATGGTACTTCACAAGAAGATTCCAACCCCATATTGGGTTTTATACTCATTTTTAAAATTTATGACTATACATGGCATGGTACACCATAATCAGCTTGATGTCAATTTGACAAATATATGCGTGACATCAAGTCTGCATAATGTGTTAAAAGTAATAATGTCATTATTTTGGTAAAATATGCTAAGAAGATACATGTAAGCCTAATGAATCATTATACCAATTTCTTTTTGGCATGTTTTAGTTAAGTGCAGCAAACTCTTAATTGTACATAGAGTTGACTCAATAGTTTGCTCAAAAATTTACCCAATTTCATTGTCTAATTGAAGAGGTCTGCTCACAGTAATTCACATGAAAATAATTCAAACAAAGGATACTTTCAATGCTTTGTTGAGAACTGTTGAGCTTAGATAGCTTTTCAGCTAAAACTTGGTTGTTGAAAGTGTTGCTCATTTCACCCTTCTTACTATTAAATGTTCATATAATTTCCAGATTCCTGTTCCAAGAGTTGCAAGACTAAGTTAGCATTAGTATGATGAAAATCGGCATTTCAGTAAAATAAAGAAATAAAAATGCTATCAACTTGCTAAATGGTCACCACATACATCATAAGGTTATGAATGATTTCACATCAAATGAACAAGGTGCAAGGCAAAGAATTGCATTACACATGGTTGTATTCAATACCTAGAGGTTGAGATGGTAAATCCATTTCATGGAACCACCATCAAAGATTGAGATGTAGATTCCAAGTGTTCAATTTGCGAGTGGTCCCTTAATCTGAAGGCATGACCAACTGCAGGCACTTTTCTTCTCATAAGATATTATGAAAGGATAATAAAAGATAAGGGCAGTAATAGATTAAAGGTAGATCTTCCTCCAATTTTCTCTACTCAAGATAGGAGATTTGGTGGGTAGGTTCTAATGGATCAAAGTCTATTCAGCATGCCACAAAATACATTCTTAAAGTGTTAACTGAATCACCACGGTCACATTCTACTATATAAATACTTTTGGATGACCATCAACCATAAGTCTATTATTTCAGTATTGGAGCTCAAACAACTAATTTTGACTCTTTCAGCCACTATTTAGGAATTTAAATAAGACCTACTACACAGTAACAATAATGGTACAAAATGCTGATACTCATAGTATGTTGCATGCCACATAGTATCCATAATAATCATCCTTAGTTTCATCTTGTCCTCAGGGTGAAGATGCCCAATAATGTTAGGGATCTATCTACTCTATCAGCTCATCACCATCACTATTATAGGAGTCATTGGCAGCAAAAACATCAAGAGCTTAATAATGGTGAGCTGGCTGAAAATTTTCATCACAATAAAGCGCCATATTTCATGCCTTTGTTGAGCTTCCATCAGTGAAATATGATTAGCCAATGGTGGCACCAAAGTGGTCATGACGTCATCAGTAGAGGCCTCCATGGTCCCATCCACATGTTCTTTCCCGCGATGAAGATCAAGCTTCTCTTCTTGCAAACAACCTAATTGAGTGGCTGCATGCAAAGTTGTTGGATGTGGCATTTAGACATCAAGTTGGATTACATTGATTAGTATCAAATTAGGGAATCCCCAGAAAGATTATCATTAAGACAGGCCAGGCACTCAAACTCACAGTCAGAATTTTGCACAGTTGAGGTTTGCCAAAACTTGGCCAAAGCAGCAGCATGATCCTCATACTCAGCTCAAAATATGAGTTGAGAGCATTAATAAACTTAGGCCATGCCAAATCATGTGTTTATGTCAAAAGACATCCCTCTATATATGAAATGCAGCAATATTAAGGGATGGGAGCTTAGTGGTTAGAGAAGAGCAACTCCGCTTAATAGTTTGAGCCTCATAACTATTGAAGTGTGGGAAGTTGAGCCTCATAACTCAAGTTTGAATGGCACCTCCAATTTGACCCCACCCATCTTCAGTGTTGACCCCAATGACTAATGGGATGCCCCATTGACATCCTCTCCTGGTCCTTAACTAGGTTTTAATTGCTTTGGGCAAAAACTTATGTTGACCATGGTACCTTTTGTTGGGATCATTGTTTTGCAAACTGAACCGAACCAACCAATTACCAATTCATTTCACCACTTTGGTTCGGTTCCACTAAAAAACCATGAAAAAACTAGATCAACACTGAAAAACCATAAAAAAAGTTTAAAAAATGGAAAAAGATGGTACGCTACCGGTTCGATTCGGTGCCATGAAAAAACTGGATCAATACTGAAAAACCATAAAAAAAGTTTTAAAAATGGAAAAAGGATGGTACGCTGCTGGTTCGGTTTGCCACCAAACCGAACCAAACCAATCCAGCACTAGTTTGGCACCAATTCACGATTCTACAGGCCTCAGTTGAGATCTAATTCCATCATTCAATCTCATTATTAGAGGGGATTCCATTGGTCAACGAGAAATCCAAGGTACCTGGATTCTAGGATAGACATGACCAAACAAATAATTCTTGCATCTAGACATGGATCGTCTTATTAAGTTAGTGTTGTTTTTGACAATAGTAATATTTATTGAATATCTAATTTATCAAACTTTTCACATGAAATAATTTTAGGTATTGCTAGTGTCTAGTCTTATCCTAGATCTTCATAGCCACGAGATTGAAATGGTTACAAGTATAAAAGCATCTTAATTTCAAAAGATAATTCAAAGATCAAGTAAGATGGAGGGTATGGATTGCACAAATAGTTGTGCAAGGGTGGTCCAGCTAGTTACAACTTGTGCAATCGATGGTCTAAATATAAAACCACATTAAGTTGTAATTTAGTGTGGGTCCATGATAGCTAAATTGTAACTATGGTTGGCCTAAAGGGGGATGAATTTTGAAAGCAAGAACGGAGATCACTTGGATTATATTGCTTCTTCCTTTTCTTCCATTCTCACCTGAGTTCAATCTAGCCTCACACTCCTCTTGCTTGTCTCTTTAAGGGGGGTCGCCATCTTGCAGAGGCCAGCCCAAAAGCTTACGATCAATCATTTTAATTTGATTAGCTAAATCCAATTACCCTATCGAGGCAATAAATCCCCTTGAATTCAAAGCAACTGCCTTTGTCTTATATCAAGACTCCTGAAACAACAGAAATTTTTTCCAACTTCAAGATTATGAATGAAGTATATGAATTACAAATAAAATATACATGATCCCTTATATGGGTAGACATGACATGTAACGATCTTCCTCAAAATCACAAATCAAGATGCTGTATTTTTAATGAAACAGATGGGCTAAATATTAATCTTTGGAACAAAACATATATCTCCCACTTGCAAAATGTAGAAGGATCTTTCACATGTAGACTCTAAAGAAGGTCAAGAAATAAAACAAAACTATGATGGCTATCATTCCCAAATTTTTTCATACAAAAGAGGTATCATGCGACTTCAATCCCCTCTCAGTGCAAAGCACTCTTGCACCAAAAACTATCTTCAAAGCAATAAGTAAAAGAACAAGATACACAATTTCTGATTGCAAAAAAGCAACATTGCACATATTTTCAAAAAACACATTTTTTATGAGAAAATTGTGATAGTTCTACTAGGTAGAAAGTTCAGACCCTCCCTATGGTAAACATCTAATTCTAATTACCTCTCTTCATGTACCCACCTCCCCTTTGTATTTAGTTACAAAACCACCATGAACATTTTGCTAGTATTGTCAGGTTCACCACCCAAAGTTCATTGATCAATTGACCCATTTCTCTTTTTAACTCGAGGTTTGCTTACAAGATGGTAGCCATGATGATCATCAACTCTACTAGCTTTCAATATGAATTACCTCTATGTTTTATCAACTCATTAGTGACACTCAAAAAAATCAGCAACTCGTTAGTCACACTCAAAAAAATCAGCCAACATCCTACCAAAGTTTTTAATTCAGAACTGCTAACAAATCATGCTCTATCACTACGCCATTTCCTAGTGAACTTTTAGGAGTCATCCGCATACTTCCCCTAGATAATCTGCTTCTTGCTTGTCCAACAACTAGTTCAGTTGATTCACTCATATGAATGTATGGTTGCCTACGTAACACTTAAAAAGCATTTTCCCCATCTATAGCACCCTAAGATAATTTCATATCCCTAAGCAAACTACAATTATTCCCCATCACACCTAAGTAACATCAGAAAAGTCAATCACCAACATCTTTGTGCCTCCAACTCCTCTAGTAGTTTAGGAAACAAGGTCATCACATAAAAATTATTGGTTCCAAAGTCAAGTTACAAGACCAATGAAGGACCTTGAGATGTGAATGCGACGTTAACCCAGTTAGAATCAAGATGTTCATCTTAGGTCCCTCTTCCTGTTAAGATAAATCTTCAGGACAACAGGGAACTGGCCTGCAGGCAAAACATACTCATATGAGTCAACATCTATAACCCATTACTCATGACAAACAAGGAGCTCATCAGTTGTACAAAAAATATTAGGATCTGATACAACCGGTTATAACCCAATAGAAGTTAGAACCATTGAACATTTGGATTTGTATGGAAATTCCCTTTTCATTGGAACATTTAGAGAATGCACTAGAAATTAAAGGTTACTAATTTACTCTTGAGACATCAACAATTTCTTCTCAGAGGTTTCTGTGGCATAAAAATCATGCAGAAACAGCAAAAATATATCATTGGTGAGAACATCAGTAACTAGAAAAACCAAAAAAAAAAAAAAGAAGCCAGCATACTCTACAATTGTAGGTTCCCTGTCAATCAGACCCCAACAAGGACCAGAGAAACAATAAGACCAAAAACAGAAACAACAAAAGTAAATGCCTTTCTAACTCAGAGCCAAGTAGCCAGATAGAGGTTATCATCAATACCCTTCAATGTTGATCAGAAAGCACCTCAAGAAACCCATGCCGATGATTTATTTCTCGATCAGGGCATCAAGATTCCATGCATACCTAACTAACTATTTCAATATCGCTTCAAGGATCCTAAATACGTCTACGAACATCCCCTATTCTTCTTGAAAAGATTGACCACAGGGGAAAACGTCCCCTTTTTATTTCCTTCTTCTCCCAAGGAAAACAAACGGTAAAATCTCTTGCTTCTCAAGTAAAAACAAAATTTGAAGAATTCCAGGTAATGGGTCCTAATCTACAACACGAAAAGGCTAAAAAGCCCTAGGGAAGCATTCATACCGATCCTCTTGCGAAAAAATTTAGGGCAGAAGAAGAAGAAGAAGAAGAAGAAGCAAGAACTGATGTAATCCAAAGCCTCCGCCGTTCCAAATAGCTTCCTCCAAAGACTTCCGCGATCCGATCTACGAGCGAGCGTCTCCAAGAATCTCTTCCGGGCGAGAAGCGAATATGTTCCCTCCTCTGTCCTACTCGCTCGCTTCTCAGGAGGAGGAAGGCCCAAGGCGAGGAGGGAGTGGATTTTTTAGGAGGCCAATCAGACGCCCCTTTGGGCGAGCTCCGCTGCGGCCTGCGGTTAGGGTCTGTTTGGATGTTTGGAGGGAGAAGAACGGGAGGGTGAAGAATGGGGAAGGAAGGGAAGGGGCCGAAAGGGGAAGCGAGGACTGCTGTCATCTCGTTGTTTCGACAAAAATAAATAAATTAATTAAATTCATTTTGTCTGAACAAACAAGGAAGGAAAAGAAATATAAATTATATTTAAAAAATTATAAATATAATCTTATAAAAAAAATTTAAATCAATACAAAGAAATAAAATAAAAAAATAAAAATTATAAAGTTGGAACCATTTTTTTTCTTTTTCTTTTTTTTTTCTTTCCTTTTTTCCAAAACTATCTATAAAACTATTCTCCTTCCTTTCTCTCTTCTCCTTCGAATTAACCTCCATCCAAATATACCACTAATTACCCAACATCGCATAAAATTTTAGAAAAAGTTAGTCAGTTCAAAATGGTTGGTCTAACCATACCAAATAATGCTGGTCCAAGAAGGGAAAGAGCCTGAATTATACCTCGGCTTTAAAAAGCATGTCCATCTAATTGCCTATTCATGCTTGTGTAAATGTTACAGGAACATATTTTATATGAAAATGTTCATCTCAAACAACCCTAAAACCTTAAAATAACTATATTTTATCATGCTATAATTGATTTATTATAATGTAACCATCATGTGAGGACTGTAACTTATGCAAGTGTAGGAGTTATGCGCAAGTATTTAATATAGATATTGATGCAACGTAGAAAAAATTTATGATTGTTTGTGTATAATAATTGCCTTTTGAGTATAATATATTCGTATAACATATTCCTATCTATTATTATATATCCACTTCATTCAATGTATAATCATTTGAACCTATATGATCTCTTGAGTCCCATAGTTAGGCTTTTGATAAATCTTTTTTTATTGCGATGGTCAGCTCATCACCTTAAAGCTTGGCTATTCTAACTGACTCTTTTTTTTATATATTCTTTTTTATTTCATGTAATGCATATGCTAGTATCATTCATGGTGTGTTTCTTATCTGTTTCTATTATTGAGCTTTCAAACTAATGGGTGATTCATTTCTCATCCAAAAGAAAGAATTATTACAATTACTTTACATATAAAGATAGACAAAATGTTCATCACCTCGAGCACATTGTATCATTGCATAAAGTAGGTGAGAAGTATTGTACATATATACATATATTTGTAAATAGTTATTTTATTTAATATAAAAACTAAGAGATCTCGGGACATTATACATTCAATTCTAAAATTGTTTGTTGATTCTATTTTGTTGAAGTAAATTGAGCTTAAATGAAAAAGAAATTAATCTTATAAAATTACAACAACAACAACAACAAAGTCTTAGTTGCAAATTAGTTAGGATCAATTATATGAATCTTTTGCTCTATTCAGTTTCGTTTTAAGTTTTTTCTTTTTGCTAAGATGCAAAGATTCTAATTATTTCTTTACCACTTCCTATCATATAATTATTGTTTTACCTTTTATCTTTTTTTTTTTTACATGCATCAAATCACTGCTTCATATAAATGAAGATATCCTATAAAAAGAATAGCAAATAAAGTTGCACTTAAGGATGATATATTCAATTATTGGAAAATAAATATATGCATAAATAAATGCATCATATTAAATTGCAATGAAGCTTGGAAAACATTCATGATCGGTGACTAAAGAATTATATAATAGAAAAGAAAAAAAAAAAAAAACTATAGAAATAGAAGAGGAACCTGCTTTACTTTGCAAGGTGGTCTTGCCCAAGAGATAGGGAAGAGTTGAAAGTTGAAAACTTTGGGGAAACTCCAATGGTTTAATGATCGGGATAGTACATGATGATTATTTTTTTTAAAAAAAATCTTATCCTTAGTGGAAAGTGCTAGGTAAAGTCATGAACAAAGGAAAGTTCGAAGACTCCTTAGCATTCAAGGATCATTCCAAAATTAATAGGACATGGAGTTAGGTGATCTATAGACGGAATGAATTTTATCTTATTTTAATCATCCAAGTGATCTCATAGATATTAATGGGACTAGGATTAGGATCCATGTAAAACTTAAATATCTTGATTTAATAACTGCATTTGGATTAGAGGGAATTTTATATAAATTAAACTACTAAATGCATGTCGTGTAGAATTTAGCATCTCTTAGATTTCTTTCTATTAAAAAATATTTAGAATCTATGGGCAAGGAAGAGGTAAAAGAGTAATCTTGGACACGTGATCAAAGAGTTATCTCGAGTTATTCTAGGATAAAGTAACTGAGTTATTCTAGGATAAAGTAACTGAAGTTATTTTAGCATGATGGTTAACAAAACCTTTGTAATATATATAATAATATGTAGGGCAATCTAGTTACAAATGTAGAAGAAAATTATTAATTTAAGTATTTTAATAGCCACTCATTTTCCAAATATAAATGATTAGAATTAACTCAATAAAAATGAAGGGTCATGATTTCTTTCAAATAGAATTTATTTGTATTTATATGTGTGTATGTATACACAAAGATATTGATTGGTTTAGATCCAATTAAATTAAAATTAATTTAATTAAATTTCAAAAATTTAGAATCAAAATTGAGAATGATTTTTAGAGTTTGAGCCAAATCAACTTAAACTCATTAAATATCATACAAGAGAGTAGGTCAACAAAGAATGAGATCAAATACTAGATCGACTAGGTTTCACATTAGTAGCTCAATCACCAAGCCTAATTTGATGTGTCTAATCTAATTTGAATGGATCCATTTTAAACCTATCATCATATTTGATCTTTTTTTTTTAAAAAAAGGCTTATCTATGCATCTAATTTTGCCAACAAGCTGGTGACCTATCATTAACTTTCAAACAAATCTATTATTATAATAAATAAATATATTTTTCAAACAAATCTATTATTATAATAAATAAATAAATAAAATTAAGTGTATAACTATGGAAGTTGGATTTTTTAAATTATTTTTAGAGTCAATAAATTTTTTTTATAAAATTTAATATTTCTAATTATTTAAATTCTATGATGCAGAGGATTTTAACTTTTTACATTATGTGATAAAAATATTTTTTTAATATTTATTAAGCTTTAATATATATATATATATATTAATTTTAAAAATTATATTATTTTAATAATTAATTTTTTTAAAAATAATATTATAATATATTATTATTGAGATAGAATGGGAATACGCAATGAACGATCGAGATTAATTCTAAATTTTTTTTATCGAGAGGTTTCACCCCCAACGGCATTTGAATCACTGGATTTAGATCCGGCGCACCATCTGCCGCCTTCTTTTATAATCAAGGTTCTAAATATCCCGCCCCATGTCGGTCGGTTCGTGCAGTGGAAAGGCGGGGAGTCGGCTACCATCGCTAGGTTAATTACCCCTCTCTCTCTCCTCCCTCTGTGAAACCCCCGCTGAGGCTCCTCGCGTGCAGCCCTCGCCGGACGAGAATGGTGGACGACCCTCTCTTCCTTCACCTCGGCAAGATCCCGGCGGTGACGTCGGAGGACACCCTAGCCCGCGTCCTCGAAGCCCTGTGGAAAACCAGAAAGACCGGCCTCGCTCCACAGGAGAAGCTTCGCATCCAGTCCCTCCTCAGCCTCCCCACGCTCCAAGAGCTCGACCCCGTAAGTCTGCCTTCCCGCCTTGCGAAATATAGGGTTTCAACCCGATTTTATGTTGAACTTTATTAATTTGATGCCATTCCACTTTCTTTCCCTTTGAACTTTGAGGAGAATTTGATCGGTTTTATCAAATGTTAATTGTCCTCGACTTGTTTCTCTGTTGCAATTAATGTTTCATATCGGGCTATGCATTTCTCTCTTGATAATTGATCAAAGTTCGCTTAAAACTATTATTTCCTCTAATTTTTTATAATTTTACAAATCAATTAATGTTGCTTTCCTAGTTTTTTTCTCTTTTTCTTAAAAAGATCTTCTGGTTCAAGCGTTTAGCTTAGTATGTTTTGACTACATCTGGTCGTGCGCAAGCCTTTATACCTCAAAGACGAATACTTCTGGGGCGATCGCATTATGACGAATAAGTTGTAATAAATCAAGTTATCGTTGCGGGGGATTCATTTCTCAGAGAGGGGAGCTGTACCGTATTGCTATAGATAGCTAATTTGATGAGATCGTTTACTTGGTGCCATGTTTATCAAAACCTTCACATGCTTTTGTAATTGAAGGCAGGGTACTCTATGCAATCACATTTGTAGGGGCTAAAATGTAGCTATAATAATGTGATGGTTGATCTTCATGCTCATCTATGGTGGATAATTGCCTGAAGTACAGTGGACAATGGAACTCTGTTTGTACAAGGATGGACAAAAGATTCAGAACCATAGATATGCTCCAAAGACATAAGGGGAAGGATTTGGAACCTAACTCAATGGCATGCTTGCCTAAGTTTTGGCCCTTATTTATCTATGTATAATTGGATATGCAATATGCCCCACTGTTGTTACCATCAGTCATTTGGACACTCCCTCTGCAGCAGATGGGCCTTTAAAATGCCTAGATATGGCCTCGACTGCTGAAACAGACACACGCATACACATGTATTATGTTGCATACATTTGTATATACAGATGCAATGTATGTAAAAATGCATGTGCTTGTAGAAGGATTCTTGGTAACATTTCACAAAGGACAAGTTGATGCCAACTGGGGAATGAGGTGTATTAAATTGAACTCTAAAGAGGAATCAAATTTTATTAAGAAGTATAAAAATTGCTCAAACTATGGTGTTGAAAAAGTGAACTGAAAAGGTCTTGTGGTTAAAGTCCTACATTCGAGGTCCAGTCTTTAACAATTTGGATGATCAAGTTACTTCAGCAATCTCTATTGTTTTGGCCAAGGAAAGATTTGTAATTTTTTGAATGATAAGACATGTGATGAAATATCTCAAAAGTTCTTTTTTTTTTTTTTTAATGTTAATAAGTACTTCCTGCAATGTATTCACTGACATGCCAGGAGGCACATCAGAATATTATTTTTTTTTCTGGAGGCTGTGCAAAATCTGAATATATAAATAAAGCAGTTGAGTCAAAATTAATTGAGAGGCTTTGAATTATAGTAGATTAGTAATCAACCAGAAGATATCCTGGACACCTGGGTTACCATCTAAGTGATAGGTAGGTCTGTCACCCGAGTTATTTGACAATTATAATCTGCTTAGTATTTACATGTTGGAAGGAACACTCTTTATCTTTTTACATAAGGCTTCTAGTCTCTTCAGTCTCCATATTGGTTTTCTGTTTTCATGACTTTGAGGGAACTTTTTCGATCATGTATTTATTTGAATGACTATTTGTCCTCGCATTGGTTTTCTGGGAATGTTCTCATGGGACATAACTATTGTATAGATTGCTGTTGAAGTTAACGAAATTTTCCATTCAAGGATCTTAAGGCACTTCAATTTCACTATTAAACATGTTGGATCCCCTTTTCCTACATGCGAGGCTTGATTTAAGTATCTCCGTACTTAGTATATACCTTGTAGAAGTATGCCGTGCAAATGGTTGAATATGTCACACTTACTGAGATTGTGCATCTAATGTGCTCATGAAGCTCAGCACTTACCTTAGATTAGTCAATGAGAGGTCTTTGCTTTTCTTTCTGTCCACAATTTGATGGAAAATTTGTATATGCTGTCATCTTACACAGGTTTCACTGGCCATAGTGCATTTGTTTTTTTTCCTTTCGGTTGCTGCTTGATACTGTACCTTTGTTTTCTTTTTTACCTTTTTTATAGTTTATTCTGCTAGTTGAAGTTGTCAGTAATTGCTTTATATGACTGGCTTCTTTAATTTTCTAGGGAAGTTGTCATTGCATAAAAAGAGGTAAAGTTTGATGGTCAGACATATCGTGCTTTTGTGTTGATTTTTTTCCTTCTTTTCTTAATCTTAATTTCCTACAATAGTTGGTGTTGATCTTATAATCTGTCCACTTAACAAGAGGAGTGTTCTCCAGATTACAACTGTTCTTCCTTTCCATGAGGATGTCGAGTACGTATATTTATGAGTTATGTCAACTAATATCTATATATCATCACAGCCTTGTTGATGTATTTTGTCCTAGATATCTTATCTTTCTGATTGCTTGGTAATCTTCTATGAGAAATCTACTCAGATCTGTAGACTTCATTGTTCACCTCACAGATTCTTGGTGCATTTTAAGCTGCCAGGTCTCGGTTTCTCTTTGACTCACATCCTAGATAGTTATTAATTATTATAATTAAATGAGCCTGTTGTTGCCAAATCTTGCTCTTATATTTCTGGTTTTATTAAAAGATGGACTCCAATTGTAGGTTTTGGCATGCCTTCGCTTAGTTATCAGGAAATGCGTACACGAGAAGCTCACAAGTGAAGATATCCAAAAACTATTTCCTATTGGTCTTTCTGTTGAACTTCAAAGAATTCTTGCAATGCTGCTGCAGAAATATCTGAACCAGTGGATGGAGGAAGCATCTAGAGACCAGGTATCAAATCTTCTCTCAAAATCTGTATGTAAATTAGGACTTTCTCATACAGCAATCAACCAGGATACGTAATTGGTGTACTGAAGGAAAGCTTGTTTGGCTTTTCTTTTTGTAGTTATTCATTTTATACTGCTTAAAGTTTAATCTTGTTCCAAAATTCGGATGGTGATAAAATACAGGAAAAGATTTCTGAATTTTTAGGAAAAAATATTAAGAGAGAAATGTGAAATTAGGATGAAAAATAATATTTTAAGATTCTACATCAAGCATATTATGGCAACCTCACTATCTTCTTGTGAGTGGGTAAATTTCCAGATGCCTTTGTTTCATATACTTTTTGATTTACTTCCTTGGTACTTTTGGACAGATAGATCTGCAGTCTGATATCAGATGTATTTTAAGATTCATCTTGAAGTTTGTGTGTCACTCTCTTCCTAGAAGTTGATATTTCATATTTGTCCTAAATTGCACCAGTATCAGAATTCCCTGAGCTAACCCGGCTCTATTAAATTGGCTAGATTTTGCTTTACTTTGTCACTGCATAGATATAGAGGATTCTGAAATCTTATGAGCTAAGTTTACAAACATCTGGGAAGTTCGAAATAATATAATCTGGCTTCTGTCCTTTCAGTTGCTGGTTTAGCTTTCGGCAGTTTTTCTACTTTTCTCTACATTTACTGTCAAATCTAAGAAAGCTTTAGATCTTGATTTTTCAGATGGTATAATATATTTCAGATATAATCCTGATAAGCACAAAGAAATTTGTAATTAGATATCTGATATAATCCTGATAAGCACCAAAAAATTTGTAATAAGTATGGATTTTATAAAAGTTCATATTGAATTAGTGCTGTGAACTTTAATGCTCATGTGGATTTTTCCTCTCTCTCTCTCTCTCTGTATGTGTGTGTGACTGATACTCCAGTTTTCATTGTGATAATGCATCATCATAGCCTCTTTGGCAACGGACAAGGGTGTCACATCAGGTTAGAGTCAACATGCCTCCAACTCTTCCACCTCTCCCAGCTTCAGAACTATCATCATCACTATGGCCACGGAAAGATGATACAACCAACTATCCTAACAGAAATAATCTCAGTGGTTCAGTTCCAAGCAATGCTGATCCAAATCTGCCACGGGTCCCCCCCATTTCCCTTCATCGAGATAATGGTTCTTTTGATAATCTGGTATGGCACATATGCTCTAATTGGAGACTTCTTGAGTTATTCAGTTCTTTGCTGATAGGGATGCATGGTGGTTCTTGTGTAGTAGTGGTATTAATAGCTAGAGTGTGATTTTGACCTGGATATCTATGAAATGCTGGTTTCTTTTTTCCAGTTTTTGTTGATTGCATTTTGAATTTGCTTTTTTTTTTTTTTTTCCTTTGCTTGCTTTATTGTGGTTTGATTTCATGATAGATTCTGGTTACTGTAACTATAACCATAACCATCAATCCTTGTTCCTACCATTTGGTGGCTTTTGAATCTTTTTCTAGTTCTATTCATTGCATCATTTGATATTAGAGCATCAATCTTCCCATATCTTTGAACACTAAGATCTGTTATCTGCTCTATCTGAGATTCAATAGTACATTGACCTAAACATCATGATATGCAATTTATCTATGCCACAGTTTGTCATGGAGATGTCTAACCTCGACTTGAATAGCCATCATTTAGACACTGAAAACATGAATGTCTTAAAACTCTGCCGAGAGATTTATCTGCTTCTTCCCTTATGTAGGTTTCCTTCAGGCTTGAAAAAAGTATTAGCATAATTATGCCTCAGATTAGAGTAAATTGAATGAGTATGTTGCAGGCAATTCTTCCTCGACTCAAGTCAATGACATGGACTTTCGAGAATCGAAATTCAACACCTGCAAATCGGGTGGCTATCATTACTTTGAAGGTTAGTCTGTTTATACGCATCAGGCCTTACTCTTACTGTAAATAATTTTGTAAGATTGAAAATGCAAGCATATCTTCTTGTCAGTGATGTCTATGTTCTGTCTGGTAGTCAATGTATGAGGTCTGTGTTCTAATGCTATTATATTGTAGGCATGTACATATGTATGTATTTATTTTATTTGGATAAGAGAAAGGGGTCAGGCTAATGGAGGACAGTTGGTAACAGCAATAAACATTAGATATTCATCCATGCAACAGCTTCTAGATCCACCTGGTCCCCACCTCCCCTCCCCCTCTCTTCCACCTTTTTTGATAAGCACAACAAACCAACGAAGATTGTGATAAAGAGAACTATCAACACATGGGCCCTACTTAATGCAACATAGTACTACTTTTATTCAAAATGCAAAAGTGGTCCTTTTGGATATGGCATATGTGTGTAGTTTGGCAATGCAAAGTGCGTCAAGACATGTTCATAATACATAAAAATGTAAAGTATCTCTTTCATTCACTTTTCTCTTTTTGTTTATTCCAGCAGTTTGCTTACCTGTTAGCAATCATAAGCAGGGTAGAAGTTAAGGTTTTGAAGTGTCCATCCATATTTCTTCACTCTTTTCTCCCTGTTTTGTGCGTGCAGTTGCAAGATTATACCAATGCTCCTTCAGGGGAAATAGAGGTGAAGTTTCAGCTTTCAAAAGACACACTGGAAGCCATGTTGAGATCAATGACCTACATCAGTGAGCAGCTCTCAAACTCTGTAAGATATTGACTCAATCCTGCTGTAGTTGTTTTGTATATAGATAACCATTTTTTCTTTTGTTTCAATAATTTTATTACTAAATGAGTTGTCTATATGAACATCTGATAACTTGAAATATCAGATGCCTTACCACCATTCTGCTTGGGTAACACCAGTTGACCTGGATTATGAATCCAATGTAGGAACTGCATTCTTAGCTAGCACAAGTTTGATTACAGATGGCGATCAAACTAAATCATGCCAATATTGTTTCAAATTGAAAAGAAAAATCACTCTTTCTGTATATTTTGACCAATTTCTTTGGTTGACGTGGACATTGTGTCTACATGATGAACTTTAGATCCTAGATTCAACAAGTGACTGCATAAGCCAAAACTTGAGTCCTTTATACTTTTCTTAATTTTTTCTGAATTATTAATAAACTACCACTAGATTTTCTATTATTTTATCTATTGTTATGAATTTATTTATTTTTAAAACTGTCATATATGAACTTCATGGGTGCCTGTCTAAGTGGCCTTATTCCATTTAGGCACTATGCGGTACTTTGACTGCCTGCATATGGTGGCTGCTTTTTGAAACTTCAGTTGCATTATACATGCAACTACATTTATCTACATGTAAATGCATTATGTCATTGTTTCTGCTGAGTTTGATGGAACTTGTCTTATAATATTGGGATAGGAAAATGTAGATACATAAATTAGAATGGTTGGCAAAAGTATACCAAATTTGAAGCTGGTCATCTTCGTCACTGTGATTGATCATCAGGTTAAATCATTATTATTGGCTTGACCAAGAAATCACTGAGAAAATACAAGTCCTTAATTCATATTGTTCCATAACAGTTGGAGGGGGAACACAGACAAAAACTTCCACTGCATGCATGGAAAAATATGAGGAAGAATAAGGAGAAAGTGATATATTCATCTGTGCATTCTGCCCACCAATAAAATTAAATTTTGTGAAGCAATTTGTTGCATTGACCACTTGGGGATGGCTTAGTTTATATTCTATTTTTCTGACGATCAATGTGAGATATGGTTTAATGCAACAAATCGAGATATGAATATCAATTTGTCCTAAATTGGACTTATAAGTTCCAAATACTCTTTTTTTGGAAAATTGGAAAGGTTGCATTAATTTGTCAAAAAAGCGATTGATCATAACTCTAATTGCTTGCAAAAATTTGACTGCATACTGATTTCTTTTAAGACTCAGCCATTAAAGTCCTTGAGATGGACATTCATTTACTGACCCTTGAACACAGCTACAGAATTACAAGAAACCATATTAAACAAAAATTATGAAGAACCACCAAATACATGCCCAACACTGATCATAAGCTGATGATAAACAGTTTGAAACTGTAAATCTGTTCCTGACATCTTCCATCATTTCAAATATCCATTTGGTCTAATTTATTAACCATGCCAAAACCACACTCAGGTTTAGCTTACATGAACCAAGATTGTACTCTCCTTATCATCCCCACCTTAACACCTCTAGCGTATGGCCTATTTATGGTCAACTTCACTCTCCCGCACTCTCTCCTCCAAGAACTCTCTCCTCCAAGAACGCATGCTAGTGACTTGTTGGGCATTCTCCTTTTGTCCAAGCCCTTTATCGGAAACACTATGTATCTAAGAGACCTTGAAGTCTCATTCACCAATTTGACTTCAGAACTGAGCACTGTCTTAAGTCCTAACAAACGGTATATAATGTATGCAAAACTTAGACATCAATTTATAAGCTCCTAAAATTAGACTGCAGAGCAGCGTGGTCAGCCTGGCCATGGACATATGCTATTATGATTATATGATTGCGTGTTTACTTGGTAGGTGGAGCCGTCGGCAAACCCATCATCAAAAAAGCTACGGCAATAAGAGCCGGAGCCATCGATATTTTATTGCACCACTGGCTTTCAAAGCCAGCAACATCAGAACATGCATGCAGACCATCATGTTGATGTCACGGTACCTTCTTCAAGTTCATCCACTGACAACAGGCATTTGTGTATATAAATGGCCGCTTCGTGGATGTCTTGAATATGCTTTGTGAAAATGCGGCAGCAACTACAGAATGAGATGATAGATGGATGAAGGTAAGACTGATATCACCATCAGTGTGTGCTTAAAGAGGGACGGGAATGTTGACTTTGGGCAGAAAGTACCATTTATTAGTGGCAATGAGATTAACAGAATTTAAAATAGACGCATTGCAATGATTGTGAAAAAAAATTAGTACTCTTTAATTGAAGCTGCCTTGCAATTTCATCACTGGAGCGAGACGTGCACATCATTTTTTCTCATATATACTGATGTAATAATCTCTAGTCCTGGTGGCAGGTGATTTCTCCTTAGCTCTTTATCCTTGGTTGCTGGTGGGATCTAACCATCAGATATATCAAGCATGCCTTTATTCATTTATTGATTGCAGATCAGATTTTTGTTATGATTTCTCATATACCTTCATCGGGTTTTAACCTGGTGGTTGCAAATTTTTGGCTTCCTTCTTACACTACATTATTAGAATTGAGCTGCAGGTATCCATACGTAGAAGAAACAATTTAATTGACGAGATGAGGAAAGTTAATATTGAAGCGATCCAGAAAGAAGTTATATATTATGCTGGGTGATAAAATAATTTGGCATATTGGTATCGATGTCAAAATTGAATCCAGCAGGGAGCTTAAAACATCTCCATATCGGAAGATGTCTGTACTATTTATATGCCAATGCCTTTTGTGAATGGATATTTTTCTTGGATGGCATGACAGATTTTTGTGACTGGATTTGTGTGCGCGCTCGCGCTGGGGCCCCGTCAGATATCCAGTACCACCGGAAGATTGGGGAAAGGGAAGAGAGGACGTTTGGATGCTCCGTGCGTATATAACGTGGATCCAACCATGTCACGTGCATGGTTGAGGGCATCATAACCATCATCCATCAACTAGCTCTCGAACATAACGCTGTGCAGTGTACTTAAGATGCCAGTAAAGCAAGTAAACGCAAATTCTTTGTGATCTGACTTTAATTTAACAGCATGCGGGTCAGATGCTAAGAAGTAATTCCATGTGATGGAGCCTACTCTTAAGCCGAAATCTATTGGATGGATACATCATCCGCATATCCAATATTGTAAAATAATTCTTTTCAAATTTGCAGGTTCGACTTCAGTCTCAACTAATTCATTACTTTTTATACAATCTACAAATCCACCAGCACATGTTTTGTAAATAACACAGGTAATTATATTATTTGATATTTTTTTAAAAAATAAAATAAAGTCATTTCAAGGTGCATTCCATTGAATTTGTAGATTTCTTAGTTGTCAGCAATCCTTAAAAAAATAAATAAAGGACAGTAGGTAGGGGACTGAAGCTAGAATGATTTGCAAATGCCCGACACAATGCATCCTTGACGCGTGCAACACTTTCAGTGAGACTCATCTAAATTGACTCAGGATTCAAAAATATTTGATAATCACCTACTAATGCAATCAACAATGGTTCTTCCATTATCACATCCGAAACATAAATAAGGAAATGTAAGAGTCGATAGCCCATCTGAGCCCATTTTAGCCCTATAACATGCTTAACGAGCACCACTAAAATTCTGGCACAACAAAGGAATTGTTAGAGCGAGAGACCACACTATTTGGTGAGATCTTCAATCGCACCACAAACATGAAATATAAGGGTTAGTGGTCTTTCACGTTCTCCTCTGAGAGAGATGCTCGATTATCCTCAGCAGAGATCGGCAAGCATATACAGTCACCAGGCAATGAAGGTTACGCAGAATGCGTTGCAAAATCATCCAGCATATGCTGACCATCAGAACAAATTTACATGAATGTAGCCAACGGGACGAGGGTGCTAAGGATATCATAAAACATATTATTTGTAACGAATTGATACCAAATCAGAACAAATTTACATTAATGTAGCCAACGGGACGAGGGTGCTAAGGATATCATAAAACATATCATTTGGAACGAATTGATACCAATAAAGACCTGTTTGGAATTCAAAACGTAACTTCCAGAGATATCATATTTCTGAAATGCTGGTGTCATAAAAAATGCTATAGCTTCATTAAATATCTGACAATCACATTACAGCAATCAGTTAGCAAAGCCATCAGATCTTGATGACATCAATGGAAGCCCAAGGCTGCCCCAAGGCAAGTAAAATACTTTGTCCTACATTGCAAAATTACAGACACATCAAGTTCTTAGCAGGTTGGCTTGGAACCGGGATCAAATATATGGGGGTGAATAAATCTCACCTTATTTATCCTTATATTTTTTTATGTATCAATATTTTTGTTATTTTTTTTGTTCATTGGTATAAACCCTAAAATTATACAAGTCTCCATGGAATAATTTTTTTTGTCATATGCAAAGACTTTTTTTGTTCTATCATTTCTGAAAAAGTCCGAAATTGGTTATGCAGTGAGAATGATACATCACATAAAAATTTAGATATCAGAAGAAGACAACTGCTAATGGCTCAAGGATTCATCAATCCTATGGAAAGTATATTTTAACAAGGTTCATCTCACCAATGCCTTCTCCCGCCAATCCGCCTTGCCAGCTGTATATCCTTCTGCACTGCAGCAAAATGTGTCATATTTTAATAAGGGAGGGTAGAGCAAGCAAGTGGAGAGAATGGTTAATCTCACTTCAGACACCCTCTAATCATGCTTTATAGAACTTGAATTGATCAATATTCAGTCCAATTCATAGTGGTGATAAGCACAAGTCATAATCTCTTAGAATTTTCTGCATTAAACTTGAACTTGAGCTGATAAATGGAAAAAATATGGACTCAATTAATTTAATCAGTTGTCAGTTACTCTCATCAGCATCCAAAGCTTCAATTTAACTTGTACTGGTAAAACAAGCAAGAATTTATGAAACATGCGCAGGAAAAATCCCCCCTAAACCCCCCCGCCCCCCCCCCAAAAAAAAAGAGGTACCTTTTACATATTTAAATTATGATTTTACAGCTCCTAATCACATTTTTATCATATAGGCATATATGTCATCACTTCCTTTATGGTGACAGAAATTGTCAAGAAGGACGTTACAACGCTTGAAATAATAACAAATTCTGGTGATGTTTGAGAATCATGTGGCTAAATATGGAGGCAGTATGGTGAAACAAGGAGATTTTAAAAATCAATGCATTATAAAGAATGAAGGAAGCATGTATGGACCATAAAAGCCAGATGTCCCAGAGGACCTCAAGTATTATATAGATGACATAAGAGGAGAAAGAACCAAATTTATCATAATTTCTAGATTAGGCTTAAGGAGAGGATGGTAAAGCATGATCTGCCAGCAGAAAACAATAGAAGATCTGCCAGCAGAAAAAAATAGAAGATGTAGCAGAGTTATATTGATATTTTCCAAAGAATATTTTAATTTCTGCTAAATCAGCATGCACAAGTTGAAGCTTCTTAAAGCATTGCACATGTTAAATCCTTAAGGCAACTCTAAATATGGCTAGCCTGACGACAAGACCTGCCAATCAAACACACAATAATATATGGACTGCATGAAAATAATTATCATTCTCATTATAGACTTCTAAAACTTACTTGAAACCCAGTCTCTTAATCCAAAAAAATCATCCAACTTATAACATATCGTGCCTTGATCATTAAAGCAAAACACATGTAGGCGGGATAAAACTTGTTGGTTAAGTTGTTTGGAAACATGCATCTGTTTAAAAAAAGATAGAACATAATGTTTGGGTCACATAAGGTTCATGGCGATGAGGTCAAGACCTCTTTAACATTCTTCTGTTGATCTACATCCAGTCATATGAGCTTCAGTCTTCACTTTGTAGTCCTCCATGCAATGCCTTTTGCCAAAATTGTAGTAACTCTCTTTCGCTTTTCAATAATGACTTTTCTGCTTTTCTGAAAGAGCTTGTCTACTCTTCAATAAAGGCCATCCTTTCCTTTTGAATCAATATGTCCATCGCCAAGCTTTGCTCAATCGCAAATTCACCCTTAAATATGGGTTCCCACATCAATTCTCTTGTATCAGTTTAATTTAGAGAAAACCAAAATACCCAACAATGCATCTTCATCGCAAAACCAATCCATCAACAAGGATGTGTTCCTTAAAAAAGAAAGCCAATGCTAGAAACTTTCTATAGGGGCATATATTCATAATGAAGCTTGATTATCGGACAGCCCTTCACTTGGAAAGGCACATTCTTGTCAAGTTCAACTGCTCACCTACTTAGTTAATGATTATTACTTCATTAAATTTATATTGGTCCTCAAAAGCACCCATTGCATCTTTTAATAGAACAAAATTTGTGACAGGTCAGTCTAATTCAAGAGAACTCAATGAATCCTTTGCAGAGAGAATATCACACCTCCGATCTTCCAATAGACTGTTGGCAAGGTATCAATGCACCACATAAAGAACATTACTTTGGGCATGCAAAGAATAAATCCCATGTTCCTAGGGTGGAGATAGAAGTTTCTCGAATGTTGCATTCAGATCCTTTACATTCATCTGATTCAATGAGATCTTGTTCAAGCATTCATGTGAGACTGTCTATTAACAATGAATAACCTTTTAGATTGTATTTATCCAATAAAAATGTCATGGAATTTCAAAAACTTTACCTAACAAGAAAGTTTGTTTTCTTAAATTTCTTACAACTATCAACAAGCCTTTAAGACTATTATATCTAAGAGCAGAAAAAATTTTCAATATGAGGTTGCTCTAAAGACAATAAATTCACCTGTATCCAAAGCTTGTTTATTTGACTTCATGCCATAATAAAAGTAAAAAGCTAATTCAAACTTTCATACATATTTAAATCATTATGTGACAAATTATTGGAAAGAAATACATGCTGTTTAGTTTAGACTGATATTTTATGCAAAAGCTACCGATAGATGACATCCATCATCACGTCAATAGTCCGTTTCACAATTGTAAAAAGCATGTATAGCAAAACCACATGAATTACTGACATTTCACATGTTAAGAATGCTTGAACTCAAACAACATAAAGCCAAACAAGTAGAAAATGCTATTTATAGTTTTGTGATTTACATAAAATCATGGGAAGTATTTCCAATAAGCATGGTCAAATGCATGGAAACTGTTGCAAGGACTTTTGAAAAAACAAAAACTAAACATGCCAAATATTAATTGCAAATTGAGCAAGGCTAATAGTTTTCTAATATGAAAATAGTAACCAAGCATGGATTTTTCATATGCATGTCAATGTTATACAAGTGGACTGGCAACTAAATGCTCGTATGACTTCAAAAGATTGAACGATATTGTGCTGAAAAAAATGAACATTGTGCATTGGAATTCCAACTTACTAAGAGTAACACGTTTTGCATGAATTGCACATAGATTTGCATCTTCAAATAATCCTTGCATATAACATTCTGTTGCCTGCAAGAATTTGACACATGAATGATAAAATGTATCAATGAATATGGAGGTGGATTAAATTTCGCACTATTCAGATATGAAGCATATTTTTGGTTTTAGAAAACAGAAATAGAAATAGCTTTGCATCGTAAAGATGCATAGACATGCACAGCATACTGTCATTAGAGAGATTTTATTGTACATTGCATTATACCCTGACTAGATTCATGTGCGAGAGAGAGAGAGAGAGAGAGAGAGAGAGAGAGAGAGAGAGAGAGAGAGAGAGAGAGAGAGAGAGACCTCTTGAATTGCAACCAGGGCTTCAGCTGTCCATCGAGACACATCTCTTGAATAGAAGTTGGTAATCTCCTTTACCTAGAAATATTAACAAACAGAATTAGAGCCAAAGGAGATAATGGCTCCATATCTCCACAAACCCCAACTTATCCTTCCAAAAGAAACTAACATGAGCAGGACAACAGAAAGAACCACCCAGATCTTTGAAACCACGCTATCAACCAACCAGTTGCACAATTCAAATCAATACATAACAAACATATTTAAAACCACATACCACCCCAAAGTATAAGTTCCAGCATCCCTACCCTAACTCTTGATCCAGAAGCTAGAAATACCATCAATGCCACGAATATGTTGCAAACCTAGCCAAAACCCTAATAATTCTATAAGGGTGAAAGAAGTGATTGAATGGCAACTACTAACAAGTCTGACGAAGGGTGCGGAAGGGATCAACAGCTTCCAAGTCTTCTGCAGCTTCCGGATCTCACGCAGAGCCACGGTCCCCGGCCGGAACCTCCGGCGGCGGCCCCGGTCCGCAGGAGTTCCTCCTTCTCCTGAAAAGAAAAATTATATATAATCCTTTTTTTGTCCATCTCGGAGAAAACAAAGAAATCAAAAGAAGAACTAATCAACAACGAGAGCAAGACCTTGAGGCGCCTCTGCTTCGCCACTGCTCGCACTCGGCTGCCCTCGCTGCCGTCTCGGCGCACAATTCCAGATAGTTATCAAAAGAAATTCGTTAAAAAAGCGTATAAAAGGAAAAACGAGGGGAAATTGGAGACTTACTCGGGTAAGGCGAGATGGCGTCCTCGAGGTATTCGCTTCACCTGTAGCAAGTTTGAGGGTTAGGGTTTCAATGATTTAAAAGCACACACACAGAGAGAGAGAGAGAGAGAGAGAGAGAGAGAGAGAGAGAGAGGATGGAACCAGCTTGCTGCTGCGAAGGTTGGTTCGATTGGATTCTTTTTTTGGGGCGATGGCGGGGCTTGTTCGAGAAATGTTTCGTCCTCGCCATGGGAGACGAGGGAGGGAAGGAGCCAAGATTTGAGAGAGTGGGAGAGAGATATAGAGAGAGAGTTTTTCTATTTTCGTCTTCCTGAATTTGTTTTGGCGCAAATTTTTTTCCTGCGTGAAGCAATCTCGTTCGCTCGTTTGGAGTCGCTATGCGCACCACCCCCCGCCCGCCCCTTTTTTTTTTTTTTTTTTTTCCTAAAAAAAAGGAATGTTACCGCCAAAAATTTTGAATCGGGTCACTCATTTGAAAAATATAAGCCGTTAACCGTTATGATATAGGCAACGTGGCGGAGTAATTTCCCTTTCCCGGGTCCATACGTCGTCCAGAATCTTTCCTTTTTTTTTTTTTTTTCTTTTTTTTTTTTTTTTTTTTTGTTTGGTTAAAAGCAAAACGAGGTGGATGTTCTTGTCCTTGGATGTCTCGTTGTTGAGAGGCTAAACGAGGCATGCATGCTGGGTTTAGACGTTAAGAAGCATGGTGGTAGAAGAGACGCCGCTGGCTAACTGGGCATGCTCATTTGGTTGGGTGGTTGGATGTAACAATCCCTCGTTCCAAACAGGTCCTCGTATTAAAGCTCAATCAAGTTCGAAAATGGCCATAATAAACTACAGGTGGAAATCAGGCTCATCTAATTAGACTTAGCACCAAGAAAGACGGACACTTTCGAAATCTTAAATGATCTCACCACGCATCATCGGAATCCTAGACCAACTTAGTTTACGCCAGGCAACACATAAAATAAAAAAACGTAAATCTAATCACACGCATAAAATAATAATACGAGACATCATCATCATCTTATTTTAGACACTACTAAGAAATACTCCCAACAAATCATAGCCACAAAATGGTGCAAACAAATTGCATTTAACAAATTCATTGCAAGCAATTTTGTTTCATGTCTATAAAATTAATGGTCTGCAATCTTATCCGATGAGATCACAACCATCCATCAAACGTTCCTTGTTTGAGTCAACTGTGCGACTCACATGTTCACCAAGATTTAGTTTCTACCGTTCCGTTTTTTCCCTCACTCATCGGATATCTTACAATCGTTTAGGCGACCAACCGTATAAAATATTTCGGAAGTACCAGACAAACCACTCCCAGCTTCTTCAATCCACAATCAAAATATACAGCATGGGGTCAAATAGGACTTTAACGAGTCATCAATCCATCAAACCGCGAACGGTTAATGAAAGCTCCACTTGGTAGATCTTAGAAACATACACAGGATTAAAAATGCGACAAAATCTGGGTCTCACAATCCATAAAAATTTAAACCGAGGATCAGTTTCCTTGGCAATAAAATGTGAAGTGACGAGACAAAATACAAGACAAACGATAAATGTAGCATTTATCTCCCAACAGTTTCATGTCAAAATTTGGACGGCTAACTACATTGGGAACACCCTATCCCAAGCAAGCACCTAATTCATTAACCATAATTTCTAAAACACAAGTTACAACTTAGATTTCTCTCCCTTCTCTCACTGGTCTCCCGGGATACTCTTGATGATGTCGGAGTCACCTGAAATGAAAACAATCCAACAATAAATGATGGACATCTAGCAGCAAAAACACAAAAAAAAAAAACAAAACAAAACAAAAAAAACAAGGAAAACGCCAAAAGTGTGTTGTCTTGAGTGTCCATTTAACACACCAGGATCAATAATGCTCAGGCAGCATACACGGAAATATTTCCCACAAGCTGTTCCGAGGTCCACATTATCTGCAAATATGACAAGAATGATCTTGTTATTAAATATTCAGCAAATGAAGTCCAAACGTATAGCTTTTGCAACATGAGCAAACATCACATAAAACAGGGCTTTGAAAGGGGGGGAAAAAAAAAAGCCATGACCAATCACTTATTTCCAAGCCCAAGAACGAAAGCAGTCCACACAAGTCACGAAATATAAACGGGCAATTTATGATGCAAACGCCCCCAAAAGCTGGAGGTCCACCAAGTTGTGTTAGGTGCCGCCCAACTACATGTTATGAAATATAAACGGGCAATTTATGATGCAAACGCCCCAAAAGCTGGAGGTCCACCAAGTTGTGTTTAGTGCCGCCCAACTACATGATAATTATATAACACATCTTTCTTCTTCCATGCCCTGTCATGTTCTGCAGTTTGGCTTCCTACAGTCTGCTTTCTTTCCCGGAAGCTGAATCCCTTCTTTGTACGGTGAAAGATCTAGAGCAAAAGATTCACAGGGATCCGTGATGTAGCTATAAATATATGGCCACCCTAGCATCTCTTCTTTACTCATCATTGCTGGAAAGCAAATCTGCTTTATCTGTCTCATGGTCGGAGGACAAAAAGATCTTACCATTGTTTATGGAAGTGACAGGTAGGGGAAATAGGGCCAGACGATGGGAGATTTGTTGCACAACAAATCTCAATCAAAGATAAACAAATATGCTGGAAGACAGTTTTAGATTGATTTAAAAAAAGAAAACCAAAGAGAGAAGAAACTTAAAATACCAAATACAATGTAAATAGGGGAGATTATTAACGTGACGACTTGCAGGGTTGTCCAAAGGGTAATAACAGAGAGAAATATTTAGTCATTGACCCTACAAATTATAAAATTTTAGGTATAAAATCGGTACAAAAAGAGCAGTCAGACTCATGCTGGACCAAGTAGATCTGGCCTGGTAGGTTTCAGGAGCACACCCACAAACTGATAAAATGAATTAAAGTAAGCATTTGAAGAAATACTGGGGCCCAAATTTTTGGGCACCTAGGATCACAGTTATATGTAGGCCTCTAAGAGAGAGAATTGTCACTCAAGAATGAGGAAACACGCATTGAAACATACTCGAAGTGGAAAAAAAGCCTTGAAAATAATTTGATGACATAGTACAAGAAATGGTAGAGAAGCAAATGACTCAACCACTCCAAATCATTTCTTAATGGTTTCCCAATAATAACATACCACATTCCAAGAGTTTTAGGAAGCTACCACCTCTAATTGAATCAATTTCTTGTCCCTTCCAGCTTATTAATAGAAAGAACACTCACAAAACAGGATATGGTGTTCATGACTGCCGGACTTAGAATCCATTAAATAGTGTATTATTATGTTTTGCTTTATTAGATGAGAAGATCACCAGATAATTCATGCCTATATGCTTGTAACAGTTTGCTATGATATTTCAGGGTTTACAAATTAACCAAATGTGCGGCAAAATGTTCACCTTTCTTAACTTACAAAAAAAAAAAAAAAAAAAGGTAAAACTATGTATAACTATTACACCGAAAATGATAGGTTGGGGAATTCCTATTGAGACCAGACAGAACAATACTTACTCCCATTGAAATGATGCACGCCCACCTTAGCCAACATAGCATAATACTCAATTTCAGACTTGCGGAGAGGAGGGCAATTGTTAGCAATAATTACCAACTTCCCTGGAATAAATTAATTAATCAGATGTCAGTAACCTCAGATGTAGATCAATTTTATAAATTATTTTTGAAAAACAGGCTGAAGAACAAAAATTGAACAAAAAAAAGGCAGAAAAGTTCTACAAAAAGCTATCTGCAGTATGCCACACAATATCCAAACAAGATGATACCATAGCAGCAATTTGTAAAAAGAAAAGTTCAAAAACAAGTCTGTTTAAAAGATAGGAAAGTTTACAAGTAAAGAATAAATATAGAATGCAAAATCCAACATGACGAAAGTGCTAGAGTAATAGGCTGCAAGATTGTCATGACTTCCAGAAAGCCTTAACTTAGACTGTATGGTGTCAGCTTCACAGGTCATTGTCTGGTTAACAAATATAAGAGAGCTCTACAGTGGACTTTAACCTAATGCCAATCCCTTGAATTGGCATCAAAATTCTGAACAACATTACCCTTGGACAAGTGAGAAGCATGCAAGGCTAGCTGGCACTTTCTCAGTTATGAAGTGTTGATCTGGCAAAGAATTGGAAAAAGTCCAGAAACAAAGGAAAAAACACAAGATCCGAGAAAACAAATTTCACATTAGCATGATTTTCAAGCCTGAGAACCAAACTGATATGAGTGGCAAAACACCTAGAACATCAACAAAAGAATCTGCTGTTAAAATTTCCTCAAGAGATGATTACCAAAATTTAACTGGCCAGACAGTACTCTGTGGAATCAAAGAACAGAGGAGACATATGAAACACATATAAACAATTTGACTCCCATTCATAGAAATCTCCACCCCACAACATTGCAGCATTTTCTGCAGCCATTAATCATCATGAAACTGATGATAACCTGCTTGTGCAAGTCAAGAGTATGACATTGCTGAAAGCATTGGATATCAAATTCACATGAAAAATTGGAAGTACATTCTAGACCCCATTCATTCTGCAAATCTGCCACCTTTCTGTCCAATTTCCATGGATCAGTGATAGGACAACAAGAATGCAAACCAAACAATGTCTGCAAAAGGTACCTAAGACATGTACACTACCAATCCAGTGCTTTAGATTGCTTATAAATTTTTATATATAGATTTTATTAGGTTGCTAATCTGATTCAGTTTGCATTGACAATATTAAAATGAATGGTGCTTTTCCACAAGTCATCCATAAATCTATTTCACCATCTTTTTTACTGAACCCACTTGGTTGCACCATATTCTGCAATGTGCAAAAGCAGAAGATAGGAGAGTGATGTAGGTAACAAGCTACGAATAGTAGCATTGCAAGGCTAGTTAATAGTTTTGGTACAGTTGCACCATCAGCCCAACAGATTATTTCATGGTGATGGCAGCAGCAATCTGATACAGCTACTAATTTTGCTACAAGAACTAGCTCGCAACTGCATTTTTTATTCAGCAATTCAGCATGAGTTCTTTGTTTATATAGTTTTGCAAAGTCATATTTGCTTCATTATAAGTACAGCAATTTAACCCAAACAACTGGTATACAACTCTTGAGAACAATTACTATTTTTTATATGGGTGCACCAAACTCAAACTTTATGACAAATGACAACAATGCCACCATATTACTGGTTATAAACTGAACACATGGTACCTCACAAAAACATGAAATAGACGACGTTCAGAATTTTTTATGACCATGAATCAGATATGATAATTTACCAATGGTACGGAAAATGGTGCATTTATTAATTTGCCATACTGTGGCTGAAAGCCCCAAAATAAACAAGAAGTCAAGCTGAAATTATTAAACCACATAGCAATCAAGCAACACTGAGATGGGCAGATCAATTTATTGACTGCCCTTGTTTCTGGAAAGTCAATTTCCTAATGTCTACCTTACTGATGAGCACTCAAATAGTAAATTGTCATATTATCTAAAAAATACAAAAAAAAAAAAAAAAAGGAGGGATAAACTTCCATGCTGCGGATGAAGCACAGTTATATGTTACCAAATAACAGAGAAGCATTCAGAGCAAAGGCACACACAAATTGAACAATAATTGCTATTAAGATTGAATATCTAACCTAACCTTATTTCTCATTGACAACATTCTGTTTCGCCCTCCACACATTCGCCTAGATTTAGTCCAAAAATCTAGATGAATTCAAAGGGGAAGAAGGCCAAGATTGATATCGGGAACTGTATTCATCTCTGAGGCACCGTTTAGCAGCCAAAGAGGCAAACTTCAGTCCCAGACCATAAATCCCAACATTTAACATAAACGCTCGCTCACCCCTCCACGTTCCAAAACACCAAAATGCTACAATAATATCCAACAGAACAAGAAAACAAACAAACCGAACCAGATAGCTCCATCTATGCACATAAAACCTACAGCTCTAGAAACCACTTCGAGACCAAATCATAACCCATCTATCAACGGAAAATTTGCTATATGAAACTGTCTATTTGGTAACGGAGGTTAATTTCTTGACAGCTCTAGAGATCAAAAACCAAAAAAAATGGCGATAAAAAGAGAAGTTAAACAACCTTTGGAGTTCCGAAGGGATCTGAGCACCGTCTTATACCCGAGAGTATACTTCCCGCTCTTCATCACAAGAGCGAGTCTGTTGTTTATGCTCTCGGTACTCTTCTTCTGCATCAAGAAACAAGCCAAAAAAAAAAAAAAAAAAAAAAACCCAACAATCAACGAAGAAACCCCAGAAAACTAGAAAGGAAACCCACGGCCATGCGATCAAAGGAAAAAGAAGTCGAAAGAAGGGAATTGTGCGAAGTTTACCGCCTTCTTCGGGGGCGCCATGGGTTATGCTCAGAGGAGGGAGGCGGAGAGGCAGAACCCTGGACCTTTCAGAGCACCGGCTGCAAAGAAAACCCTAGGGTTCGAGGGTGCGTATATAGAACAGCGGAGAGCGGCGAATTTACCAAATCACCCTCCGGCTCGCCATTGGGAGACCAGGACCGTTGGATCACACGCGTCTGGCATATTACATCGGCTTCTCGCTGGGGGATAAATCCATCTATGGGTGCGGGAATTAGGATGAAAAAAAAACTCATCCATGGGGACGGAGGCTGGCACTCCGACCGAATCAAATCACGGGTCAAAATTTTATCAACCTAAATCCAACTTGACTAATAAACAGATCAAAAATTTAGTTTGAATGCAGCCTATTTATGAAATAGGTAATGTTTCTGCACATATAATCTATTTATTAAATAAGTTAAATTAACTCGGTTAAACCAATTAAACAGATTTATAATAAGTTAAGTAGATCGAATGAGATGAATTTTAAACAAGTTAAATAGGTTTTTAGGGCGGGTTAGCATGCAGAAATGATCTTTTGGAATCGAAATTGAAATTATTAATTTTGATTTTAACCATTTATTTGAGTGAAATTAGAATCTAACTTTGATTTCACCTGAAATTAAAATTCTACATCAAAGAAAATTTAGAATCTAGACCTTCCACCGTAAACCATACGTTCAAGCCAATTATAACCTAACACACATTCTCCTTCTAACATTTTCTCATTCAACCTATCTTTTTCTCTCTACACTCGATGCTTCTTAAACCTTTGTCGTACTGCTAGTAAAAATAAATCTGCTTCTAAATTGATATTTCATACTATTTTTTACTAAATTTTAGTGAGTCATGATAGAATAAAACTATTTTTTTTCTTTTTTGCATGATGAAATTGATTTTGCAAATACTTATGTAATTATTGATGCATTTTTGATATATACATTTAAAGGCCTAGCCTATACAAGTTTATAATTTTGATTTTGATTTTTATGTGAACTAAATAGATGAAAGAATAAACAATTCTAACCCTAATTTTAGTAAAATTTCATTTCTATTATAATACCGAACGAAATGAACCTTTAAACAAGTTAAATAAATTGCCAACTATTAAATAGGTTAAACAAATAAGATGTCCTCTCTATAAATTCCATTCCAAAAGAAGTCAAAAAAAAATATTAAAAGAAGACTATGACATACCCTAAATTTAGTCATAGAAAAAAAGTGTGCATAGAAAAAAAGTGTGCTTATAACTCAAGTCCACTTGCTACCCATTAACTTCCACTCAAGTTCATTAACTTCCACTCAAGTTTTTGGGCCATGTGGTTTTTGGCCCGCTAATGGAGTTAATTGGATCGTATGTGGGCTTAAGGCGTTAAAATGGTATTAGAGCTGACTCGAGTATGCGAAAGTTAGTGGGCATGAGAAAAGGACTATCCATAAGATGGTGGTGGAGTCCCGTCATAGCGTGAAGCCACTTTTCCACGACCCTTGTAGCATCAATGACTCAACTCAGGATAGATTCTGGCTAACTTGTGGTGTGTGACAAAGACATGGGAAGATTGTGATATCCCAAATTTAGTCACATATTAGATGGAAAAGAAATGTGTTATGGGCTTATAATTTAAATTCACTTGCTACCCAATTAACTCCGTTAGCGGGCCAAAAACCACGTTGGCCCAAAAATTCAAGTAGAAATTAATGGATAGCAGAGTTGTTGGTGCGATAGCCTTTTTCTCGTGCCCACTGCACACTTGGATTCACTCTGATACCATTTGTAACACCAAAACTCATAGGCGATTCAATTGACTCCGTTAGTGGGCCCAAACTCATGGGCGATCCAATTAACTCCGTTAGTGAGCCGAAAATCACGTGGCTCAAAAACTCGAGTGAAACTTAATGAGTAGCAAGTGGATTTGAGTTATAAGCAAATGACACTTACTTTTCTATCAATATGGAAAAATA
This sequence comes from Metroxylon sagu, assembly GCA_017589505.3. Classification (NCBI taxonomy): domain Eukaryota; kingdom Viridiplantae; phylum Streptophyta; class Magnoliopsida; order Arecales; family Arecaceae; genus Metroxylon; species Metroxylon sagu. Next base: position 1,444,091 of record JACVBY030000650.1, read on the forward strand.
AATTTGGGATATCACATCAATGTGGGAGTAACTTTGGGGTATCACATGTAGTAAAAAAGTGGGAGTAAATTTTGGGTATCACATCTAGTAAAATAATCCAATCATTAGAAAGAAAATTTTAAAATATATATATATAATTATAAAAATAAGTTTAAATAAAAAATATATATATGAAATTATAAAAATAAGTTTAAATAAAAGTAAAAATAAAGATTTCATTATCAACATGCAAAAGATATTGTTAATGAAAAACAAAAAAAACTATATAATAACAACAGATATAATAATTATTATAGTAATTAAAATATTTTTTCAGGAGAAATCGGCATTATATTTCTAATGAGATACGGCAACAAGGCAAATGAGATATGGCAACAAGACAAAAGTAGTTAAAATTACAAGACCTCCTAAACAAAGACTGCCAGCAAATTTTAGGAAAAAAATAAAAATTTATGCCAGCTTAAATGAATGGTGACATTAACTGAAGCAGGTTCTCTCTCTGAGAGGAAGGGAGGGCTGGGCAATCCCAAATGAATAGGACAATTTAACAAGCTTATCTCTGATATTGGCCTTGCTGAAGGCATTTCGGTTGGAAAAATGGGAGAGAGCCACCTAGCTCACTAAATTATACATGTTTCTTGTCTCCTCTTGGAAGGATTTGTTCTCAATGGCACACTGTTTGCCCTCCCTACACCTTTTGATCACAAAGCGATGATTTCTACGGGTATCTTTGGACGAGGAATGCTGCCAAAAAATAATAACAATAAGCAAGGAACGAGAAATTCTAGCTTTCATATTCGGAGCTGGATGCTAGGAGATAAAAGTCAGGGCTGATGACGTAGCTGCAACCAAGGTTATGAAGCTATAAAACCTTCATGCTGAGCTTTAAGGTGGTATGGAACTTGAGAAAGAAAAGTTTGAGATGTTGAAGTTAGATCAAGGAAATCGACCAAAAGGACCATCATATCCTAAAGTTGGATTCAAGTGGAGACATAGGGAAGCAGAAATCCAATCTCAAAGTTGAGTTGGAAAGGCTCAGAGATACCACAGACAGAATGGTCTTGAATTCAATGGTTAAAGGACGTTATAGAAATATTTCCTTCTTCCGAAAAAATGGCTAATAATAAAGAAAAGGAAGAATACCATTTCTTTGTCATGGATTGATAGGAAGGTTTGGAGTGAGAAAAGCCAAGTTTAGTGCAAAAAAATAAAATAAAAAAAAATCCAGATTGCAAGCTTTTACACACAGACACACATGCACACACACATGAATGACTACATAGAGAATTAATATGTGGATGTCCATACTTAAAACTAAAGCCTTAACATTTATGATTCAAATCATTGGTATGATCAATCTTCTTTAGTTTAGTATGAAAAAATAATATAATTTAAAATTCCCACCTAATGGATAAAAATTGCATTGTTTGTGCTATTTAAATTATCGAAGTCAAATGATTTTTTAAAAATAAACAATCTATGGATATCAATTCATATTTAACTGCTCAAATCATCAATACCAGAACTCCAATCATCCTAGTAGGATTAATCTTATTTAGAGAGAGAGAGAGAGAGAGAGAATGCACTTTAGCTCAATGTCCCGATCCACTTTAGCTCAATGTCCCGAACCCTTCTTCCAATGCATAACAACAGCTAACATGGAAGAGGTCCGCCCAATATCTTGCTAAAAATGAAATCTATTTATGTTGAAAACATACGTACCAGAAACAGAAAAGTGAAACAAATAAAGAAATACTATTATGACTGAAAAATCTGTTAAACTCTATATGAATATCAAAAACCCTTAACCTGTTAAGTTGGGGAAAATGCAATTATGTACTCTATATGCAATCATGCTCTTTAGAGTCTGACCATCAACTTTATGTTACAAAGTGACTTGCTGCAATTTCTACAGCAGACTTCAACAATCATCACCATATGACCAAACCCATTGGCTCCAACTTACCCATCATAGAACAAGAAGCGAAAAACGTAGAGATTGAAGGAAGAAAACCGTGTGATAAGAGCTAGAAGGCGAAATGCCCCTTTTCCTCCAACCAATATTGTAATTACCTTTCCACCTCACCAATTCAAAAACATCACATGACGAAGACAGTTTCTTATGGGCAATTTTTACCCAATTATCATACGACCAAAAGCTTTCTTGGCAAAGTCTCCGCAACTGAATGCTCCTCACCATCATGATCATGAAAAACAAATGTCAGTATTCCAACGAGGCAAAGCACCGAGCCTACAATAAGTTTGTCGTAGTGCTCCACCCAGTGAAATTTGAGCTGGCTGGCACCATAAAATGAGAGGGCTACCAGAGATGTCATCACAGTTATAGTACTGCATCCCAGCAAAAAAAGAGAGGTTAAGGTACCTATTGAACTCCCAAGACTGAAGAAACAACTGAAACTAAATGTGAGACTCTTCTTATCAAGTGTTTGCTTAATACAGTAACACACAAAAACAGAGTCACAAAAAATAAATGAAAACCTCTTGACCAGCATGGAACGCTGGTTACATCCACAATGCCTGGATCAGCTTTGAACAAAAATTTTAAACCACACCTTTGATAGACAGGACCATGCATGTAAGCCTGTTCGGCCTTGTCAACAATCTTTCTCAGCAAATTCAATTACCTCTGTTATAAAATCCCACATGGGTAGTTCTCAGCAAATTGCTTCACAAACCACACTGTAATTTTATACTCCCTTCCATCTGTAATCTGATAGCAACCAATTTATAACAACTTAATGTCCAAAATATAATATTAAGCCAACTCTTCAATAGCCGCACATTTCGGCAAATCAAACTGCCAAAACAACACTTACAGAAGATGATTCTCCTGTTCACAACTGTTTGGTGGGATTTACTTCTAGTAGCAAGCACAATGTAGCTTTTCAAAGTGTTGAAGAAACTATTTTAGTTTAACATTCAACAAGATTGCTATAAACAATATTTTATAATAGACAAATTTATATTCATGGTTTTTGACAAAACAAAGATAAGTCATTCAAATTGGGAATGGATTTGCATTAAGAAACACAACAAATTATCATGCTGATCATTTACAGCACTATATAATTCATTCAGATAAAAACTTTATAACAAACATGCAACCTAGTTTAATAATTTATTTCTCATCACTAGAATAAGCATTGGTTTAGAGGTATCAAGAAACAAGTGAGGGTGATGGTAATATATAATCCAGAAGTCAATGAGGCATGACTGGCATAATATATAAACTTCAACAACAAAAAGACTACAAAATATTGAATTGAACCAGTATAACATTGCTGCTGAACATTAACCCTGATGTCCTTCTCAGTCCCTGCTAAAGTAGGTCAACCTGCTCGAATATTCTAACTAATTATCCAAGTTACAATATAAATTCCCTGCACAGAAGCCTGAAATTCTGAATAAAGTTCATAAAACATTCAGAAATGCCACCAATTAGAATTCAAGCAGCAATGCACCCAATTCATTTCATCATATTCCTTTAGAAAACCAAATTATATATAGAGGCATACCTGAATAGTAGCACAACAATAGCTAGCACCATCATAGATGAGGAGTTGCCAACAGCAAGGAAAACAGGAAGTGTTGTTGCACAAGGAGATAACGCTGGTACAAGAATAAGTCCAGCCACAGCCATTTTCTCCATGGGATGGTTGGGGGAATGACTGTGGCCTCCTTTACCCAAGAAGAATAGCAGGACATAACTTCCTCCAAGAATTATGAGAAGCAAGGAAGCAAGTCTATGCACTGTTTCCTCACCAGCAATCGTGTTAGCCATGGTAATTGCAGTAATACCAAGCAGCGAGGTTGAAATCACATGCAGGACAGCTCCAAATGCAGCTATCAGTAAAAGTAAAGAGCAACTGTCAGCGTGCCTGGTTAGTCCCAACAATTGAAGCACAGATCTTTGCAATTCAAATGACAAAAATAGTTTCTGTCAGACATCTGGAACTGACCCTAAAAGCTAATGAGCACATATCCAATTAGACAATGGCAGATTTGTTATCAACTGTTGAAACCAAAATCAGAAAACTAAAAAATCAATCATACAAGTGGATGTAACCTGTCGTCATTAAAACATGATGAACCAGTAATATGGCTGATGAAGGAATTATCATTGGATAAATTACATAAACAAGGGCAGTTCAGCATCAAAGATCACTAAAATCCATATAAAATGAATTATGCATGCATATTGCACATTGCACATTGCACAATGCAAAAAGTGTAGGGGCAAATATAAATATTAATGGAGAGGACAGAGGCACACTTGCTTATATATCTATGCTCATGTCAATCAATCAGTAGGCATCATGTTAAAAAAATACCAATTAAACCACTACCATCAGTGTTCATTAAGCATTGCTGGCACTAGCAGAATTACACTAGCAAGATCAATTTTTGTTACTGGAATCTACAGTAATATGGTCTGAAAGATACATCCTTGGGAGATGCTTAACTAAGAATTTGGACACAAGTGTGATACATAAAGCAGGGTTGGGGTGGAGGCGAGATATGACTATGCAAGAGCATCGCATGGTCTTCAGTGTGGACAGATAATATTGAAAACATAAAAAAAAAAAGTAGTTAGGTGAAAAGGCAGATAACCAGAATCTATGTAGTACTAGAAGTATTCTGAACTTTATTAATCATGCCACCAATGACAAAATGGGTAAAGGCTAGTGGTCATGGTTACGGTCAAATGTCATGTCACAACTTCTTGTTTTTCCAGGTAAACATTAAATTAAGAAAAAAAGGAAATGATGAAGACAAAAGAAATAGAGGACATCTTGCAAATCTGTACATCATCCAACCCCGCCTAAGTTTAAAGTGAGCAGAAGAATTATTGGTTATTAGAAGTTAAATTGGTATCCATATTTGCTCTACAAAATAGAATAGGCCAACAGTCTTCTTTCAAGTTTGTTATAAAAAATGCAAATCAAATTAATAAAAACAATATTTCTGGAGATTTCAAATACTAGATAGCCACTCAATCAACTCCAAAAGCTTCAATTGGACATAGAAGCAGGTCAAAAAAAGCAAGAAGAAAACATCTGGAGCAATAATGTGGATAGGGATTAAAATCCTTTTCAACTTAATATACAGTAGCTAGCAGTAAAAAAAAAGGAATGTATATAAGAAAGACCAAGAAACCAGAGAACAGGATTATGATCATTGTAGAGAAATGGTCTTCACAGTATACAACAGCATAAAATATACACCATATAAATATTGAAACATCATATTTACATACAACCACTCATTTCTTCCAAAGAAAGTTTTCTTTAATAACTTTCTATAAACCATCAAAAATTAAAGCAAGAATTTTCTATTTACACCAATTAGTTTATAGTAAGCACCAAAAGAGCTTAGATGATGAGCAATGATAAAGGTAAATATTAACAAGTGGGAGTGTTTATAAGCATGTTTCTTGCAGTTGTTTTAAACAAAGAGGATGCCCATTAGGGTTGATAAGATCAGTGAAAGAATCAATATTGAACAAGAGATTCCTCAAACAATTTTCCCTGCCTCCTTTCCTTGGGTAAAATATACACAACATAAATTTTGAAACATCATATTTACATACACACACTCATTTCCTCCAAAGAATTTACTTTGGTAGCTCTCCATCAATCATCAAAAATTAAAACAGGAACTTTCTATTTTACACCACTTTTTTATAGTAAGCACCAAAAGAGCTTACACAATGAACAATTATAAAGGTAAATATTAACAAGTGGGAGTGTTTATAAGCATGCAAATTACTTAGATAAACCACAGGGGCAATGAGGCCCAGCTTTAAGCCCTTTCCTGCAGTCGTTTTAAACAAACTGATTGTTGGAAACAAAGAGGATGCCCATTGGGGTTGATACAAATGAAAGAGTCAATCTTGAATGAGAGATTCCTTAAACAATTTTCCCCTCCCTACTGGATTCAGTTTAGAAAAGGTAGAAGAAATAGGATATCTCCAATGGGGAACAAATGAGGGTCTTAAAGAAGAAATGCAATGTAATAACCATATATCATTAAGGAAAAATAAGTAGTAGATGTAATTTTGCTTTATTTATGGATTAGGATATTGGGAAATAAGAGGAACCTATGATTACTAAATAAGCCAGAAATTAGGAATCTTTCTGGTGAATAGTAAACACACTGAAAAGGAATAGGCACACTAAGACACAATCTTCATATAGGCACTCCTACTGAAGAGACCAGCCCACTGTTCTATTCAGTCAATCTCTGACAGATCTCTAGGCTTAGTTTTGTTCAAATGCAACAAAACAACAATCTCTAGGCTTAGTTTTGCTTTGAACAAAAAATCTGCTTCAATTGAAACTTAGTTTCTCTCTCTCTCTCTCTCTCTCTCTCTCTCTCTCTCTCTCTCTCTCTCTCTCTCTCTCTCTCTGTGTGTGTGTGTGTGTGTGTGTGTGTGTGTGAGGTAAAAAGGGAGTGTCAACCCTTACAAATTAGATACCCTACCTTTAACCCCATCAAAAATACAAATATCTTAGTCAACATGAAGAAATCTCCACTAAAAGAAACAATCCAGTGCGATCCCTATCACCACACCAATGGGGCTTTCTTTTTCAAGGAGATCACCTTGTTCCTTTCCTTTCATAAGGCTCAACAAATAGCCCTTACTGGTTGGCCCTAAATAGACTTGAATCTTGTGGGACTCTCTTCTTGTAATACCTTAAAAATAGTCCCATATTGGATGAAAAAGAAAAGGTTTAAGTGCTTATAACTCAAGTGTCCATCTACTACCAATTAACTTCCATTCGAGTTTTTGAGTCATGTGGTTTCGGCTCGCTAATAGATTAATTGGACCAGCAGATGGGCTTGAGGCATTACAAATGGTATCGAAGCTGATCCAAGTGTGTGAAAGTTGGTGGGTATAAGAAAATGGCTATCAATGGAATGGTGGTAGAGTCTTGTCATGGCATGGAGCCATCCTTCTCCAGCTAGATGCTAGCTAGCTAGCTAGCTTGTGGCGTACGATAAGGACGTCGCATTATAAGGGGAAAGATTGTAATACCCCAAAAATAGTCCCACATTGGGAGGACGTCGCATTATAAGGGGGAAAGATTGTAATACCCTAAAAATAGTCCCACATTGGATGGAAAAGAAAAGGTTTAAGTACTTATAACTCAAGTTTATAACTCAAATCTATCTGCTACCAATTAAATTCTACTCGAATTTTTGGGCCACGTAATTTCGGCCCTCTAAAGAATTAATTGGACTAGCAAAGGAGTTTGGGGCATTACACTTCTTCCTCCACGGTGACCACATAGAAGAAATCAAAGCAAGCTAGCCTTGGATCCCTAAACAGATTTTAAAGATCCACTAAATACCTCAAGCAAAAGAACAATTCAGAAACAAATGATTCACTGACTCTTATTTGGGCACACACAAGCAGCAACTGTTGCTAATTTTCCACCCCTTCTTTGCCAGCATATCCCTTGCATGAAGACTGTACTTTAACAGCAGCCACATGAAAACCTCCACCTTCTTAAGGACCTCAGCTCTCTAGATAATTTTTGCAAATGGACACAACAAGCCTCTTCTGTTGACAAACTTGTAGAAAGACTTAACAGTGTAGATGGCACCATGGGTGAGTCTCCTGTACCAATCCCAATCAAAAAATCTCTTTACCAAGTCTAAATCACAAGGTTAGCTTCCGCTTACAACAAAAGAGTAAGTTGAAATTAATTAACTTATGCAAATCATCATGCAAAGTAGAAACATAACATCCTTGCACTGTTCATGGGTGGGTGGACACAATGTATACCCCAATGACATAACAATCCCCCAGTGAGAGCTCTACTAGACAAACAACAACAAAGCCATATTCACAAAATAAAGAAGGCAAACCTTTAAAAGGAAATTCATAGAATGGGTGTAAAATAAACAACAAATAGTTAAATGGTAAGTAATGCCTAACAATCAAGCACAATAATGATTTTTTCCCCTCATTGAAAAAGAGGTTATGGTATGGCAGCTTACTATTAGATGCGACAATTAAAACAATTGGTTGCATTTTCAATCTACTCAAGTTTATTGACAATGAAGAAAAAGAAGTATGAATCTTAGAAATTATAATGATTTCACTAGATAAATCAATCCTTCAATATTTTAGAAACAAGACAATAAGCCATTCGATAAGATATTTCTTTTTTCTATGATTATGGTGGCTATATCACTACCATGGATAAAACCTTGAACCTTCTCAATCAGAAAATGGAACCAAAATTTCATAGGCAGAAAACTATTTTGTTAGAATGTGGGAAGCCAAAATTTATATGATTCATTTTCTAAATGAATGTTCCCAGTCTTATGGTACCCGCATAGAGTCGGCATATGCTTGCCATGAATTTAATGAAAGATCACAAGCTAATTAATTTAGGAAAGATGTTGAAATCTTCCCATTGGCTGGCAAACAATTCCTTTAATGTAAAAGAGTTCACCATATTGAGGCATGCGTTGAGGTTTATCACTTTATCGCACTTTTGAAATGATTTCTACTCTAATTTTTAGCTCAACACTAAGCAGGACTTAACAAGTTTGTTTAAGCTTAAGTTACGGCTCCTCCTGTGTCCATCAGCTCATTATTTTAAGATATATCACGGAATAAAAGAAGTAGATGACTAGGATTAACATTATGGGTTAGAAAGTTTTTAATCTATTACAAATAAAAACTTATATTTTTTTTTTTTTGCTAGCATGGCGACATCCAATTTCACCTCTCCCATATGTTCTACATTTTACCATCCATGGCTTTTTTTTAAAAAAAATTACTCAAACAAACTTAATTCATGGGTTCAACATCAAACCGAAACCCAAAGCCTCGGAATTATCCAGTAACGAGATGCCAAAACAGCAGTCAGTGGCCGCTAAATACCTTAAAATCGCATTCTTTCGCACAAAAATGACTAAAACTATCACTGCATACTTCAAGATTCCACTTCGTCCCTAGAAGACCAATCGTACCCAGTTAAACTTCAATTCAGCTACATTTATCGATCCTTCCATCGGTAATCAATACGCCCTGCAAGGAACTCACGCCTAGCAACCACATTTCTGTAGATCTCTAAGAGAATTTATGACAATACAAAAAATCTGACCCAGAATCATTCGGAAAATGATGACAAGATCTTAAGAGAGAAGCTGAAGAAGAACTCACTGACGAGGAGAGTTCTCGAAAGGGTCCATTTCTGCGCGCGGCCGACAATGGAGAAAGGGAGCCAGTGGGTGGGGATGAAGGAGTGGAGCAGCGATATGGTCGCGATTCCTCCGATTGTGGAGAAGTCCTTCGGCTTGAAGCCCTCCATTTCGAACCCAGAGATCTATAAACCGAGATCTAAGCGCAAGCTTCTACAGGTTACCAATACCTCGGATTAAATTCCACCAAGAAAAAAGAGCAAATCGAGATCTTAAGGGAGAGAGAGAGAGAGAGAGAAGCGAGATCTCACGGGAGAGAGGGGTGGGGGATTGGTTTTGGAGAGTCGGCGCGAAGAGCGCGTGGTGGGCGTGAGAGGGCGCGTGTGCTCTCGGTATTTTTGCTGTTTCGAAGTAACGGCGGAGGAGGAGGAGTGAATAACTGCTGCACGCGCCACCGGATAACGCAATGCTTCCACCCTCCAGGGGACACGTGGACATGTGGCCCCCAGAAAGGCGACCGTTCGCAGTCCAATCACCATCGATCTTTCAAGTCTTCCCGGTTCCCCATCATCGTCTGGAAGTGTATCTTAACGCTGCCAATTGTTTTTTTTATTTTTTTTTTTTTTTTTTTTTTTTTTTTTGGGGGGGGGGGGGGGGGTTATTTTTGGTTTTTATTTTTATTTTTATTCTCTGAAAATAATTTTTATTTCAATTTCCTGCCCTCTAAAAAATATATTTGATAAGTGAAAATAAATTTTTTTTATTTTTTATTTTCATTATAAATAATATTTTTAAAAAGAATAACTAAAAAATAAATGAAATATATAATATTATAATATTATAATATTATATATATTATAACATTACTATCCTACAATAAACTATTATTTTATTATATATAATGTATTATATAATATATATATATATTATTATAATGTATTATATATAAATTACATATTTATTATATATAATAAGTATAAAGAATAATATAATATTAATGGTATTATAGTAATACATAGTTAATATTATATTATTATAATAAATAATAATATAATTATTAGTATAATATTAATCATATATTTGATATTATAATGATTAATATTATATAATTTTAATATATTAATATTTATAATTATTTATTAATAATATATATTATTACTTTTCTAAAAAGTTATTTTGGGTTGGGAAAAAGTTAATTTTTAAAATAAAAAGTAAAAAAAGTATAACCAAACATATTTTTTTACGATACATTTTAAGTTCTTATTTTTAATAATAAGAAATAAAAAATAAAAGTGATACAAATTAAGCCCTTTGTTTTTTATTTTCTTATTTCTTTTGATGAAAAATAGTGAAAACATATTTGCACTATTTTCATTTTAGAGTTACATTTTTTAGAAAATTATTATTTTTTTATTCGCTAAATGCATTTTTATAGGTGTTTTTTATTTTTTATAAAAATAAAAAAAAGGGACTACTCTCAAAAATCAAGTGTACCTTAATTTTTAAAAAAAATTTTACAATCATTACAAAACTCTAAATAAATAAAAAAAAGAACAACTGTAATGGAAGGCAACAATTTTACCTAATCCATCGAATACGATGAATATCCAATCTTGCTCACTTCAAAAAAAAAAAAAAAGAAAAGAAAAATTTATGAACAAGATTGAGATGAGACTCATATGCATCTCTACTTTGAATGTCAAATTGCAGTGCATTGCATTGGTTATCTTTAAAGCAGCATAAAGTAGCGTATAAAGTAAAATAGAAGCGCTACAGTTACTTCCACAGCCACTACTTAATGGGATGTAAGTCAATTGTTTTTTGTTTTTTTTGTTAATTCCCCTCCTTCCATTCACTCAATAGATATCTAGCTATAAGTTGTGTCAGAGTCATTCATTATGTATATATAAAAAAAATATTTGATTACATTCATATATAGCTAAATTCAAACTTAGTCATTTTCTTCATCATTAGATTCGTATTATAACAAAATCAAAAAAGCTACCCACTAACTACTATTCCCTACTTTTTCTTTTTTTTTAAAAACAATACTTATGGCTCATACATATCTTATTATCTTTATAAATTATAAGATTAAAAAAAAAGGACATAAAAAATAGAGAAATAATTTATATCCTTATTTCTTGATGAAGAAGTAGTAATCACATCCTTGATCCTTAGTCAAGTAAGAGATATGGTTTGTATCTCTATTGTATTAAAAAATAGAGATATGGTTGATATCACTTGGGGCACTTCTTAAGAAGCATTTAATATCCCTTTATCTAGCTTTTTATGCAAGGAATGGGAGAAGAAGAGAAACTTTTAAATGAGCATTTAATATCTTAATTTTATTCAATGCTTTAAAATGTAAATAAAATATTATTATACATATTTGGACTACCATAATGTTATATCTCAAATATGAGTATCTATCACTCATCTATAATTCATGTTTGTAAAGGTATTCATGACTTTTTTGCTATCTTTTAAATATAATTATTATCATTCATGTTTGTATGGTGATCATTTGAGCAAGCGCAACATTTAGAGACATAAAATTTGTACCATATACTCAATGATGCGAATGCATTGGGATTACAGAAATATTCTTTTCTTTTATTTTTTTATTTTTCCACTTCATTGAAGTGTTATAGCTGAACAAAATTTAAGCATGAAGTGCTAGGGCATTCATTAACAAAACCTAATGTAAATTACATTGTGTTAGTCTATTTCCTTGCTGGTCTTTGCCGAATCTTAGAAGCTGACGACCATCAATGTATGAATATTTATCGATCGGGTAACAGTGCTGCTTGTTGAATTATTTCAAGACTATAGTGGCATTTGGTAAGAAGTGATATCTGAACCATATCTTAGACCAGTGATAGAATTGCTTTGTTTGGTACTCTTATTACGAATCATAGATAACTTAGGATCATTATCCAAAAAAATGATCTTAATCCTGTCCGAAGAATAGAAATATTCCATCATTATGGTAATGACATTATGCACCAAAATTTATGGATAATTTTATCTCTATAATTATTTATATCTCTCCCCATATTATAATAATATAATATAGTAATTATAATATATAAATATTATATAACAATATATTGTTATATATAATCAATATATATTAATAAATACATAATATTATAGTTATATAAATATCAATCATTACAATATGCAATATATTATTATTAATACTATTGTACATATTAACTTTATATATTCTAATTATATATTATATCATTAATAATATAATATTTTAATATAATATAATTATACATTATTTTATATAATAATTATATTATTATAATAATATAAAAAATATAATATATCATATTATAAATATTTATATATTATATAAATAAGTTTTAAAAATATTATTGATGTTATATTCATAGTGATCTTTCATTTACTTAGTATATGGAATGCAATGATTTATGATTATCAATGATTTTTGATTATTAAAATATTTCATGATATTAGATTATCAATAATTTTATCATTGGGAAAAATTGCTAACGCTTTTGGCTGCATTTATTTCCGTATAACTTTTTCTTGCCACTAAAAATAAAAATTTAAAATATTATTTTGTTAAATTTGCGCTTTCAGTAGATATGGGCCAGGCCTGCTTCATCCCAGGCCGAACCTTCTCCTGGGCCCGGCCAAGTCCATCTCTAGAGCAACGAGCCAAGGACGGAAGCCATAAAAACCCTTCGCGTCGGGGGGTTTCGCTCGATGGTCTATCCGTTGTTAAAAAGGTAAAACTCGAGCCCCAGTTCCGTCGTCTACTTCCAAGGCGGCCCACCTTCTCTAGGGTTTCGATTTCGATCCAAATCTCCGTCTCCGCGATGGGGATCGATCTCTTCGACGCCTGCGATCCGGGCACCGACGACGTCGACCTCTCCAAGATCGAGATCGACCAGCAGTACGCCCGGCGATTGGAGCACAACAAGAAGCGGGAGGCCCTTCAGAGGTACGAGGAGCTCAAGAAGCGCGGCCTCGCTGGCGACTCTGACGAGGACGAGTCCTCGTCTGACGACAACGACGACGACGACGACGACGACGACGACGACGACTCTGGTAAGAGGGACCTCCAGTTCTTCGATGCCCTCGTTAGGGTTCGGAAGAACGACCCCGCTATCCTCCAAAAGGACGCAAAAATCTACTCCTCCGATGAAGTCGAGGGGGAGGAGAAGCCCAAAGCTGCGAAAAAGGAGAGACCTTTGTATCTAAAGGATGTCATGGCCCAGCATCTGATCGAAGAAGGACCGGAATTCGGTGAGAAACCACTGAGAAATAACCCCAAGGTCTATAATAAGGAGCAGGAGGAAGGTCTCAAGGCATTTCTGGAGGCGGCGGAGAAAGAGGAAGCTGAAGCTGGGTCTGACGATGATGGCGATATCATTAAAGAGAAGGAGACGGCTGCGGAGGAGGTGGATGAGGATGCCGATGAGCGGAGCAAGAGATTGGACGATTACTTCGGGAAAGATGATGAATTGAACGAGGATGATTTGTTCCTGAAGAACTATTTTCTCCAGAGATCATGGGTCGAGAAGGATAAGGACAAAAAGCCGTCTTTTGATGACATTGATGTTTTAGAGGACGAGGATGAGCTCGACAAACAGGATAGGTATGAGGCGGAGTACAATTTCCGGCATGAGGAAGGGGAGGCGGACCGAGTTCTGGGTTACTCGAGGTTCATCGAAGGGTCGGTGAGGAAGAAGACGAGCAGCAGGAAGCTGCAGAGGAAGAGCAAGGAGGAGAGGATGGCACAGGCTGAGTTCGAGAGGAAGGAGGAGCTGAAGCACTTGAAGAATCTGAAGAAGAAGGAGATCGAGGAGAAGATTGAGAAGATTCGGGCGATTGCTGGGATTGGAGAGGATGGGGTCTGCAAGCTGGATGAGGATGATCTAGAGGAAGATTTTGATCCAGAGGATTATGATAAGAAGATGAAAGAAATGTTCAATGTGGATTATTATGATGCTGAGGATGCTGATCTAGAGTTTGGAAGCAACGATGAGGCTGATTGGGAAAAGCCAGATTTTGATCAGGAAGATCAATTGCTTGGGCTACCGAGAGGTTGGGATCTTGGTGGATCCGATGAGGGTTTCGAGGCGGTGAGAGCGAGGGTCTTACAACAGAAGGAGGAAGAAGAGCCGCAAAAAGAGGAGGGTAAGAGGAAGAGGAAGCGTAAAATCTCTCTTAAGGAGAAAGTTGAGCTTGATAAGGAGTTGGAGGAGTATTATAAGTTGGATTATGAAGATACAATTGGAGACCTGAAGACTCGGTTCAAGTACAAGTCTGTTCCGGCTAATAGATATGGCTTGCACTCTGAAGAGATTTTAATGGCTAATGACAAGGATTTGAACCAATATGTTTCCATGAAGAGGTTAGCACCTTACAGGGAGAAGGAGTGGAAGGTGACGTATCACCAAATGTTGAAGAAGGATTTGATTCTTCACGAAGAGAAAACAGGTACCCGGAAGACTGGAAAGAAGCAGAGGACAGAGGGAGGCTCAAGATCTACAGAGCCAGAGAAGGAAAAACAGAAAATAGAACCCAAGGATGCAAATTGTGAACCTAATCAATTGTCTAGGCGCAGTAAAAGAAGACGCCGGCATGCTGAATTGAAACTGTCCCAGTCGAGGCTCATGGCTTATGGAAAGATCCCCTCGAAACCTCAGAAAAAGCACTAAATTTTTTGGAGAAAATGTCATGGGTATCTTAAAAGGCAGTTCATTTATAAAATTTTGTCATTTTTTTGTTATTGATTTTTAGGTAGGCAAAGCTTGTACCCTTTACTCAAAAGATGGGGTAATCAGTTAGCTTTCCTTTCATGTTAGAATCCTAAATACCTTTCATAGACATCATGTTTGAATTGCTATTTGTGAGATGACTTTGAACACTTTGTTGTGGAAAAGTAATTTATAATCTGACTTCTGAAAAATTTAATAATATGTTGATGTGTTTTACTTTTTTCCAACGCTTTGCATGAAAATTGTGTATTTAGCTTCATTTTTGGGTGGAACTATATATACTGAGAAAATAATTTTATCTTCTACTTTGTAAAGACTTATCTATCTTGTTTACACCTGGGTCTTGATATTGATTGCTGATGTTGCAATGCCGTTGTTCCATATAAAAGAATTATGGATTAACATGATACTGATGAAAGAGTTATGCCCTAAAAGTTAATCATAATTTGTATTGTGATAGGGTCTCTTTTATTCTTTCAAATCATATACATGATATTTTGGTTATAAATAAAAGGTATTATGTTTTATTATTTGTTGCTTTTTATAATTATGATGAACCCCATATATTAGGACAATGGTTTTAGGGCTATGATGAGATCATGCTAGTGAGACCTAAAGCCCTAAAACTCTAATCTAAAACATTTTCAGTCGTTGGTACATTAAGTCGGGGATCAATGTTACCGAAAAGACTGACACATCTTATGTATGCTCGATGCAGAGGGTGATTGATCTCACAATCACTTATGTGAGACACTAATACAAAGATGTGGGTGCTCATTAAAGGAATGAGTTCACTGAATTGACATGCCAAGAGAATATCTTATGGATATTTACTTATTTGTCAATGATTCTCTAAGTGGGAGTTGTGCAAATGATCCTTAGACTTGAGATCACCATAGTATTTTATGCATATGAATCCATGTTTTGGTTTACATTCATTCACGACATTAAGTTGTGTACGAGATATTCTGGATATGGTGGATTGTGTATGAAGATTGTGAGTAGATCAATAAGGAATCAATCACTTCTAGTAAGAGAAGATCACATCCTACTTGCTCTAATCTTATGATGATTCAGAAAGTCTTTGATGAAAGCAAAATAAAAAATTAGAAAGAGTTTCTAATGTTTCATTAATTGAATTATCATTAGAAGATTAAGAGAAACATAAATAAGTAATTAAGTTTGATATTAATCCATACTCATATATTTATTTAAGATACAGTATGATTGAAGTATTGAATTGCACGGTAATTTGCCACTGAAGGGTATATTTTGTATATCCATCAAATTTCATATCTTTCGGGTAGACATGATACGTTGCTAGACGTCAATCTTGTCTTGTAGGTTTGATTGAATTAAAGAGTTTAATTTGATCAACAATTAGAAAGGGTTCTAATTGTCAAGTTCGGGATTGCACTGATTGAACCTATAAGGATTAGAAATGTTCTAATCATGATAGATCAACTTGCATCCACACCTACTGCTGGCTAGATGTGGTACCCAATGGGTTACACACAAAAGGAACTGATCAAGAGTCTAATTGGATTAGATCATGTTTGCAGGATAAACATGTTAGCACGTGTTGCAAACTCTAGCTTCTGATTCGAATTAAATTCGAATCTGATTCTTGTATTAGGTTAATCTAATATGATTGGATCATAACCTAATGTGGGTTGACCAAGAGTTGGAACCCAATTGGCTTTATTTGGATCATTGTATGGCTCTTTGAATAATAGATCTGGACCATTGGTCAGCGGCTCGATCTGGACCATTGGATGGCTCCCTTGATGAAGGACATGGACCATTGGTTGTTACTTAAATCTAGACCATTAGTTAGTGCCTGAATTTGGATCATGGATGATGGCGCCTTGCTTTTGGACCATTGGATGGTGTCTTAATTTGGATCATTAGATTATCATGAAATAAGTGTGGGGTGAGGTTATCAACGTGAGAAGGCTGATAGCGCATGGATAAGGTGAGCGGATACGTCTTTCCGCTCTCTTAGATGCGTCCCTCCCCTTAGCGCCTCATCATGATGAGGCGCTACCCTTGGGACACGCCTCATCATGATAAGCCGTGTGGATGTGATGCATCCTTGGTGATGCATCCCTCTGCCTCTTATAAATAGGAGTGTATCTTGGGTTTAAAAATATACATGAATCCGTCGAAGAGAAATCAATTCCCTCTCTTTCTTATTTTATTTCTCTTATATGTCTTATCCTAAACTAAGATAAGGAGGTCTTGTTCAGGACAAGAGATTGTCTTGTCCTAAATTAAGACAAGGATGTCTTATTTAGGATAAGACCTAAATCAGGACAAGGAAGCCTTTTTTAGGACAAGAGGCTTTGAAGAGTTTTTGTAAGAGAAAGAAAATTAGAAGGGAAAGAAAGCAAGTCAATCAAATCCTTTGGAAGGATTAAGCATCAAGGATCGAAGTTTTGAAGGAGATAGAGTCTTGAACCCAGTTCCTGTGCGGATCAACATTGGAGGGTGAACACTTGGGCATCTTGTGGATATTCTAACATATTGGATTTAGCGTTACTCTTCTTATCCTACATTTACTATTTATTCATTTGATTGTTACCATTAAGGAGATCTTGGCTATTAAGGGTTTCATGTAAATAGATTTCATTAAGAAATTTATGAAATCTATTCGCTTCCACTGCACTCTTAGGCATGCATAAGAAACCCAACAACTGATTGCCAGCTAGCCTTGCTTAATTGCTGCTAAAAAGCAACGAGCAAACAGATGCCATAAATTTTCATATATTCAGGCATTAGGTGGTATTTTATTCCTTTATACAGATGGTTTTGTAAGGAAATAAAAATATCGAGGAAGTGCTTATCTGGTTAGTCAAGGGGGGCACAAAATCTGTGGCAGCAAGCTTTCACCAAATAAATTCCTATTAAATCAATTAAGCTAGAAAGTTGTAAACTGAAGTCATCTGGCTTGAACTTAAGCATTTCTGTAGAGGGAAGCTCTTGAGAAATTTCTGAGCACTGTTTGTCTTGATAGTGTCAATCTTGTTCCTAGCTGCACTTGCATAAGCTGTCGTGCCAATTAGGGGATCATAAGATAATTAATTTTCACTGCAAAAATCCTGCAGATGCGCGCATTGCTCTAACAAAACAGTGATATTACCTTGGCCAGTTCAGTATTAGGAACGATTTAGTCAATTTCCTCATTAAGATGACTAAAGTTGTTTATATTGATGGCTTATATACAATCGCAACTATTTGGTTCATGTGGATCTCAAAAATTTCATGCATATTTTAATAGAATACATCGAACATTTAGAAGAAACTTCAATTGATAAGAAGGAGGGTTGAAGAATGGCTTTTGTTCTTACACAGTAATGAGGAGAGCTATCAAGCGGAACACCTCTTGGGTTTCTTGGGCTATATTTAAACAAACTAATAATTGAAGCTGTGTTATGTATTCAAAGAAGCAAGAAAAGTTATGTTCACTTCTTAGTGAATATAATGTCTGCTTGCTGAGGCATGATGCATTTTCTTAAATATAAGATGATTGGTTAATGTTATGGAGTGGAGACAGGATGGTGTTGGTGCATTCAAGGTTGGTAACTTGTACAGTTTGATACAGTTTTTGCTTTCATGTAATTCTTAATTCAAGTATTTACCTCCAGCCTTTTGTCATTCTATAATTTTTCACTTAAATATTTTGCAGTTGTACCTGTACTTTGAAAGCTAGTTGGCTATCATGATTAATTCTGTAACACATTTCTATTCTTATTTCTTATTTCATATGCTTGTTATGCCATTAGTGGACATCCTACATGCTTGCTGAAAGGGATTAAATATTACCAAAGAAGCATCTAAGGCTTTGAAACTTAATGCTTCCTTTAGAAATGTTACGTATGTACTCTTATGAAACAAAATGTTACTAATGAAACATTTCATATTTTTGACTTGACTTATTGAAACAGAATGCAGAAATAGGATCTGATGCACCATTATGAGATTTCTTTCTCCTAGGAACTGTTTAAGCTGTTTGCTTTTAAATGAAATTAGTCAAGATTTGTTCGAAAGTAATTTTCAAGATCTGTTTGAAAGTAATTTTCAACATCTGTTAAAGGTATTCTTGGAGGACTAAAGTTGATTCTAAACAGCAAGACATCTGAACTGACGAGTTGGTTCTTGACCAAAATTAGCTGAGCTATTTAGCGTCTTTGGTAGCTGAAACTTTAACTTTAATACTTATTGACATCAGCCACTACAAAATAACTTCAAAAATAAAGGCAAAGGTTGTGAATATTGTAGTGTATTCTGATCTTCTAGTGGCTCACTGGCTTCGTAGCTATGCTCAGTCGTTTGCCTATTTGTATTTTAAGATTCTGGATGGAGTGAACCTCTAGGCTTTTCTCCTAGAATATGCCAATGGTGGTTTAATAAGGGAGGTTTTCAGGAATGTTGAATGTCATTGTAGATGGTCTATATTTCGTAAATGTAATTGTGGTGACCTTTAAGCCTGCTATTTTGGAGGATAGTTTCATGATGTATGAATAATTAAATTGTAATGTTCAAGCGTGTTAGTATGTCAATAGTATTATGCCCTTTAATTTTTGTGTCATAAGCTTTAATTGTAGGAACCTTATATAGTTTGTGTGCTGATTTGATCTCTTTGTAGTTCATGAGATTTCTATCCTTTGACCAACTAGTCCTTGCTACCATGACTTACTAAAAATCAGTTTAACTTAACCCCTGTGACTATGTTTTCTTTTAATTTGCCTTATCTAAATTATAGTGCTGTTCTTGTAAAAGGACTAAAAGTTAAATGTTTAATATGATAAATGGTGTTATATTTTACCCATATATTCTGTAAACACTCTTGAACCTCATTTTATGTCCCCTATGAAATTCTTTAACTTAGTGACAGATGAAGTGATTCCCACATTGTTTCTTTTTTCCCATAGTCATTATTTTTTCCTACTAGTCATCTCATTTATCTGCTTTGTGTCGATTGTCGGTTTGGAAAATTTTTGCCATGTCAACACAGCGTGAAAAAGGGTATCTTTCAGAAAACTAGATACTAGTGTGGATTAAGAATCTGGGGTTCAGTTTTTGTGATATGGTTCTAAGAAGGCTGGAATTATGTTTAGGGATCTAACACTGCCATCTTTCTCCTGCATATTCATGCAGAAAAATAATTCTTACGTGTTGCAGGTGATCATGCATAAAGAAAATTGACGGCTGCTGCACTGTGACAGATTTATTGCTCTAGTTGAATGCAACTTATTTAGTTTATGCCTTTCTTTCGTGAATTTGTCCTTGAAAGAACTTCAAACATTTAGCTTGTTAGAGACCACTTCAAACGTTTAGCTTGTAAGAGACCACTCTGTAAACTATCCTTGAAAGAAATTGGGGTTCAAGTGCAACTTATCCTACTGATCTGGCAATTAAAAGACGGTGCTTGGTTTTCTTTCTCCCCTCCTTTGCCCCTTGTTTTCTTCCCCTTTTTTTCCCTTTTTAACTTTGAGGAACTGTTGCCCGAGATTTCCAATTCAGAGTTCTGTTCAAAGTAGTTCCCTTAGCATGCGGTGCCATGCTGTACAATAGAATGATTATGGACTTTGAGGGGAGCAGTGCCCAAAACTTACTTGTAACATGGAATGATCGTGTTTTTTCTTCTCTCCTTATCGATGCCAATGATATTTTGTAACATCGTAGAATCTTAAAAGTGGTTTGTGTATTTTGAATGTTTTTGCTCTAGATCATTGTTGAAATCCTTATTGTTAAAAGTGCAGTACATCTGTTGTTGAAACAAAGGCTTTAAAGCTGCGCCAATGCAGTGCCAAGATTCCCCAGGTCATTCAGAAAATGGAAATCTGATCTTGCTGTTGGCTAGAACTAATTTAACATAAAGAGAATTATGTGAAGGTTTTGTGAAAGTTATGAATGTTAGACCACATAAGGACTTCAGATATTTGCTCTGACAGGTTAACATGTAGATTAACTGAGGCCTAGGCATGCTGCAAGAACTCTAATTTGGAGGTCTTGGTTTTAAATCTAGTTGATTTATTCTGGAGTTCTGTTGTTCTGATGAATGGTAGACATCATTTTATTTCTTTTTTTATTTATTTATTTTTAATACAGAAAGGGCATCATGGTGCAAGGTAATGACCAAATTATGTATGGATTTCACTAGAGCGTGCATGTGCCTCTTTCGTAAATAGACTTTCTATGAATGCTGATCAAGTACAATTTACTTGTTCCTTTTCTAACTATATAAAGATTATGTGCTAAAAATGTGGGCCTTGAGCCTTGAATGAAAGGTTTACTTGCTAAATGGAAGGCATGGTAATATGTCTACTAATGGGCAGCTAATGGAGTTACTTTGGCTAATGGTCAAATGGTGCTTGTGACCATTGATTTCCTTTGATATGGGCCTATTAGAATGTAGCAGCGTAGAAGGGGAAGAGGGGAGATGGGAGAAAAGATTGTGCAGAGATGTTGCTAATTGGTAAGTAGACTTGTTATGTAACCTTAACCATGGAAATTATCCTATTGAACTTTGAATTCTAGGATTTATGGATATTTGAATTCTATGACTGGACCTGTGAAATAATTGAGGAACATGTGTGCTTTTAAGTAGGGCTTGGAGGGATTTAAGCTGAACTGGCTGTTTGGGTTCAACTTGGTTTCATATTAAGGGTTGTTGTATCAGGGCTGGAGCTCAAGCAAAGCTTAGCTGAGCCTGAGTTTTTAGTTATTTCGATGAGTTGAAAGCTGTTCAAGCTTAACTCTGCTTATGAACTGAGCAGAATGTATTGTGCGATGGCTTGAGAGGGCCCAAGTGCAATACTTAGGGCAACTCAACACACTTCACCAAGTGGTGCAATGTATAACATATGTAGCTCTAATTGAGAGACCAGACATTTCCAGTTCAAAATTAGAGAGAAACCTACCAGATAGAGATGTTATACCAACTTGAGCTCACTGACTGCAATGAAAATGCTACGATAGGGACAGAGCTTGTTTGATATTGCTTTTATTTTCTATTTTTACTTTAGAAATTGCAAGAAGAATATTCAACTAGAGTAAATAACAATGTATCATGAAACATTTCTGTTTTTTTTTTTTTTTTTTTTAATTGTCTATCAAACTTTCAAAGCCTTTGACAGCAAATATTTATTGTTCTCAAAACTAATGAAAATTGAAGCAAGAAATGGCAGAAGTTTCATGCAAGTGCTTTCCCTAGCATCAATCTCCATCCAGTATTTAACTAATTTGTAGGAAAATAAAAATATGAAAATAATATGGAACCAAACAGGCCTTTAGCTTTTGCTTGTCAGCCATCATTGGTTGGGTCCAATGAATCCTTGAACTAATTTTGATAGAGCTTGGAGCATATTGATGACTTCAATTTATTATGATTTATTGCTGTACTGGAAACTATTATTTGGACCGAGTCTGGTGACCGTCTTAGCTTATCTTTTTCGATATTGTTCTTTGTCTTTCCTTAAAGCGTTTTGGACGTGCCATAGCACAAGTAGTATGGCTACTGGTAGGAAGAAAATCGTGGAAGAGGAGGAGAAAGAGTTCAACCTGGGATCAACAAATTCCCAAAAATTTAAAACAGAGAATCTACCGTCCCTATCTTTTGGGAACGGCTGATCTATTAATTTCCCAGATGGTGCCAATTTGTTCTCTTGCGTTGCGTCTCTTCTTTCAGCCTTTTCACTGTTTGTGAATTTTATCCACCGAGATAGCTTCTCCCTGCATCTGAAATCAAGTCATTTGGCATCCATGATGAAACTTTGTATTGGTCCAAAAATAATAATAAAAAATGCTTATCCCAATGAAAGAGAGGTGATGAATTATTGCTATTTTCTTTTTTCTTTTTGGCTGATATATACTTTTGGTCCTCAAAATGCTTATCCCAATGAAAGAGAGGTGATGAATTATTGCTATTTTCTTTATTCTTTTTGGCTGATATATACTTTTGGTCCTCAAACATTTACCTAAAATTTATTTTGATTTTTAAATTTTTAATTGTTACAATTTAGCCACTCATATTTTAAAATATTATAGTCAATATTTTAAAATATGAGATCAGTTAAAATAGATGAAGTTAAAATAGATGAAATACTGATATGTTAATATGTGAATTGGTTGATAGAATGATACGTTAACTATTTTATTAATTTTAACTGATTTTAAAAATATAATATTTTTAAAATATAAGAGAATAAACTGTAACAACTAAAAATTTGAGAACCAAATTTGAGAACCAAAATGAATTTTAAGTAAAAGTTTGAGTATCAAAAATATATTTTTATTTTTTTAATATTTAATACATGATAGTTGATATTTTCATTTATTAGGTAACATATTTAAGATTTAAAACTGAGCTAAATGATGAAAAATGATTCCTGTAGCTGGCTTTAAATAATTTGAAATTAAGATTTTATAGTTATTTGAAGCCTCCGTCCACGCTCTAACTCATGTCCTCTGCTTAATTTGGTGTCTGAAATGCGGTCGGTCCTCACCAACTTTAATTTGGAGGTCTTGATTTCATGTCAGGTCTATCACTTTGAGATATTCCAAAATTTCAGGAACCATGGCCCTGAACATCCGCTCGTATCTTCCGGGAATTACTGCACCAGGTCCCTCTAGCCATGTTAGCATGAGGAATTGAGCAGAAATATGAGTGGGGCATTGATGCATTAATAAAATTTCATATCGTTGACACTGTAATTTACTGCATGATATTTGGCTGCAAAGGAGGCCAGAACTTATTTCACCATATTGCATCCATCTCCTTGTGAATGATGTCAATCTTCTATGAATTGCACCAATCCTCTGTTACCAAGCTGATGAGAAATTGCCAGGAATGCGAGTGGGGCATCGTTGCATTAATTAAATTTGAGAGATGCGCACACAAGGACTTATTACTCAATGTTTGCATGCAGAGGAGGTCAGAACTTAGATGTTGGTTGATTCCTATGATCACTATCTAGTGAGGAAGATTAGTTTTTGAGCAAGTTATGTAAAATAAGAGGATGAGAGTGTGGTGTGCTATTTGTCTGAGAGCAATGTGCTCTTTTTTAGTCAGCATGGAGTCACCAAATAATTTTATAAAAAATCCTGTATGATACTTTAATTTAACTCCTTAAACCTTCAATATTAAGTGGCAACAGGTCACTAAAGTGGTAGGATTATAATAAATTGTATAATAAGTGTCTCAGGAGACAATTTATTATTCCAGCCACATGTTTATATACCAGTGGTGATGGAAGAAGACATGTGATAGTATTGTACACCTCCAGTCCACGGATAAGAGCTGTCGAAGATAATCTAGCATGCTCATTAATTGTTCCTTAACCAATCATCCCCTAGAATTGTATTGTTCTCAGAGTGAATACTTAGAAATATCAGTCTCCAGCTCACCAGCATCAAAGCCAGAACCTACCAGTTATTAAGGACTTATTGCTCATTTACAGGTCTAGTCTTGGGTCCTTGCTCTAAAGAATGTGAGCTCAGAGAACGCATCCATGGCCTAAAGATTTAAGGAGTTAAGGAGGCTCTATCTGAAATCAGGGTTTCATCAGCTGGTGTTGTTGCAGTGGTCATGCCACCTAAGAGCTTACAAAACAAAAAAATTGGCCCATTTGATTAGGTCAGTGTCAAGACCTAATCATGTTTATAGTTTAGAGTTGGTGGTATGATCAACAGAACTTTAATTTGGTATCAACATTGTCTCGTGTAGATTAGCGCAAAGACGTAGATGTTTTCTATTACCTCAAGACTATCTTTGGTGGGTGCAAGTCATCAAAATAATGTTAATGTCTTGTTTCAATCAATGAACCATGATCCACTTAATATCTATAATCAAATTCAGCACCATTCACACCATTTCTTTCCAAGTTCTTGTAACATTGTTTTATAGGGAACCTTGTGCTAGTATAACCAACTTAACCTACACTGAGTGGTTAGGAATGTGCCTGTATCTCTTAGCCTAATGACAAGATTTACCTGGGGTCACTTGGTGTTTTTATTACTCTCTTATGTGCATGTGCAAAAGATTCTTCACTCTATTACGTTTATGGGCAAGAATATCTTAAGACACTCAGAACTTTCTATGCTCTGCACCCAAGGAATCTTGCAGTTCTTTGCAGCTTTTCAAAATCAATCCTTCACCAAATCCCCTCATGCTTTAGCTTTTCTTTTAGCAGGGTACATCATGGAGACACCTTATTTCTTGGGGATCGAGATTCTTGGACAGCTTAATTAGATCGCAAATGAGCCTTATTTCTTTTTGGACATGCATTCCTGGAAGTTTGGCAGTGGATCATGCACACACCTCAAATTTTCAGGGATAAAGCTTCTCTGAAAAATGAAAATGTGATCAACGGTAATGGAACTCTATTTTACAACGTCCAGTCTCCCCATGAAGTGTTGTAGTTCTTTACTAGTCCTTGCATCTGAAGAACAAAAAGCATTGAAGAAATCACAAGAATTCAGACTGCTTTTAACCCCATCATCCTCCAAACCTCAATGCCATTGTTCAAACTTAAAGGTGACTAAAAATGATTGCTAAAATTCCTAACCAAAAAGTTTACAAGATCACACCCAATGAAAATCATCTCCACGAAATTGAAACCAGGCACTGCAACTCCTACACCATCCGGGATGAGCACACCGGTACATTCAGGAAGAGGAGCTTGAGCTCAACAATCCTGGGCATCATACTTGAACACCATTCACATAACCTCTCATTAAATCCTCTATGCCTCAAGTTGTCCAAAATTTTCATTCAACATGCAACATATATCAGGAACCAAGTTGCACTCCTCATTCTTCAGGTATCTCACACATCTTAATAGTACAAAGGTCTTTCTTCCCATGGTCCCTAAAAATAGCTTCATTATTTCCATGACTGCCACAAGTTCTTTAACTCCTTGGATCACAACCTCTAAGTCAAATTCCTTGTGTCTCTTAACATCTTCTGCCAATCTCATTATTCAACCTCTATATCAGCTCTGGACCCTCAATCTCCTCAGAGCAGTCATATGGCTTATTCATGGCTAAACCCAGTATGCTGATATGAGATTAACACACAAGCACGCTTGACCTAATGGTCCTTGTACAACAGAAGCTCAGCCCTTGGTGCTAATCTATGGCTTGCACAAGCCAAACACCATACAAAAATCCCATCTGGATCCCTCAACTAAGCTCATGTGTGCTTCTTGGTCATCCTCTCTCAAACACTCAATCACCAGCTTGTGACTCCACTGTTGCCCAAGACCACATTCAGATGTGACATAACAGTGCCACAATCCTCCGAGCTCTAAGTTGCCCCTAGTATTTATCTTCACGGCATGACACCACCAGGTACTCCTTCAGTCAAAATTGCACCAATATATTACCTGTCACAAACTTAGCATGATCTCATAATTTCTCAATATGTACCATACCATCCTACAACAAAACCTACTCCACACAAGTGTGAGAGGTAAAAACATTTACCTTATGACAAGTCATCAACATAAAATTGAAATTTCATACCAGATACATCTTTTGTGAAGAATGAAGACTGAAAACAGTAAGTTTTCACCTAGTGACAAGTCATCAATAGAAATTGACCATCTAAGACCACCATATACATCTTTCCCGAAGACCGAAATAGAATTGTGTAAATCTGTAATCCTAGTTTGCTGGGTTTCCAGTGGGAGGTGAATTTGTGGACTATGTGTATCACCTATGCTAGCTTAGCTGCATGTAACCAGCAATTTTTATCTAGATAAATCTATCATGGATGCTTCACTACCATCTAGTTGCCCTCCATCATGATGAAGTGTTCCAACGGGTATTTCCACTTCCACAGAGGAAAAGCAGAAGGAAATGGAAGTTAATCCATTAAGAATGAAGGAAATAGTGAACAAACTGTGAGATAAAATCAGACCCAACAAATAGCAGAAGTTGAAAGAGTGAAGCCAAAACATCACATATCCAAAAGGAACAGGAAATCACAGAGATATAACTCCATTTACATATCACAGCATAAATATAGCCAGCCGATATTACTGTACAGATACAAGAAAAATTGAACAGAAACAACAGGTAGCTACTACAATCAACCAAGCAGAGATGGAAGCTTTCACCTTCTAGTAGAAATCGAAGGTCCTCTTGGTTTCAGAAAAGGAGAAAAAGGAGAAAAATTGAATTATGATGAGCATTAAAAAGAAAGCAAAGCCACTGATCTAGAAACCATTCATTTCCAAAAGGTAAGTCTCACGCTTCATCAGTGCCTTTGCAGCAGCCTTGAATGGCCCATCAAATGCTCCACAAACAAAGGCATCAGTCTCCTTCCTACTGCTATTGGTACCACTGCTTCCCTCAGAAGAGGGCTTAATTGCCACCAATGTGGCTCCTTGCAATCCCATCCCACCAGGGAGCTCCAAGTAGGGAGCATATCTCAACTTCATGCTGGATGCTGGGACCTGTGTCCTACTTGAAGATGCTGAGGCTGTCGGTGGCTTCTCCCTGAACTCCTTCAGCTGCTCTACCCCCATACTCAGTGTCCCCTGCCCATCGGCATCGGTCAAGACCAAGCTCTTCAGTGTTGGGTGGTCCTTGATAATTTGTTGCAGGAGATAATGTCTTGTCGAAGCAGCAATCAAGGAGCTGATCGTCCAGACCACGCGAAGTTTCAGCCCTCCATTTATGTCGAAAGACTCAGGTATGCTCCCATTGTCTTCCAATGATGTTTCCTGCTCAGCGGTACCTCCCAAAATCACACAATTCTGGAGGGTACTCCCAAACTCCGCCCTCCACTTCAAAAGAACCCCTTCTTCTGTCCCGACATCTCCGGCAGGGAGTTCGACCCTGAGGTGACGGATGTGGGTGAAGTTCTTCAAGACTTGTGCAGGGGAGTGGTGAGAGAGCTGAGGGAAGAGGGGTTTGTTGCCGCCATTGGGGTTGCAGAGGTGCTGGAAGGGTTTTAGAAGGGTGAAGATCATGAGCTTTAGAAAGTGGGAGAAAAAGTTTCGACGTTTTGGAGAGGATGGGTTGAAGGCATCATCGGAATCACCATCAACAGTGACAACACGGTCGATCCTAACATAGACATCATGGACTAGAGGAACCAGGGCATTGAATCGCTTTGACACCACAGAGCAGCGGCCCAGGGATCGGAAATCAGCAACCTTGTTGAGGATGAGGAGGACCAGAGAGTCTGGTATACGGTCAAACTGATCTTGGTCAAGAGATGGGCCGGCATGGATTTGAGTTTTGTTCTGCATTTTCCCGAAGTTTGAATGATTCTCTTCTCTAATTAGCTGTAAAAAAAGTCAAAATAATATCCTTTTCTTCTAGTTATGAAAGTTTTGAACTCGAAAAAAGACCAGTTTTGAGGGTTGGGGTTCCTTAATCATAAACCTAGGAATCCAAAGACACTAGCTTTCAGTCTAAGATATGAAATGAGAACTCTTGCCACTGAGATAATGAGAAGCCGCAACCCCAATTGAATCTTCTGAAGAACCAAAAGAAAAAGAAAAAAAAAAAAAACAGTGACTGTTAGAACAAATCCAACATCTATAGAGCCCAAAAAAACCATTTAATTATGTGCGACATTCAATACTCTTATTATCCTAAAACTCGGAACCCTCAAAGAAAAAAAAAAAAAAAACTCCTACAAAATGAAATACTGCCATAAACAACCAAAAGAACAATCTTTTTTCATCCACGATCCACGGCAAGATGAAAGCACTTAGAGAATAGTAAAATACCTACGGATCTGCCGTTCCAGTACAAGAGTCCAGGCCCGCCGGAAAGTCCATGTCCGGTCAGAATCCGACCATTGGCTCCAAAATCCGACCTTTCTCCGGAGCCCCACCCGATCAGAGGACCTTAAGCTCCAATTCAAAAAGGAAAAACCCAGGAAATAGGGTTTCTGGTGGTATATAAGGTGAGATTTTTCCACCAGAACCCCTCCCGACCCGAAGCCAGCAATAGAGCCTGGCGCACAGGGAGATCTCCTAGGAGAAACGGACGGAATCCAGTGGGAAAGCCACGGATACTGAGAAGAAATCCTCAGAATATTAGGGTTTTGGAAAGGGTTCGAGCTCCCTCCCCCTCACCCACCCTCCCGTTCTCGCTCGCTCGCTCGCTCTCTCTCTCTCTCTCTGATATACTGCTCTCCGTAGCGTGAGAGAAAAAGCGGAGCCAACGGCGCCATTAATTGGATGCGCCTTGACGAGGGCAAATGCAAGAACGGCTGGTAACGGCGTCAAATTAGTAAAAGGCATTAAAGAGAAAGGGAAAGTTTGATATTTCCATTCAACATTTTCGTAATGCTACGTCATGGTGGATTCTGTGTTCCGGCAACAAAATTAATCCATGCCATACTTTGGATTTGGAGAGGGAGGGATGGGTCTGGATTAAGGAAACATCGGATGAAAATATCAGTTCTTGCCAACAAGTCAGAGATCTATGGGTCAGAGATGGCATGCCACTTGGTTTAAGGTTAGCCTTGGAATTTTCATAAAAAGGTATAAATTTGAAAAAAAAAAAAATTCAATTATTTTCATATTAAAAACTTTACATTTTTTCTTCTTTATTTGAAAGATTTAAATTTTAAAGATGAATTAATAGTCTCACATCAAATATTTTCAATGTAACAAATATTTATATTTATTAATATTCAACTGACTAAATCTCATGTCAATTTAGGCATATCTATTTCTTTTCTTTTATTTACTTTTAATTTTTTTTGAATTTTAAATTATAAATTAAGTAATTCAAAGAAAATTATTTTTTAATAATTTAAGAATAAAAAATTATTTCTCTCGATAATTGCTAGTGTTTGCCTAAACATAAATTTTTATTTTTTGAACAATATTTTCATTCGTCTCAATATAATCATGCCTATTTCTTCCTCTGTCTTATTTATTTTTTAAGTCTTTTATTTTTTAAATTTTAAATTATAAAATCATTGACTTTTAGGACTATTTTTCAATAGTCCAA
This sequence comes from Metroxylon sagu, assembly GCA_017589505.3. NCBI lineage: Eukaryota > Viridiplantae > Streptophyta > Magnoliopsida > Arecales > Arecaceae > Metroxylon > Metroxylon sagu. The sequence continues at coordinate 1,474,027 of JACVBY030000650.1, forward strand.
GAATGTAAAATTATTTACGTTGGTAATTGTTAGTATTTGTGTTTTGTTAGTATAGTAAATTTTAATTCTGTCGTGTAGCCATTTTTTTTTTAGAAACAAGACTTAAATCATTTTAGCAATTTTGCAAAATTAATTCTAAATCTAAAGCTTTTACTTAAAATTTACATAAAAAATTTCAGAATAAAAATCTAATTATTTGAAGCTTTGAAAATGTGCAAAGTTAGTAGCCCAAGTTTCCTTTCAAATTTCAAATATTTTTTACTTTGAAATTTATACAAAACTCATATTAAATCAAAATTAAGTTAATATTGCAATGCAAAAAGAGGCCATAATTGCTCTTCTTTATTTTTAAAACTAAAATTGTAATGCATCAAAGCACATTTAAAATTACATTTTCAAACCTCCATTAATAATTTTTATTGTAATTAAAGAGCTTTACAAATTTGAGTTCAAAATTTCAAATTTCATAAATACACTTTATTGAAATTTGATTATTGCATTAAGGATTTTGAAACCTATATATTAAGGCATATTTTAGATACTTTATTGCTTTCATTGCTTAGTACATAATTTAAAACTTAATGTATTTAAATTTCAAATTTCAAAATTCAACATTCAACGTAATATTATTAAAAACTATTAATTAATTGCATAAATACATTTGGATTAAATCCTTTATAACTTGTGGGGATAAAGCCCATCAATCAATCAAGATTTCATAAATGGCTTCTCTAGAAAACATAGTGCTATTAGACTTGAAAAAATTTAAGAGATACTAGAGATAAGTTAAATATTGGCTCACCATTTTATATCTAATCTCAATAGTAGACCAATTTGAACTCAAAACTTCTTTAGGATCAACCTCTCAGCCAGACCCATCTCCTTAAAAAAAACTATTTTTTTTTAAAGTTTTCATTTAAAAAGTCCTAAGAAATAGGCTTTCATTATCACCATAAAAGCTTTACTACCTTATTTGGTTCTTTGTGTACCTTATCATCAAAATAGTTAAAAAATTGTGGGATGTCTTTGAGGCTAAATATGGAATGGATGATGTTAGCCATGATCATTCACCATATCCAACTTCTGAAATGCTATGATAGAATCTAAATTTATCAATATGTAGATCTATGTATTCCATGACTTCCTTAGAAAAGTTAAGTTGATTGAATGTAAATTTTCTGAAAGCTACAAGGTTCAAACTTTGACCAACTCTTTTCCTCCATTCTCATCAATTTGTTCGTAAGAGATAAGTTCTAAATAAGATGACTTAAGTCTTATGGAGGTCATTAATTCATTTAAGATTGAAGAAGGGTATTGGCTTAAGCATAAATCAAAATTTGGACCTAAAATCAGTTTAATTGAACCTAAGCCATCTAAATAGAACCAATTCAAATTGTGGAGGAAAAGCTTTTAAAAAGAACTTTTAAAATCAATTAAAACAAAACCCTTCTTCCAAACATCCGAGGGACTTAAATTGACCTAACCCAAGCTCTCAAATTAGAAGCCAATGAAGAATAAAAAGGAACCTTCTATTTTATGTGTGGATAAATCAATCATATGATGAAAGATTGCTATTAGAAAAAGATCGAACCACTAAGAAATGGGACACCCAAAACTTAAGTGAACATAATCAAAGATAGTAGTGGAACTTTTTTTTTAATTGGATATCCAAAAAAACCGTAGTAAACCTCATTCATTATCTTGTGATTGGTAACTTGATTCTAAAGTCAATATTCATATCTATTTTGATCACTCTGAGTTTTCTAGCAGCACAAGTGTTAGGAAAGAGGTTGAGTAAACTTGAAAATAATATTTAAAAAGACTCTAATCTTTCATAAAGTAATATATATCCCTAATATTAGAAAAAACTTGATTAGTGAATCCCTTCTTGTTCTAGAGGATATAGAATTTTCTCATAATCAAATAAGCTTGTAATCACTATAATAATGAGTTTGTAAGAAAAAAAAGCTTTGCTTACGAGGATTTTCAAGCTAAGTATAATTTCCATGAATATAAATATAAATCTTTTTATTGTCTTTAATATTAAGTTTTTTAATATATGAAAAGATAGGCTAGGCTAGGCTATGCGAATTTTAATTGAATTCATCACATGACTAATCTAAATCTAATATCTAAAGTAAATTTTGTTAAATTGTTGAAGTATGGAATCTATATCCCAACCAAAAGTATTGAAAAACCAACTATTCAGTTCATTAGAGTTCAAATCTCCTTAACTTTATTGATAGTGATATGTAATTTTATTAAGTCATCAACTCAAAAAAGTAACATAACTTTCTAACATTTATAAATGGCTTTCTCTAGTATTGTTATACATGTTTGATCAAAATTAAGGATGAAGTCTTAGATAGATTTAAAACTTTTAAGATTGATGTAGAAATCTAAATAGAAAAAACTCTTAAAAACTGAGATTTAATCGAGTTGGAGAACATATCTCAAATAAGATAACCATACTCTCAAGAACATGAGATTTTTTAATGAGGTAACTTCTCTTTATTCCATGCAATCCAATAATATAGTTGAACGAAAAAATGAACCCCAATAAGAATGGTTAACTCAATATTAATCAGTTTAGATACATCTAAAAACTTAAGGGGAAGTCCTATTAGCAGATTATTATATTTTAAATAGAATATTTTTTAAGGATAGTTCCAAAATACACTTTGAACTTTGAGAATGTAGAACTTCAAGGTTAGATTTAGATTACCTCAAAGTATAGAAGTGCTTAGCTAAGATAAGAATTCAAGAATCTAAAAGGAAGAAGATAAGTCCTGACACAATAGATGCAATCTTTATAAGGCATTCCTTAGATAGTATGCTGATAAATTTCTAGTGATAAATTCTTAAATAATTAACATCTTTAATCATACTTTTATTGAGGATAGAGATCCTACTTATTTTGAAACATCTTTTCTTTTAGAAAATAAGACCGCAGTCAAATCTTTTTTAAATCATCCTCTAGCCCTACTAATTTAGAGTTTCATTGTAAATTGAAAAAAAAAAAGAAATCTAAACCTAATCATAAACTCTTTAAACTTAGAAGAGACACAAGGGCAAGAAAAGAGAATGATTTTAGAGAGGAATTCTTTTTTTTGTTAAAGGTGAATCTCTCATTTATTTTGAAGTGATGTCATCTTGACATTCTAATTTGGAAGGAAACTATTAACTCTGAGTCCAACTCAATTATCTAAAATCAAATTTAGATTCTAATCAACCTTCCTCAGAGTAAACTATTAGGCTATAAGTAAGTATTCAAAAATAAATTTAGGTCCGATGGGGCGGTACAAAAGTGTAAGAATAGATTATTAGCTAAGGGTTGCATATAGAAAAGGGTCTAAACTATTTTGATACTTATTCACTTAACTAGAATTATATCCTTTAGAACCCTTTTTATTATTGTTTCCATCTATAAACTAATCATTCATTATATGAATGTAAAGGCTGCATTTCTAAATAATGATCTCGACAAAGAGATGTGTATAAAATAACTTTGTAGGAACAAAGATGATTAAATAATTGTATTAGAATATAAATTGTAGATAACATCACCTCCTATCGCTATGGTCAGTGCTTTTTATTAGTGATAAGTAAATTAAAAGGTTGCATTATATTCTTAATAGGTCCAAAGTAGAAAATTTACAGTGCATTAAACCATAAGTATCCTTGGAAGGCTTACTTATATGAAAATCATCATTAAGGCTACAATTAGAGCTTTAGGCTAACTATGACAAATTCTTATATAAAATTAAGGTACTAAGTAGCAAGGCCTATAATAAGTACTGACTGCATAAAAATCTAATTGATCTATACTTTATATGCAATATATAAAAGTCTAAAATTAGGACCTAGATTTAATCTACTATAACTTCTTCAAGTGGATATAATCAACATTAAGTAGGATTCAAGTCTACGAAATACCTTACCTATTATACAGTATCAAAAATTCAAAACTTTTATAAGGGCTATTGGAAATTTTAAGTTTTCCATTTAAGAAAAAGGTTCAAATTTTAAAAGGGATTATTATTTTTTTCATTTTTAAAAGACTTACATGTTTTATTATTTGAAAGATTCAAATTTTAAAGGCTAGTTAATAGTCTATATTAGATATTTAAACACTGTAACATCTACATTTATAGATATCTTACTAATCAAGGCCTTAATCGAGTCTTTAAGAATAGTGGGCTAATAACCACGGGCACAAACTCAACTTGACTCAACTGGCTATGACATAGCATGCGCCATGTGCACATCGCCAACATCAAAATTTAAAATTTAAAATTTTACTCAAGATAAGCTTCTAATGTAAAATTTAAAACATGACATGCATGATGTGCACATGGCTGATATCAAATTTAAAATTTTAAATTTTGCTCAAGATAGGCATCTAATATAAAATATAAAATATAAAATATAAAATTTAAATGGCTAGCTGGTTGACTGGTGCACCATAATGCATACATTAAGAGTCTTAATGCACTTGCACTATCAAGCTATTATGAAGTGTCAGTATGAATAAGCTTTTATCGCCTTTATGAGAGAGTTGTTGGGACTTTTATAGGCTTCTTTAGCAATTACTTGATCAAGCCGATAAATAGGCTCTTAGTCCTAGGTCTCGACAAACAACACATAACAAATTAGCCCTTTTGCTAAGCTGTTGATCAGAGAGCTATCAGATTGTAAGCCATTCTTCTTTTTTATTTTTTAAAGTTTTTATCTACATAATTAGTAGTTGAGGAAATCCATTGGATCAAATTTTCACACGATTCTGCTTGTAATAGGAGGATAAGATTGAATCAAAGTATTGTACCTTAAAGAACAAAGTCTCTCTAACCTTCATAAACAACATAAAATTTTGTTTTAAGGGCAATGTTTTCACATGCTTTAATCCAAGTGCACCTATTTCTTTTCTCTATCATTTACTTCTGAAATATTTTATTTTTTAAATTTTAAATTATAAAATTATAATTTCTAGAAAATATTTTTTAGTAGCTTAACCTCACACGTAAAGCGATTGCTTCTGTATTTTGATCCCATGATTTTCATGTCATAATAGGATACTTGCACTAAACTTATTCTCTAATATGACTGACTAATGCATGAAACTTTTATTATGCAAAAAAAATTATTTTCTATTTTAAATATATGACCTATAGATTATAATGAAACAACCTTATTATTGTGTCAAAACTCATCCTTTACTATGATTTTTGAAGGTAATAAACACACATTTTTTCTTAATTTTAAAATTTGTATGTTGGATCAAATTATTGTTCAAAATTTGGGATAATAATAATAATAAAAAAGACTTGGTGAGATAGCTTGAAAATTGGCACAAGTTATGATTTATTTTAACCAGATGAATATGAAAAAAAGAAATTATAAGCATGGAGGATACATGGGCACACGAGGCAAAAAAAAAAGGAAAGAAAAAAAAAAAAAAAAAAAAGCAAGAGAAAGCAAGAATGGTTTCCTCTCATTGAGCGGTCCTGCCTTGTTGTTTTAACTTCGGACATTCTCATCACAATGATGATTTAACTGAGGCTAAGAAACATGACCAGCTGAAGTTTGGAACTGTTTTAACTCGGTCAGAAAAAGATCATAATGAATGGTTGCACTCTTGAGCATCTCTTCTCTCTTTTTTGTGGGGCCATAAGAAACCACGCAGACTACACCTTCAATTAAGTTGGGCATTAAAAGGTTGTTTGATCCATGTCTGAAAAACATCAGTGGTGAAATGGATGGAGTACTGGCATTAAATTATACTTCTTAAATCATATATTCTTTCTACATCTAAAACATTGAAGAGTTAAGATTACAAGTTTGAAACAGAGGGTGCAGCTTGCAAGCGAATTCAACTTACAATAATCTAATATGCTCTGAAATGAAGTAGGAGCAAATTAATGTCTAGCCTTTTCTGACATACTATTTTTTTAAAATTTTTTTTTTATCCTTTTCACTATATGCATATAAACAAGTATCTTATCATATAGTTATCTTCATATTACATATAATTATCTTTTTATTACATATAATAAATATAAGCATACACATAGTTATTGTGCAGTAAAAAAGATCAAATTTTTTTTTAAAAAATTGATATTATGGACTGGATGTTAAGTGGCTAATGAATAGGGTTTAAACATTAAAGTTTGATCCATTGGATGGCCGGACATCAATTAAGCCATGAAGAAAAAAAAAAAAGAAGTAACCACTTCAAATAATCCTATGCAGAATGAATTGATGATAATATCTGCATATTGTTTAATTATTATTTTTTGCATTGTATGTTCAGAAATTATATCTAGATAAGTAATTTATATATGTTTTTTTATGTTTTGACTCTGGATTATTCCTGCAAATGAATGGATTAATTAATAAAAAGTCTGAAAGTCATTTCAGCCAAGCCTGCTTCCAACCTTTCAAGTGGAGCCAGTGGCTTGTTGTAATGAGTGGAGAGGCATGTCAAGAATAAGATCTGTTGGTGTCTCAAGTCGCTTTATATTGTCATATCAATTACTTGTTGCTCACAATTAGACTGGAGAGGGATTACTGGATCTAGATGGATGAGATATCTGGGACCAGATCCCTGTGGGTTCCCGTATTCTTGAGTCCACACTAGATATTGGGGACCCTAAACAACTAAAGGTCCACGTTAGGCACACGTGTACGTCTCTACTCTCGGTTACTTGTTTCTCTAAAAAAAGAATAAATTCTGGGTTACTTAAAGGACATGATCTTCTGTATCAGCCAAAACCTACCGAGTTTTCATTGAAAGTTATTGGTTTGCAAATAAAAAGCATGACAACGACTTTTAAGAGCTTAAACTGACAATTTTGTGCGCAGTGTTTTTTTTTTTTGTTGTCAGATTAAAATATATTTTTAATCCTTAATTTTTTTATTTAATTTTTTTTTTGATTCTTAAAGTTTTATTTGTTATACTTTAATCCTTTATATTTTAAAAATATTTCGTTTCTCTCGACCCATAACTTTGAGATATATTAAATCGATAATATCGTTCATGTGTTAATAGAAAAAGCCATTGTATGTTTTCATTATTGAATCAATTTTAACATATCATATAATGGAATGTTTGAAACATGATGTTTTTAAAACATTTGGGATTAAACTTTAACAATTAAAAGTTTCAGAATTAAAATAAATTTTGAATAAAAATTTGAAGACCAAAGATATATTTTTATCTTATTATTATTATTATTTGGCAAGCAATCTTAAGGGCTTGTTTGGAAGAGAGATTGAAAGAAAAAAAAAAAAGAAAAATAAATGAAAAATATTGAGATACTTCTGTTTCAGAGTTTTTTATATAGAAAAAAAAATTTAAAATTTTTTTTAATATCTTCATAACTCTTAAATCGAAGGATTTACGAGGATTTATTTTACTTTCTTCTATATAACTAGATAGAATAGTTTATACAACTTTCAAAACAATGGACCAGCTTCCACTTTATCTTCATCTTCTTTTTCTTTACCATCTTTGCTTTAAAAACTTTTGCTGACTTCCAAACAGAGGCAGGGTAAGCTGGTCACAGAGGTTTATTGCTTCAAAATCTTGCATACAACTAGGTTTAGCATCATGCGTTGAGAATGACACTAAAGTGACAAGAATCCTTTCTTGTCTTGCATGATATCAATAATGCTCACGGGAGTTTTAGCTGTCATGGATAGGGTGCCCATAGATTCCAAATATTGGCTTGCGAGAACTGGATTCATTCCAATTATTTAATCATCAACCAAATCTCCAGCACTCCAACATCATGCCTACATGGTTCCAACCACGATCCAGGTCAGCACAGTCAGCATAGGACTACACAATTTGTTCACATATGCTTGCCAACTCCATTTTCAACTCTTAGCCACCACAACAGTCAGCATTATTTCAACCACCTTGCCTTCATATCATAAACACGAGCATTCCTAATATTCTTTGTTTTTTTCTGCCAGGTTTTACTCCTCTAAGTAGGGCCAGTCGCCATGTTTGAATTAATTACCTAGTTCACTTGATTCACATGGAAACAAAATGGATGCATCCATCTCACTTGTTTATATCCTATCCCAGCACCAGCATCCAATATTAAGGATGGCAATGGAGCATGATTTGCCTTCGTCTTCATTAAAAAAAAATTAATCTTTATTCCTGCTCCAAATCTATAATTATTAACATAAAATATTAATAAATTTGATATTTATTATTAGAATAATTAAAAAATTAAATTAAATTAAAAACTAAAGTATGAAAGCAATGAAGTGAGGATGGAATGGTGATATATTTATTCCAATCTATTCTGATTCCCATCTTTATCCTGAATCTTATCCCTATCTGTGGAGAATCCTCGTGGGATGGGATGCTTTCCGAGTTATCGCTATCCAATAGACTTTATGGGGTCCTTTGAAGCTCATGGCCGGCAGCCTTTTTTTCCAAGCAGGCTTGCTTTCTTTTTCCGAGCCTTCACATCACAGATGTGTCACCAAAGAGAGAGCTCTCTTTTGATTTTGAGCAGTTGCAATGTGACGAGGCTTCTCTGCTTTAAGGCGTAGTAGGTTCAGTGGCACAAATGGTGAAAGAGAATTTGTTCATTCTCTTGTCAGCATTCTTTTTTTCCCAACGTGTCTATAAGAGCTTCCTTCTCTCAGAATCAAAGCGTTATCATCCATACTTTTTGGATGCCTAATTAGGTGGTGGTATTCATGGGGTTGGTCCCACATTAGCTGGAAGTATGGAGGAGAAATGACCTTATATAGGAGAAGTTTTTATGTTTATCACCACCGAAAAAAAAAAAAAAAAAAAGTAATGGCATAGATAATTTTCAAAAAAAGGAGAAGGTCACCATTTTGACCTTTTTTGTTTATTTTTTATTTTTTTTAGATACATAAGTTACTTCTATAATTTTTTTATCTTCTATTGTGGATATTTAGTATGGGTTAAATACAAAAACTATTCAGGAGAAAGAAAGAAAGAAAAAAAAAAAAAACTGAAATATTGAGACTAATAGAATATAAAATAGTTTCAACACTCTCTTTTATCTATCATTTTTACAATAAATGACATTATAAAATATTAATGACATTTTTACTTCTGTTTCAAATATAATTAAAAATTATACCTGTAGCCAATAGATCTTTAAAATTTGTACTAAAAAATCTTATCCCTTGAACTTTTTCATCCTTATTTTTTTAGTCCCAAAGCAAACAACTTAATTGACATATTATAATTATACAAAATTAACATAAAAAATGATAAGCATCACCAATTTGGTTAGAAGGAGCCATTGTTAATTAGACATTGATCATAAGATGTGGACCTAGAGAGCCAAAAGGTTGATTGACTTCTCCTGTGGTACAATGTAGTTTCAATGGCAGCCTCCATTTTAGAAAGCAGCAGAGAAAGGGATCAAAGGTTTGGGAAGAAATTTGGATTCTCCCATGATCCCATCCAACTTCAGCATCAGGCCAAGAGCCCACCAAACCAAAAGCCATCCCAAACAAGGCTTCCAACTTCTGACTAGGCTGCAAATTTGGACAGGCCTAGAAGTGGTGAGATTGCCCTTTTAAAACTCATAAATTTTATTGAAGAAGAAATTGATGAGATAGAAGATAACCTAGCTTCAAGTTTTGTCCTAAGATAATTAATTATCAGAACAAATACAGAAAAAATATTTTTGAAGGTCAAAAGGGCAAATCCACCTCATTTCTTCAACAGAAAGAGAAAATTACATGGTTAATGAAAATTACATGTGCGGTTCACCCCAGGTGTGAACTTGCCCCTTTTTCCTGGGTCTCCTAGTTGCCCCTCCCTTGGGCTAATATCTCTGAGCCACCTTGGCTCGTATAGTATCCTAGCTCTTTACTAAGCTGTGATTCTTTGCCCCATTAGGCTGCTTGCAATCTGCCCCACTGGGCTAATCTAGCTTGTACTTCCCCCCTGACCTAGGGATCATAGTACGATCGAGTCGCAAGGAGGTACCGGCTATAATAGTATGTGCAATGCCCATGCTATGGCACAGTCTACAGGGTGATCAGCCCTATAGATGCCCCAATGCTATTTATGCTGTATGCTGTAAAAATACTCAAGTATAAGTTTATAATCCAATATACAGTCAACTATAATTTCTTGAAACATTTCTATTCATGCATGCCCATGCATTACTTTGAAATATAACTCTGACGAAAAATTTCTATGCTTTACTGAAACATATGTTTTATCCAAGAAATGCTTTTTCATGAAACTCTATACTTTGCTGAAACTCATGCTTTGTCTGAAACTCATATCTTGCTTTAAAACATGTTGTAAATCCATACTTATTCTTTAAACTCATGCCTTGCTTTTAAACATGCTTTACAAACATAATAACATTATAACCGGTTTCTTATTTCTCATATTTGATTTCTGAAGATACTATACTTAGTATAATACACTCATTTTGTAGCAAAATATCACTATACTATTATGAAACATTTCACGAAATAGATGACAAACCCACTCACCTGCTATTTCTTCTTTTCCACAGTTGCTATCCCTCTTGAAAAGGTTCCTTTATTTGATTTCTTTGACCTATATTATCACATATAAATTTATTTAGGCGACGGATACCTAGGTTTTTCCATGAATCATGCATGTATGCCCCTTAAATGCATACTAAAATTCTCTACCTTTTCCTCTATCAAACATAAATCCTCATCATTTTCATAACATAAAATCCTCTCTTATTTCTTTTCCTTTCCTCTCTAACACATGATTTTATCATTTATCTAAAACCTTAGAAGGTTTAGGGTTTACCTTAAGGATGACAAGAAGAGAAGACACCAAGCTTTCTCCCTTTCTCTTCCTCCTTTCTTCTTCTTCTTCTTCCTTTCTTTTTTTTTCTTCTTCTTTCTTTCTTCTTCCCCACGGCTGAAATTTTCTCTCCTCTTCCACCGCCTTCTTCTCCCTCACTCTTGATTTTTCTTACAATCGATGAAGAGAAGGATTAAGAGGTTTTTAAATGCCTTGGCAAATCCCTAATTTACCCTCAAACAAATCTCCAAAATGCCCTTTTAAAGTCCACATGGCATACCTCTTCACCATGCATTTTTACCCTTCTTCACTTATGAAAAAGCCCTTGACAAATTTCCTCTTTACCCTTGGAGAAATTTACGAATGACGGCAGGATCCCTTTTTTCACTTTACCCTTAATCAAATTTTCAAATAACTTTGGTATCCTTTCCCTTTATACCCCTTACCAATTGTTCAAATAACATTGATAAAATTTCAAAAGTGCCCTTTCATTCATGATAAATTTATGCCTCAAGATTAGGATACTGCTTTGAGATTCGGGATGTTACAACCCTTTCCCCCTAAAAGAAATTTCGTTCCCGAAATTTAGCTATCTTGCAATTAGAATAAATGAGGGTATTTCAATCTCATCTCATCCTCTCTCTCCCATGTAGCTTCCTCCTTCTGGTGATTCTGCCACTGCACTTTAACTAGAGGAATTTTTTTATTATGGAGCTGCTTAACCTCATAGCTCAAGATTTGCACTGGCTCTACTCATAAGATAGATCTTTTTGCAACTTTACTGGCTCTGATTGAATTACATAGGAAAAGTCTGATACATACTTTCAGCACATCGAAACATGGAACACATTATGTATCCGAGAGAGTTTTGATGGCAAGGCTAATCTGTAAGCAAGTGTTCCCACCTTCTCAATGATCTCATAGGGTCCAATGTATCTGGGACTCAACTTTCCCTTCTTTCCATACCTCATTATTCCCTTTCAAGGGGATACCTTTAAAAATACTCTATCTCCTACTTCAAATTTGACTTCTCTATGCTTCTTATCTGCATAGCTTTTACATCTATCTGTTGCCTTTAACTTTGCTCTAATAATCTTAACTTGGTCTGCTGTGAGCTGTACTAACTCTGGGCCCAATAGCCTTCTCTCACCTTCCTCATCCCAACACACTGGGGTTCTACATTTTCTTCCATATAAAGCTTCATAAGGTACCATATCAATGCTAGAATGATAACTATTATTATATGCAAACTCTATCAATGGTAAGCGTTCATCCCAGCTTCCTATAAACTCAATGACACATGCTCTCAGCATATCCTCCAGTGTCTAGATGGTCCTCTCTGATTGCCCATCAGTTTGGGGGTGAAAAGCTGTACTAAATCTCAGCTTAGTGCCTAAAGCTTTCTGCAGCTCTACCTAAAAATGAAAGGAAAACCTTGGATCTCTATCTGATACAATAGATACCGGTACTCCATATCTACTTACAATTTCATCTACATATAGCTTTGCTAATCTATCCAAGGTAAATGAAATCTGGATAGGCAAAAAGTAAGCAGACTTAGTCAGCCTATCTACTATCACCCAAATAGAATCATTGCCTCTCCTTATCTTTGGGAGACCTACAACAAAGTCCATAGTAATGTGCTCCCATTTCCATTCTGGCATAAATAATGGTTGCATTTTGCCAGCTGTGCTTTGATGTTCTGCTTTAATTTGCTGGCACACTAAACATTTAGAAACAAACCCAACTATCTCCTTTTTCATCCCATTCCACCAATAACTTTGCTTAATAGTCCTATACATCTTAGTACTTCCTGGGTGCATTGCATAGGCTGAACTATGGGCTTCCTCCAAAATTTGCTTTCTCAGGGATTCTGCTGCTGGCACACATATTCGGCCCTTGAATAATATCATACCATCATCCCTGATTGAAAATTCTGATTGGGATCCATTCTGCACTAGTTCCTTAGCTTTCTGTAACTGCGGATCCTTTACCTGAGCCTCCCTTATTTCCTCAAGTATCCTTGGTCTAACTCTAAAATTTGCTAGTAAAGCCCCTGAACTATCTGCTGCCAACTTTGCATCCAACTCCTTCAATTCTATCATCAGAGGTAGTTGCACTGCTCTAATGGAAGCTAGAGTTGCTGTGGACTTTCTACTCAAAGCATCAGCCACTACATTGGCCTTCCCTGGGTGATACTCTATAGTGCAGTTATAATCCTTTATCAATTCAATCCATCTCCTTTGCCTAAGATTCAGTTCTTTCTGGGTTAGGATATACTTAAGGCTCTTGTGATCAGTAAATATCTGGCATCTCCTCCCATAAAGATAGTGTCTCCATACCTTTAAGGCAAACACTACTGCTGCTAATTCTAAATCATGAGTGGGATAATTCTCTTCATGGGATCTTAATTTGTCTAGAAATGTAGGCAATCACCTTCCCATTACTCGCATCAACACACACCCCAACCCTTTAAGAGATGCATCACTATATATCACATAATCATTGCTACTCTTGTGCGGGAGTGTAAATCTTTGGGCCGATGTCAACTTCCCTTTCAATTCATTCATACTTTCCTAACACTTACTGGACCATTCAAATATGGTATTCTTTCTTAGCAGTTTAGTCATGGGTGAGGCTACGATAGAGAAATTTTCTATAAATCTTCTATAATATCCTGCTAAGCCCAAGAAACTCCTCACTTCTGTTTGATTAGCAGGTTCTTCCCAATTCATTATGGCCTCTATTTTTTGGGGATCTACCATAATACCCTGAACTGAAATTACATGCCCCAAAAAGTTCACTTTATCTAGCCAGAATTCACTCTTACTCAACTTAGCATACAATTGCTTCTCTCTTAAAATCTGCAACACTGTCCTCAGATGCTACTCATGTTCTTCTTCATTTCTAGAATAAATTAGGATATCATCAATGAACACTATCACAAATTTATCTAGAAATTTACGAAAACACGATTCATCAAACCCATAAAGGCAGTGGGGCATTAGTCAACCCAAAAGGCATCACTAAAAATTCATAATGACGAGTATACGGTTCTAAAAGCGATCTTTGGCACATATTCCTTCTTTATTTTCAATTGATGATACCCGGATACGAGGTCAATCTTTGAAAACAACTGCCCACGAAAGTGATCAAATAGATCATTTATCCTTAGCAATGGATAATTATTTCTAATGGTTATCTTGTTAAGCTGTCTATAATCTATACACAATCTCAAGGTACCATCCTTCTTCTTTACAAACAATACTGATGCACCCCAAGGAGAAACACTGGGTCTAATAAACCCCTTAGTAAGCAATTCCTGAAGCTGGACCTTTAATTCTTTTAACTCTGCTGGAGCCATTCTGTAAGGTGCCCTGGCTATAGGTCTGGCATCTGAGATTAGATCTATACTGAACTCTATCTCTCTATCTAGGGGTACCCCGAGTAATTCCTCAGAAAATACATCTGGGAATTCACATGCTACTGGGATATTCACCAACTCTGGGCCATTACCCTCTACATTCACTACACATGCTAGAAAGGCCTCATACCCCTTTCTCAGCATTCTACCAGCTGTCAAAGCTGAAATCATACATGAGGGTAACACTTTTCTCTCACCTATAAAACGAGCCTTCTTACCATGCGAGGCATGAAACACTACCTCCTTCTTTGAACAATCTACCTTGGCCCCATGCACGGATAGCCAATCCATCCCCGAATAACATCAAACTCTTTTAGCTCTAATGGGATCAAATCTGCGCCGAGTCTTGACCCTCAACTGAAATAGCACAGTTTCTATACACTTGGTCTGCAATGAAGGGTTTCCCTACTGGCATAGATATTACTAGCTGACTATCCAACTTATTCACTTCTTTATTTAGATGCTTAGTGAAATCTACTGATATGAATGAATGTGTGGATCCAGAGTCAATTAAAACATAAGCATTATGATCACAGATGGATAGCATACCTGTCACCACATCTGGAATGACCTGAGCTTCCTATCTGATCATCGCAAAGACTCTAGCTTCAGCCCTTGGAGCACTAGGGATTGATCCCTGCCGACTGGCACTGGATCCCAACTGACTGGCTGGAGCTAGTACATTACTATCTCCTCTTCTGATCGACTGAGACTGCCCCCTAAGTGCAGGCGATCCACCGAGGGTAGTCAGCGCTTTCCGTACTCTCCTAGGGCAATCCCTCTTCATGTGATCCATCTGGCCACAGATATAACATCCCCTAAGGCCCTTTCTACACTCCCTAGAATGCATCTTCCCACAGATACTACACTAAGGAACAGTTCTCCCGCTTCCAAAAGAGCGGCTCTGGTCCACTCTCTCTCCTACTATTCTGCTACTCCCAGCCCGAGACATTCCTTCCTGAATTGGTTTCCTCTGGACTGGGCTGGACGCTGACATAGATACTGATCCCCTTCCAACTTCTACAGGAGCTCTATAGTTGGAACTAAATTGTCCTACCCTTTGAGGTTTCTTAAACTGCTGAGTTCCTCCTGCACCTGAAGGAAAGTTTGGTGCACTCCTTTTTGACCTCTCTAGTCTTCTACTGAGGAACTCTTTCTCTATCTCTTCTGCCTTAAGTGCCCCTTGTACCAACTCTGAATAATTACCATAACAATGCACTCTTGGTCTTAGCCTTTATACGGAGATTCGACCCATCTTGAAATAATCTGCTCTTTTCCTTTTCATCCACTATTAGCACTTCAGCAAAATGGCACAATTCAATAAAAGTAGCTTCATACTCAGCTACTGACATCTTCCCCTGGGTCAGGTTTACGAATTCCTTCCTCCTCTGATCCCTATACACCTACGAATAGTATTCTTTGATAGAATTTCTTTTTAAAGTCCTCCCGAGTTATTTCTACCCCTTGTGGGCGCCTACGCTAATAGACTTCCACCAGTTCTGGGCCCTGCCCTCTAATAGAAAGGTTGCAATGCTCAACCTTTGCTCCTCAGAGCATTTCATCACCTCAAAGACCCTCTCTGCTTTCTGAAGCTATGCATTAGCCTGAATGGGGTCAGTAGTCCCCTGAAACTCTAGAGCCCCTAACTTCCTAGCCTCTCTACATTTCTTTCTGCCTCAAGATTTTTAGACTGTAAACTGGAACTAGAGGCCATCACTTGCCATGTTGCACAGGTAATCATTCCCACTAAGTCTGGCACACTCTGCCCTGGGGTCTGTGCCGAATATGGTCCCACTGGCACTGGAGTAGTGGACAGTGAAGGAGACTCATGCAGATGCTCTGGAGGTATACCCATCCCTGCATCATCAGATGGTGGATCACTAGAAGATACTCTACTGGGCTGAACTCCCCTACTCACCCATCTGGGTCTACCCCTACCTCTACCTCTCCCTAAGGACTGCTCTCCTTCCTTGCTTGTCCTTGTATTAACTATCCTACAAAACACAATTCATTTAATCAGATTCATCATTCAGACTACATTCAACTATGCTAGACTCATACTTATGCCCTTAAGACCTAATGACTGCTTTGATACCAAAAATCTTGTCGGGACCTCTCTCCGACACATGCCAACTTATAGAAATTTGGCTAGAGTTCTACTAGTCTTATGGTATGGACCATAAGGCACACGTGAACCCTATCAAATTCTCATAAGTTATATGCTTAACATATATAATCTTGTCAATAACATTTAACCTGCTCAGTTAAATCACATATGTCATCAAACAACAGCTAATTTATTTGATCCTGCTCAGTTTACAAACATCTTATATATACACATCACTATTCATCTCCAGGCCAAGTTTGATATTTACATCATATAATTACAACTTCATAGATATAAATATACATATATCGTCATCTCAATCACTACTCTTAATATACAAAAATATACCTTACAATCCTTTTTTTCTTACATCCACCAACTCTCTCCCCAAGCACTCATAACACATACAAAAATTCCGGTACTGAAACTAAGATGCTAAGCCTACCTGCTTAGTTTTAGAATATTTTAAACTCAGCTGTTAGCCCCGAAGAATTTTTAACACTGATCTGAAATAAAAATGCGAACACAAGAGGGGTGAGACCTAAGTCCCAGTGACTGGATAACCATCTAACTATGAAAAGAAGTTGAGAATCACGTTATAAGCTCATAAGTATATCAGCGCAACATATCGCAATCGATACATAAATTTTTATAAATGAGATAAGTTAACTTATAAGTTAGCTTATGCTTCCAATAATATAATTTAAATAAAGAATTATCATATTTACAAAATTTTCTGATGATGGGCTGGGTGTGCTACCACTAAGGTACATTCCTACAGTCGCCCTCCTGCAGGTGTACTCTCGGTGGGTGAGTGTACTGAGCGCCAAGGATCCCCGCACCACATGGCACCCCTCACATGTGCGGTTCACCCCAGGTGTGAACTTGCCCCTTTCCTTGGGCCTCCTAGTTGCCCCTCCCTTGGGCTAATATCTCTGAACTACTTTGGCTCGTATAGTATCCTAACTCTTTACTGAGCTGTGATTCTTTGCCCCAATGGGTTGCTTGCAATCTGCCCCACTAGGCTGATCTAGCTTGTACTCCCCCCTGGCCTAGGGATCATAGTACGATCGAGTCGCAAGGAGGTGCCGGCTATAATAGTGTGTGCAATGCCCATGCTATGGCACAGTCTATAGGGTGATCAGCCCTATAGATGCCCCAATGCTATTTATGCTGTATGCTGTAAAAATACTCAAGTATAAGTTTATAATCCAATATACAGTCAACTATAATTTCTTGAAACATTTCTATTCATGCATGCCCATGCATTACTTTGAAATATAACTCTGAAGGAAAATTTTTATGCTTTATTGAAACATATGTTTTATCCAAGAAATGCTTTTTCATGAAACTCTATACTTTGCTGAAACTCATGCTTTGTCTGAAACTCATATCTTGCTTTAAAACATGCTGTAAATCCATACTTATTCTTTAAACTCATGCCTTGCTTTTAAACATGCTTTACAAACATAATAACATTATAACCGGTTTCTTATTTCTCATATTTATTTTCTGAAGATACTATACTTAGTATAATACACTCATTTTGTAGCAAAATATCACTATACTATTATGAAACATTTCACGAGATGGATGAGAAACCCACTCACCTGCTATTTCTTCTTTTTCACAGTTGCTATCCCTCTTAAAAAGGTTCTTTTACTTGATTTCCTTGACCTATATTATCACATATAAATTTATTTAGGCGACAGATACCTAGGTTTTTCCATGAATCATGCATGCATGCCCCTTAAATGCATACTAAAATTTTCTACCTTTTTCTCTATCAAACATAAATCCTCATCATTTTCATAACATGAAATCCTCTCTTATTTCTTTTCCTTTCCTCTTTAACACATGATTTTATCATTTATCTAAAACCTTAGAAGGTTTAGGGTTTACCTTAAGGATGACAAGAAGAGAAGACACCAAGCTTTCTCTCTTTCTCTTCCTCCTTTCTTCTTCTTCTTCTTCCTTTCTTTTTTTTTTTCTTCTTTCTTTCTTCTTCCCCAGCTGAAATTTTCTCTCCTCTTCCACCGCCCTCTTCTCCCTCACTCTTGATTTTTCTTACGATCGATGAAGAGAAGGATTAAGGGGTTTTTAAATGCCTTGGTAAATCCCCAATTTACCCTCAAATAAATCTCTAAAATACCCTTTTAAAGTCCACATGGCATACCTCTTCACCATGCATTTTTACCCTTCTCCACTCATGAAAAAGCCCTTAACAAATTCCCTCTTTACCCTTGGAGAAATTTACGAATGATGGCAGGATCCCTTTTTCCACTTTACCCTTAATCAAATTTTTAAATGACTTTGGTATCCTTTCCCTTTATACTCCTCACCAATTGTTCAAATGACATTGATAAAATTTCAAAAGTGCCCTTTCATTCATCATAAATTTATGCCTCAAGATTAGGATACTGTTTTGAGATTCGGGATGTTACAATATAGGAGTCCTTCAGAGTGCAAAGTGGCTAACAATGGTGATATCACAATGTTTGACCATTGGAAGTCTCTGCAATTGAAGCTCTTTTACAAATTCAACCTATTTGATAGTCATTGATGAGACTTTCCTCTAATCCAATAACAGACAAAATTTCTTAAAGATCAGTGGACCTTCCTATAGCTAGATTGTTTGCTGGTTTCTGCACACCATGTGACAAGGGGATTCTCAGAAAACCGCCACAAGACTTTGGTAAGGCCGAGCTCAGGACATACAAGTTGCAAACAGCCAGTTGTGGAACTTTTGAGTGCAGCTTTTATTTTCCACCTCTCTTCTTGATGCTAGTCCTCCAGCCGATGGATGCCGAACTACAGAGAATTGTGGCAGCTCCTTTCAGACTTATATCTTCAGGAGCTCTGAGATAATGTTCAGGGAAGGTAGCCCAGGCTGCATAAAACATGCATGACTCAATAGATTGTGCTTTTCTTTCAGCCATAGCAGCAGCAGCAGCAGCAGCAGTAACAACAAATATAATTTTAAAATAGAAAACAGCATATGTTTTTAATCTCTGCAAATGCCTGGCCAACCTTTCTTTGTGAATTGCTTGATTGTAATACAACCTTATGGATGAAACTCTGCAAGATTCTGCTATTGTAGTAGCGTATTGACTCTGTGCTGGCTTCTCTTCCTAGTTGTGTTATAGCCTGTTAATCACCCATGGTTACCTGATTTCCTAAATCATCAGTGAATTTGACTTGATATGAAGTGATTCTGTTTACAATATGGTTGCCGGGATATTAAAAAAAAAAAAAAAAGGGTGAAGAAGTTTACATGAAATTGCAGGCATGGGATTATGTATTGTTATTTTCATTTTGTCACCTCTGACCTGCCTTGCATGTTTTTCATATTTATAGATCCATAATGTCCAATCAATAATTTTTCTATAGATCAATTAACATTTTTATATTAATTTAGAAACCACAAAAAACTTATTCCCAACTCTAAGTAGGCCCATTTCATTTTGGATGTGGACTTAAAAACAAGGAAGCAAAGCTTGATCCCAATAAAGAAATGAATGTGATCTCAAGTCATTCTAGAGTACAAGTGCATTGTAACGCAATGATCTGAGAATATACCTTGACCATGAAATTTTTTATAGAGATGGCCTCTTGGCTTCAAAACCTTCTCTATGGAAATTTATGATCAGAGATCTAACATAATGTCTTAGAGATAGCCAAGTACTGATCTGTCTTACCATTGTTGTTAACTTCTAAAATGGGACCAAGAAATTAAAACCAAAAGCAATAGACAGTGGAGATGACTTTTAATCAGGACGTACAGCTCACGTTGAAATTTGTAATAAAAAAAAAAGGGGTCTCTCGGTCCTGTGAATGCACACAAGTTGAAGAAATGGACTTCAACCAGCTAAGAATGGCAGATAGGATCAAGGAGATGCTACATTTCATGATCTTAGTAAAATGTCAGAGCCTATCTTTCCTCTAAAATATATTATAAACAAGATAATAAATGAAGGGAGGTGTTTTGCCAAGTGCTCCTTTTCCCTGGTTCTGGTTTATCTGGTGGTTGACACCCACTGTTCTCATTGCTGGTATTGCCACTGTTATTCTCCCAAAAAAAAAAAAAAAAAAAAAAAGCAGTAATAAATGACTCCATGCATTAAGAATAAAAGTATTGTTTTCTGAACTTTATGACTATTTGCATCAAGAAAGAACTACTTTTCCTGTTAATATTACTGCATTCACTGGCATTTTGAGGAATCCTTAAAATTCTATATGCACCCTTTGTTTATTCTTGTTCTTTGTTTATACTTTCTTGGACACCAGTTTCAAAATGATAACCATCCCTAAATTAAAGCTTAATCTTAGTATACGAAGGCTTGCCGAGTAAAGGTCATTCTCTCAGGGGATGGAGTTAAGCTCTATAGATTTATTAAGTTCATGATTAATTATTGTTTAGCTTTAACATGTCATTAAGAGCAATAATGTAAATAAGCCAATAATAATACGAGAAACTCATAGGTTTCCCATCCTCGTAAATTGGCTGATACTCTGCTGTTTAAATTTAACATTTTTAAAATCTAATTACTTTGTATTTGTTTGTAATTAGGATAATGAAAAAGACTCATTAAACTACTATCTTTTGAATACATTTATCAGCATATCAAACTATGGCACATCAATTTCCTTCATAAAGTATATATAATATAGTTTTCTTTTCTTTTTTTTTTTGTGTGTAAATTTAGCCTCACCAAATTAAATCATTTGATTGATTCACTGATCATAGGTGTTTCTTATTGGGCTCCCCTGCATTCTGATCGCAAAATGGTGAAATAATGAAATTTATTTAAGTATATCCTTATAAATCATAGAACAAAGCCATTCACTTGCAAGAATCTAAATTAAGGGTAATAATAAATAAAATAAATATAATATATGAAAAACATTCATATATATGATCATTTTATTTTAAAAAAATATATTATTTTTCAGTAGTGCTCAAGAGACATATATCATCTTTAAAGTGAAACGATGGGCATCACAAGTATTCGATAATACATTATGATCTCAAGCTTATTTTCCAAATAGCTAAACAGGTCTTTTTATTTACTTCAATTCATGTATATATAAAACAAATCTCAACAAATTCCCCCTTAACGAAACTATTGTTAGCATCATCAGTGTATATCCTAAACACCGTCAGTATATCGGAAACCAACGGAACCGCACCGCCGTTAAAAAGGATCCACCTTAGCGCTGCACGACTTGGAAACGATCTTCGAATCCGCCGTCAACTTGTCCACCGTCACGTCGCACCGAACTTTAACGGTGATCGTCCACGTCGTGACAGCGCCAAACTTAACCCTAACGGGCACTTGGAGGTCAATCTCCAGCGGCACCTCCCTACGTCTCTGCGCCGTTACCAACGCTTCCTGCACGGCGTCGGATAAACGAATCCCTGACCCCGTCAACGATGTTTCGAAGACCGTCACGTTCCGTTTCCCCTGGTAGAAGGTGGGCCAGACGCCTTGACAGAGGCTAACGGCGTCGTAGCTGACGGCGATAAAGCTGCCGGAACGGTAGTAGATGCCGATCTTTTCGTTAGGATTGTCAGCGCGGACGGTGACGTCGAACTCCGGCGAGAGGATGGCGGCGGCGGAGGAGAGGTTAAAGCCCTTGACGGCGAGGCCGTTGACGGAGTACTTGGGGATCTTTGGCTTGAAGACGAGGTAGAGGATCCCGGCTGCGGCGGCGAGGGCGACGAGGAGGAAGAGGAGGAGGGCGGCAGTCCAGGCGAAGCAGCAGCAGCAGCAGCTTCCACGGCCGCGGCGGCTGGATCGGCGGGTGTAGGACTCGAAGCGGCGGGCGTTCTCCGGCGGGGGGACGCGATAGATCTGGTCCTTGGGCACCTGGATCACGTAACTTTCCGGCGGTGACTTAGGCCTCTCAGCAAAGTTCTGCGGGAAGTGGTGGCTCTCCGGCCAGGGCGAAGCTAACGGTTTGGCGGGGTTCAACGGCTTCTCCTCGGCGCCGGGCGATTCGGCGTGGTGGACGCGGTCAGCCATCATCGCCGGAATCTAGCGCCTTCCCTAAAAGATCTGCACAAAAATAGACCAAAGCTACGATCTTTTTAGTTACTTTGCAAGAGAATGCCGCTGAGTCGATCGAAAAAAATAAAGAAAAATCAAAACTTTCACTACTCTTTCTGAGTGTTTTCTGATTGAGAACGGAAAAGGAGGGCTTTTTATAAGAGAAAACAAGCAAAAAAGGTAAAAAAAAAAAAAAAAGAGGAAGGCAACCCCGAAACTGAATCAAATCTAAATTTTGGGAGGATTAAATGGAGAGAAATCACGATTCAATACAAAACAGACAGCAATGGCTTTCGATAAAATGGAAGAAAAGATAAAAAAAGCTCGGGACTTCCATCAACAAAAACTTCAACCAGAGCGAAAAATAAGGAAACGAGAAATCCTAGTGCTCACATTGTAAAAAGAGTGGAAAGAGCTCCTCCTACTCCTCTACTCTACTCTTCTCTTCTCTTCTCTTATTTCGCTAATATTCTAGTTCGGGAAGAAGAATAGGCGAAAGGTTGCGTTCGGCCGAGTCGCCAAGCGTGGGGTATATAAAACAGAGGACGCTTCGGAGAGAGCGAGAGAAGGGGAGAAGACGACGCGAAGTCTCCCAGCACTAATTAAGTAAGGCAGCCGCTCGAATCCGATTTAACGACCCAGACAAATAAATTAATCCTTATCCCTAATACCGCCATGCGCAAATGAATGCTTAATTGCTAAGATTTCTTCGAATAATAATAATATTTTTTTTTTTAAGGAGGAAACCCTACCATATATGCGATTCGGGCCTTTTGTTTTAAAAAAAAAGAGAAAAAAAAAAAAAAAAGTTAGGGGTAGCGGGCTTTAAGCCGTCATTCTGACAAGAAACAACAGCGCCGCGCCAGGGATAGAAACTAAACAAATAATTAAATAAATAATTAGGGTGTGATTTGGGGTTAAATTCCGCCTCCCGTTTGGCCGTTTAAGCGACGCATTGTGGAGCAAACCCCGTGAGGTTTGTCCATCGTGATGCGCCGCATGGGGACTTCTATGCGAGCGAAAGATCTGCGGCTAATCCTTTTGGGCAAGGTTGGAGACCACCGCTCAGATATCGCTCGTATAATTTCATGCAAGTTTCTATGCGGACGTTACAGGTGGACCACTATTAGTATTAGTGTGCCACGAAAATCTCTAACTATTTTTTTAATTATTTTTTTAGCTAATATATATATATATTTGAGAATATCCTTTATTTTTACTCATCCCAGAGAGTCCGCACGAAAAAATAGTTTGCGAAGTTACGGGGCCCGCACGGGACGCGGTTGGTTGACCAAACCGCGAGGAACGCTGCCAGGCTGCGACCGGTCCCGCGGTTTACTATTTTATTTTTTATTTTTTCCTCCAGCGATGCCTAATTTTCGGAGCATCCGATGGAGGCCCTTTTATCGAATGACGGACCACGTGTACTTTAGAAGTCGCGCACATTTGCCAGTGTTCTAGTAGGGCGCGAGATTCGCACCCGCGGACGCGGTGCGGAGAAGATGCGATGCGTGAAATTGCGTGCCCAGCGGGATCCAGCTGTCGGGATTGGGCGGACGCCGCACCACAGCTGGCGCAACGCGACGCGAGCCTGTTCAACGCTCATGCATGGGATCCGCGTTCCCGGAGAGCGACCAAGGTTCTAATTAACGGCGTCGCAATCGTTATAACGGTCGTTATAGAAGTTTTAATAATATTATTTTTTTTCTAATATTATTTATTTTAAAAAAATATTATCCAAAGAAAGATTCTTTTTCTAATATATATATATATATATATTAATATTTATAAGAATGAGATGTTTTAGGCCAGCTCATGTGCACCTACCATGCAATTGGAAAATGATTCTGTGCGTAACAATCTGTTTTAAAATAATTTTATAAGCTAGATTAAATTCGTTCTGATGAATAGTTTGAAAAGCATCGTCCTTGAAAATATAATTTTAGAAAGAAAGAAAAACCCACACACACAAACTGACAAAGTATAACAGCTGTAATTTTTTTTATTATTTTTCTTATTATTAAAATAATGATAGTATAATAATTATAACAACCCTGAAGTAGGGTTTGTAAAAAAGAAAAAAAAAAGTGAACATTCCTGATCTTGGATTCGGAATTTATGTTCTGAAAAGTATTATTAAAAATAATTTATGTTTATATTTCTTATGTATTATTTTAAAAATTTTATTCTCAATAAATTTATTGCTTTGAAAAATTTTAATCTATGCATAAAATGGTTAAAAAATATTCATTATTCATGCTATTTAAATTATTCATTTTTGACCTACATAGACTATGCATTGATTAAAAATCTCAAAATTACATGGTTTTTTAACAATAAATAATTTTTTAAAAAAATTAAGACTTAACTATACTTCACTCATATTACTCTGTCTAGGAATAATAATTTACATGTTATATAGACACCATCAATAGTACATTCAACAATTTAGTGCATGAACAATGTGGGTTGCTCAAGGGCCAAACACCAACTATCTTGATATATATATATATATATATACATATATATATATATATACACACACACTTCTTCATGCATCCTAAACTATGATCAAGGGCAAATGCTACATGGAACCTTGATGAGCATGGGAAAGGTTAAAGAAGCCCAGTTTCAGTTCAGCTCATCTTGGGCGCAATTCCAAGTGGGATCAAAGACTCATAACTTCAGACAAGCCCCAGGCCAAGTGATCTCAAGCCTGATCTCCTTGAACAAGACAACTAGACATAGGACGGCCTAAAACAGCCCACAGCCCAATAATTACACCCCATTGGCCCAAATGGTTGCTTGCACTAGATGCATCTCTAATTCTATATTACACATATCTAAACCATCTAAATTATCATTTTCTCAATTTATCTCCAATTAGCACAGGCACTACCTTCATCGATGACTTCATTTCTTACTCTATCTTTGCTTATTTTACCGCACATCCATGTTAATATTTTCATTTCAACCATATTCATCTTATATACATATAATTTTTTGATTGTCTAATATTCTGTATTATAAAGCATAATCAATCTAATGATTGTTCGATAAAAGTTTTTCTTCAATTTGATTAAATAACTAGAGAAAAGATGAGGGGAATAAAAGGCCAAGGCTGGCCATCAGTGACAGGTTTAGACCAAGGTGCACTCATGATCACACCCTATGATTTCTATATTCTTTAACCCAATAACTAATACTATTAAGTTGTGACTCTAGTTCTGTTCTCTATCCCTGGCCCTCAGGTAATCAACCCAACACTTGTGGTGAAGGCTTCTCAGAGAGTACTGGGGCCTTGCCGGACCAACAGACCCTAAAGAGATGGCCCATATGTTTCTTAACAGCACTTGCCAGCCTAAAGTGGATCAGAATTTTGAGTACTGTTATAATCACCAATGACTCAAAAAAAGCAGTGATCAGAACACGATAAAGTGATATTTTTCTTGAGAGACTTAGAGATCATTCATTCTGAAATACAAATTCTTCGCCTTGCTGAAAGAAGTATTATCTATCCGATAAATAATTCATGGCACTATCCAAAGAATTTCTAAAGTTGATTTTTCTTTTTTTCTAGTAGATGATGAAAGTTGGTTTGCAAATCCTAATTTGCTTGGCCACATCTAGTCTGCAGATCAAAATTTCCTGTTGGATTGTTTATCTGCACAGATTCATCAGTTTATGTAGTATTGGTCTGGTTTTGTGGATAAGAATTTGTGGTTTCCCAATGAACCAAGTTGATGATAAGCACATATGGACAACTTTGTTCTGGAATGTGCCTTGTAATTTGACATACAAGTTCATCCATACCAGTTTGCTACACTAATTTATCAAAATCATGCACAAAAAATAATAAAGAGTAAAGAATATCAATTAAGAAAGATTTTTTAAGCGTAATAAGGAAGTGTTCTTTGCTCATTTATCTACATTTGACAATTCATCTTCTTATTTGGCTAAACAATTCACCTTCTAATTAAGTAATCAAGTCTGAATAGAGATCATAATGCTGATGCGATATTCTGAACACCAATAGAACAGAAATAATAATTAAAAGAATCAATGCGTTGCCAGTGTAACAACCAAGAAAGGCCACCACATTGTTCTTTTTGAAATACAGCTTTCTAAATCTTATACATGATGGTCGCTGCCTTTCACTTTGAACTTCACATGATGATTATTACTTTGTCAGGAACGCTAGATGAGTAACAAGACTAGGAATACCCAATGAAGATAAGCATCAAGTACCTGAAAATATTTATCATTCACAAATATTTGCCCAACAGCTTTTCAAGAACATCACATTGCAAGTTATAATTTACAAGAAGCAATCATCATCAAACTTATAGTTTAACAACAAACTGTCAAGAGAAAAAATATATATTAAAAAAAAAACCTGACCAATACCCTATTCACAAAGCAAACAATCACATTATAATCTCCACAGTGAACAACCAAAAAAACTTTAAACACCATTTACCATACCAAAATCTACCTAAAAAAATAAAACTAACCAAGTGGTAAAGAAATATCCCAGCACCTCAAGCAAAAAAACCATGTGAGAAAAAAGCAAACCCTTTCCTTTGGTAGCTATCCTCAAATTAATCAGAATCACTTGAGCTAGAACCTGAGCTGGAACTTGAACCTGATTTAGCAGACTTGTTTTTCTTCTTTGTCTTCTTCAAGGTGGAAGCATTGGAGATAGAATCATCATCCATCTTCTCAACTCCATCTAAATTTCCAGCATTTTGTTGCTTACTTGAGCTAGCTTCCTTAGAGACTGCTTCCTTCAAAGCCAACTCAATCTCTTCAACAGAATGCACTTCAAGAACATCAGGGTCCATACGTCTGTCACTTATCTCAACTTCTTCAGACCCATCATTGGTTTTGGTCACCTTTGGAGGGTTATCAGATATGACATCAGATGCCTGCTTGAATGCTACATGTATGTCTTCAAGAGATTTTGCTTCAACACTCTGCAGGTCGGAATGAATCCCTAATGGTTCAAAATGTGTCCCCCCTGGTAAAATTTGTCCAACTTCAGGAATAATAGATTTATTCAGACTTTCTTCGGTAAGTTTTTTGAAAGCTGAATTGATGCCTTCAACAGATTTTTCTTCAAGAATTAGCAGTGCTGAATCAGTGATTGTCAGCTCAGGATCTCTTTCTGTGATAACCAATTCACTTGCACTGATTTCAGAGGTTGCTGTTTTAGACTTGTCAACAGCAGGCTCTGAAGCAGAAGGTGCTCCAGCTTCTTCACAGGGTTGCTTGAAACCTGAATCAATTTCTATAGAGCTTGCTTCAAGAAGATGCAGCTTAGGATTGTAAAACGTCTGCTCAGGGTTTACAAATGATGGCTCAAACGAAGACCCAACCTCTGATTCCACAGATTTTGGCTGGTCGATGACAGAAGGCAATTCTTCAGTTAGGTTCAAATTGGCTTCAGAGGGTAGACTCAGACACACACCAACATACTCTGTAGATCTTGCTTCAGAAACTTGAAGCTTGGAAGTGATTTCAGGCATTCCGGAAGTTAAAGAACTTGCATCAGTGTCATCGGGTTGGCCTAGTTCAGATGCTTGTTGACCAGACCTCAATTCTTCCACATGGAAGTCACCCACCACATCCAATTCTGATAGAAGGTTTTCATCAAACCCTCCGATATTTACAACATCAGGATGAACCTTATCAGATTCCTCATCTGAATCATTCATATTCTGCTGAGGATAGCCTTCTCGCTTTCTTTGGACAGCGTTGATGATGTCATCTCTTGAATCAGTCAAAACAGTACTAGACTTGATCTCAAGTTCAGACTTCACCTCTGACACAATCGAGAAGTCCATGTTTTCCTTTGGCTCAAGCAACTGTGATCCAGTAAAACTACCTTCATGAATAGAAATTGAAGGAGAAACAACTCTGGAATCCACATCCTCTGGCACATGATCAAGCCTGTAATTCCTGTCCATACCACTTTCCTCTGTTGACTTCCTCTGAAATAAAGATAGCTCTTGTTCAATATCAGATGAAACAATATTCGGTTCTTCAAGTATCTGCAATCCAGTTAAACCAACAAATGCCTCAGGCTTTGTCAAATTGTCAGCCTCTTCTTTTGGTTTATAATCATCTAGGTTCTCCTTGGGAATTGGAGGCAAGTCCAAGATACTTATCTGGGATTCCCCAACATCAACTTCAGAGGATGGCTGAAATCCAGATTTCTCTGTAGATTGTGCCTTTTCTAATGCAGATGAAATCAAATTATCAGACACCAATAAACTGTCTGAATAAGATGTTGCAGCATCAATCATCTCGCTTCCTTCAGACTGATGGCTCACTTCCAGATTAATTCCACTGCCCTCACATGACTCAGCCTCTGCTGAAGCCAAACTCACATGATGCATAATCTCCATAGTTGCTGGCTCTGATAATACAGATGCAATCAGGTCATTTTCATTTTTGTGAACTGGCTGTAATCCAGCTTCAATAACATCTGGTTCTCTAAGCTCAGATATCTCCCTTGATCTCAATTCATATTCAGAAGCTAATCTCGATGAAGCCACCCAAGGCCCTCCAGTGGAGGATGCCAACTCCTCCCCCATGTTTCCAACTCCTAAATTAACATTTCTCTCAACTGGCCTTGTAGATGAACCCACATGTTGCATTTCAAATTTCAAAGAACCAATATCAGGACTTCCTGTACCTGCATAAAAACAAAGGCATGTTACAAGAAGCAATGATAAAAGGATTTTCACACCATTGATAATGGGTCAGAGCTGAGTGCCCTTACCACTGTCTGATGAAACTTCTGAAATGTTAGACAGGGATTTTCTGATTGTTGATGGGCAAGAATCACAAATGGTATCTGCAACATGACTGCCATCAGCACTCTCTGCCCTAATCAGACAATCAGAATCACCAACTGCTAGCATGGCATCCCTGCTCTGTTCCAGATTAGCTGATTGTTCATGACAGCTTGAGCTGCGACTCTTCTCATCCTCTTCTGATGAGGAGGGGCTTGGCTCTCCATACTTCTCTTCAATCACTTCTAATTTCTCAGCATCTGAGATGGTTGGATTTAAATCTACTTCCTCTCTGATTTCCTCTTCCACTACCCTGAAAGATTCAGCATCTTGACGAGTTTCATTAACAACAATGTTAGCATCTGTTTGAGTTACTTGATCATTAGAGATATCGATCTCACTCTTCCCTTGTTCAACCCCCACTGATTCAACTTCCTCAGAGCACTGAGTTTCTTGTTCAGCAGGTTCAGCATCATGTTCAGAAGGAGATAGCAATTCACGCTCCTGACACAATTCTTGATCTGTGATGGAAGATACTGTGCCGGATTCTGGCACAGAGCTCACCTTTGAACTACTCTTGTTATTGAATTGCCTCTGAAAGGAAGCAGAACTTGTCTCCTCTGAGTCCATTCTCTCTACAACAAAAGAGGGTTTCAACCTTGACTCATGCTTTTCTTGTTTAAGTCTGGAAGTTCCCAAGATGAAGGTCTCATTCCTCCTATAAAACATATCACATTGTGGATCTGAAGAAAAACCTCGACGTCCCCAGTTCTCCACTGTGTGGCTACTGCTTTCATCTACTGGATCATAACTGAAATCAAATGGGTTCCTTCTGGGCAGCAGGACAGAAGGGGCTGAACCAGGAAGTGGTGGCAAATCTATAGATTCCTCCGAATCATATGGAAGGTCAAATGGATTCCTTCTTGGTGCTGAAATCGGCGGAATTTGAACATGAAAGCGTGACAGTTCCATCATG
This sequence comes from Metroxylon sagu, assembly GCA_017589505.3. Lineage (NCBI taxonomy): Eukaryota > Viridiplantae > Streptophyta > Magnoliopsida > Arecales > Arecaceae > Metroxylon > Metroxylon sagu. The sequence continues at coordinate 1,504,191 of JACVBY030000650.1, forward strand.
CTATCATGCAAGTCTATCAAATTTCTCTCTGTTTCAAACCTTAGATTCTTTCTTGCTCTTCGTTTTGCAATTAGGCTCTCCAATCTTTGATTCCTTTCCAGTTCAGAAGACCCAAGATCCATTACATTCTTCTGATCATCTGCTGTCCATGTCACCGCAGCTTCTGCTGCATCATCTTTCTCTTCCCGTGCTTCTTGATCTTCTTCATCCTCCTGGTTTTCAGCTTCTTCCTCCATATCATCATCTGATTCATGATCTTGAGAGGACCCTAGGGATGCACCATCCATGTTGCCTTTGGATAAAAGAGCAGGCTGAGTTTCAAAGTCTAAAAGTGGAAGAAGCTCATTGAGCATCGGAATGATGTCGGCCATAGATGCATCATTAGAAGAACTTTCTGATCGATCAGATTCAGAACCTGAAGAGGCATCATGGCTATCAATATGCTGCCAAGGTGAACCCAGAGAAGAATCAAAGTAATTGTCCAATGCGGGCTTATGAATCTCCACCTTAAGGCACTCATTTTCTTTTTGATACGTTGCAGTGAAACCATCACCATCTTTGCCCATTTTAAGCACATCTTCAACAATATTTTGCACAGAAAATTCTTTCTTCTCGGCTATCCCCTGCTTGTGAAGCTCTCTTTCTTCAGTCACCATCTCCTCTCCATGAATCTCTTTCTTGTCTTCCTTAGCTGAAGAGCTTGCAGCCAGAGTGCTGTCCTTCTCACCTCCCTCACCATATATTGCAGCAAAATGGGTATTCTCCTCTACCTCACCACGAGCACTAGCCCCTCTTTCACCCAAAACTGCCTCTTTGACAGTCATTTCCTCTATCTCTCTTTGATTTTCCACATGGGTTTCAACCATGCAGCTCTCATCTTTCCTGACAACAAGATCACTGGCAGAAGAACCAACTTTCAGAGAAGAAATTTCCAGTGTCTTCTTATCTTCTTCAATTTTAGGGATATTTGGTTCACCATAACTTAGAAGGGTTCCAAGAAGAAGAGCAGTGCAGATAAGGACGGGTGAGGAAGACACCAGAAAAGCAAATAGAGAAGGGAAAGATTTGTACAGTATAAGCATGAAACATGCCGCACTGAAAATAAATGGATGATCACAAGCAGATTTGTAGCTAGATCTGATGGAATAAATCAGAAATTTCTTGATACGTAATATCACTTCCTTTCCCTCAATTGCCATGTCTTCTTGTTTTTCTTTCCTCTAAAAAAGCTGGCGGCAACAAAAAAGGACAATAATATTAGCTCTCCATAAGTAACTGGAAGAAATTCAAATTTATGGAAAGGGAGATAATATACAAGAGTTCAAACTCAAGGAAATATAGTTCCATTTACAAACAAACATTAAAACCCAACCTGGTTGTCAAAATCAGAGTCATAAATTTTAGGAGAAGACCAAACAAAGAGATAGACAAGTAGTCTCACTCTAGATACTGTTACAGATCAGGGCTTAAGAGCAAAGAAAAATATGCTGGATCTTAATTTCTGCCGAAAGGAAACCCACTTATTAAAGGAAGAAAGAATATATCCACTAATGAGTTAGATTAAAGTAAGAATAGTGAAGCATCCCGATTCTGAAAAACAGCAAGCTTTTTTTTCTCACATGACAATGACAAAAGACTCCAGAAAACATATTTAGCCTTTTTTTTTTTTTTTTTTTTGGTAACAAAGAAGAAGGTCCAAGACCTCATAAAATTAATTCCTCGTGCATCAACAGAGGCAATATGTGTAAGTTGCAGAGGAAAGGATACTGTCTAGCAAATTTTTTTTTTTTTTTTTGATAACATATTTAGCCTTACTCATCTCTCTTAAAGACTATCTTATAACTAATGAAATCCATGGGCTATATAAATTGACCAGATATCAAAAGTAGTCTCAAACATGGTTTTTCTATTTCTTCACTCAATAACATGGTTTTTCTATTTCTTCACTCAATCATGTAAACTTAAAAGAAAGAAAAAGGAAAAGCATTTAGGGTATATAAATCTTTAGAAAGCCTCCTCAAAGAACCAATCAATAAGAGATATTTAGAAGTGAGATCAACTGATAGGCAAGTAGGTTATTTCACTTCGGTAGGTTGTCATTATATCCTCCCATTTGCCTTCTCTTCTTGATCAGACTTCGAGTGAGAAGTTGCACTCGAGGACTTACTCAAAGAAATATATTGGCAAATAGATGTAATACCAGATTAATCAGGAAAAAAAAAACACAGTCTCAGCAATGGAAACCGATTAAATTTCAAGAAGGAAGAACAAGGAGATGATGATCCACGTAAAAAGCCAGAAAACCAACATCGAAGAACTCAACAAAAGCAAATCTTTCGGTGGAAAAACATCTCCAGATGATCAACAGAACAAGTAAGGGGAAAAAAAAAGGTTCTGCACAGTTTTTATTAGATAAATGGATCAAACTCACCCGAAAAAAGCGATCAAAATCGGATCTTTCTGATGCCAAAGAGACCACACCACCCCATAAAACGAATGAACGGAAGATTTCACTCCCGAAATCGCAACAAAATTAAAAACTTCCAAAGAAAACCCGAAAGAGGTGACTGTTGGAACTATGGTAAGACAATACAAGACAGAAGGGGTGCTTACAATGGATCAAGGAAGAAGGAAAGAGCACTCACAGCACACAGTCCAAATCTCGCTCCTTTGTCGGCGTGAGGCGCGGCTTTGGTGTTTTGGACGGCGAATCAAAGGTCCAGCGAACCCAGAGGAAAGGGGGCGGTGAGAGACCAAAATCTAAACTAAGAAGAGGAAAGTTGCAGGGCAACCTGCGTCAAAAGTCATAACTTTTCCCCCTCAATACCTTCCTCGGTTCGTTGGGTTTGTATAAATCCCCGGGCTTTCACAAGGTTTGGCATCTGGCATCCCATTTTCAGTAAAAAACTGAAAAAAGGAGCATCGATGAAGGAAATTATAGAGTAAAGATGGCGTAATAATAAACTGCAATGAATACAAACAGTGTAGGTTTGCTCCATCGTTACGTTAGTATATATAACCCAAAGACAGCATTTGAGAGCCCATGTCAAAAGGAAAATGAAAAATTTGACAATAATTTTAAATTATCGAATAGCTTAATTCTCGATTTACTTTGCCGCATTAAGTTGCAAATAATCAAACTATTTATAAGATTAGTTATCATAGTTAGTGTATCTTCTATTTTCAATCTTTTCTAAGTGCAAATTCTAGCATAGTTCTATTCTGCTACCTCTTGAGAAGTAAACTGAATGCTGAGCTAATTAATTTGAGGTCTATTTTTCAGACCCAGACCTGAGCTTTTGTCCAAGGTCTCAGTCCACGTCGAAGTTAAATTTAAGGCTGTTGTGAACTCTTTTAATTATCCAAATCTTGTTCTCTCGAAGGTTATTTGGCAATGGGTACAATTAAAATCAATCTCTTCTAGAAGTACGAAGAAAAGCTTGCCACCGTTGGGGGGCAACGTTGCATAGGAGAGGAATCTTTTAAAGTGTTTAATTTTATTAGAAAAAAGTAATGGGAACTATTGAAGGCACACTTTTTTGCGTTGCACTCCTTTGTTGCTTTCTCTAAATCTAAGAAAAGAAATCAATGTAATGCGTACATAGCTGCTGAAAGAAAGTTGAATTATTGATTTTTATTTTTTATGCACAAAATTAAAGGATTGTATGCCTTTACAGGCATCAATATTTTTTTCAAATACTATGTTCAAAAAAAAAAACTTTAGAAATGTCTAAAATTAGGAGATAAAAAAAAATAAGGTAAAAATATTTTTATTCTCAAACTTTTACTCAAAACTTCTTTGGATCCCTAAAAATTCTCAATTGTTATCGTGTAACTTTTTATATTTTAAAAAATATACTTTTCTAGCACTCTATTATATAAATCAGTTAAAATTGATGAAATAATTAATATATTATTTTATCAATTATTTCATTAATTTTAATTAATTATGTGTAACGAAACTTTAAGAATGCAGCATTGTTAAAATATGATGAATTAAATAGTAATAACTAAAAATTTGAGGACTAAAAGTATATTTTAACTTAAAAATATGTTATAAAGTCATGAGACTTCATTATTAACCCAAGTAAGGTTCCTATCTAAGAGGTGTAAAGCAACTTCTTTCTTTCGTAGAAGCTTTAGGAATTGAAATCAAAGTTGGCTAGAACAAATTATTTTTTTAGCATAAAAAAGAAGAAGAAAGAAATAGAGCTCCACTGCTTTATATCATCAATAACACAGCCCATTTGATCTATTGCAAAAAATAAGGCCAAGTTGAGGCTTCTGTTGTAAGGCCACCCAGTTTGACTCAAGGCTTACCTTAAGTTGGAGAGAGGTTTTGAATCATCTACAGGGTATTTTCTTCAATTAATCTTATATGATGGTTGGTGCCTATTGCAGGGTTTCTTGCCCCATCGATGGTGTCTGAAATTTGTTGCTTGGTAATTTAGCATTTGAACCGATCACTTTTTCCCTCTTGATGTGAACGCTAGCTGACACTGAAAAAAGAATTCCAAAGGGAAAAAGAGGGAGATGAGAATCCGAAGCTTTTTCAGTGCACATGAATTGGACAACATATTCTCTCCCCTCAGCTTTTTGCATCACCTCATTAACACTTCGGCCAGGAAAGTACAAAACGATACCTTTCTTTTCATCTAATCCAACCGGCCTAAAAAGAAGCCAAGGTCCTAGGCAAATAGAATAGAAGATCAACAGTTATACCCCTTACTTCCATGTAATCAGAGGCAAGGCAAATTTTTTCTTTAAAAAAAAAAGGTTTGATAGCTATTCAACCAAAGATTTTTTTAAAACTATTGGGATTCTTTGCACTTCTGCAAAGAATCCCAATATGACACTATTTTACTCGTGTTGAGCCTCACTGTTGAAGCAAAAAAATTTAACTGCTTAAGAATAAATAAGGAGCTGGAATGTGTACTGCAATCTGTGGTGGAATGCAGAGGATCCCAACTCTTTTTAAAAGGCCAAATCTCATTTATATTCTTTTTAACTTTTTTGTATATTTGAAGGGGCCAGGATAATCTTTAGTCTTGTATCTAATAACTACACAAACTCTCAAAAACTGATTCCAGTTAAGTTAGAATTGGACCTCCACTCCCTTATCCATATGACAAAAAAATTATACTATGCAAGCGTATAAAAAGAAAATCACAAATATAAGAGGAGAGACAAGAAGAAGTATTATTAGTTATTGAGTAATTTTGAAATGATTTTATTTATAACTATTAATCTCACGCTTAGAGTTAGTTTATGAACTTCTCATCATTGACCGAGTACCAATTCATGATATTATAGCCCTCCATTCCCACAAATCAAAAACACAAACCAAGCAATATTTTGACATCGGAATTCAATTTACAACTAGAGCTTATTTTCTAGATGGGTGATCAACATGATGCTCAATTATTATGTTTCCTTGAAAAATCCACAGGACTAGAATCAATAAGGCCAACAAATAATTTATGAATAATTTACAAAATTATTGGACATAGTAATAGGTCCCATTGGCAGGTGGATTGCATGAACATAATTATGAATCATTCGGTCAACAAAGAACCATGAATGACTTTAAAATATTATAATTCAGAGAGTATTCTGACTTAGCTTGCAGTTTGATGGCATGTGGCCAATCAGATTTGTATGATTTGGGCTAAGTAAGCCTTGTTATCTATGATGTTCAAACTAGTTGTTTTTTTAATACTTTTTTGAAGGGAAAAAAAAAGACTACTAATCACTTTTTAAACTCATATGATTCTGACTCTAAATTCCAGCTTAAGGCATTTAGGCATTTACTCTAGACTAGCAAGATTTATCAAGGCCTCAAAATATTACCACCATCTCTAGTTCTGACACTGGTGGAGCAAGTTTCACTTGTTTCCATTTCTCTCAGGAATTGGGATTCATCCGAACCCACACGACTCCTGGACGTTTCCTATCCCTGGTTTTTATAAGTTCAGTTTAGAATAAACGGAGACGTGATTTCATGAACTAGGAAGGAACAAGTATCTAGTTGCTGTCACTAGTTTAAAAAGCCAAAAACGTATTGCATTCATGTCCGGTTGGTCTCTATCATCTCTGGCTTCTTTATTTATTTTAAGCTGTTATTTTATAGCTTAAGCCATGGGGCCCATTCTAAGGCTCCATCAAGGCAGATTAGACCAGAATAATCATAAAGTTCCAAGCTTTATTTATGAGACAGCTATTCCTACAAAATGGTTCAGGACAACTTAAATAATAAATCACAAATGTTTCATATTGTATTGTGAGAGCACCATAACATGAGTCAAGCTTTGCGAGCACTCATCAGGTTATGGTGGACAAAGATGTTGTCAGAGGATAATGATCTTGGTCGCAGGGTAGTATTGTTTAATTTCCCCTATGCTAAAGTTCATCTGTTTATATCTTTGGAATTGGATTTCGAGGCTCATTTTTGGGCTAACCTTCAGATTCTGGAATGATATCAGTTTCAGGGACCCACCATGAAACCTCCTCCTCTTTGAAAGAAGCCATTATGTTAATGTATCTCAGATCCAAATGATCATTCTGATCTGAAAGTGAGGTTAAATGCTCCAGTTTAGCAGGCCTTGGGACTTTGTTAGAACAATGACTGGTTGATGGTTCCGATTGCATCATCTCAAGCAAGATTAGATGATTGAACTCAGGAAAATTTACCATGTTGCAATCATGTTACTCAACATCTAGCAAGCTCGAGCTCAATCAGTAAGGAAAACAGCCAAAGCTCCAACATCGCCAAAAGCTCCTTGTGCTTGCATAAATGAATTAAAGCTCGGGCTCAGCTTGCTAGTTCTTTTTGACAAAAGAGCCAAGCTTGAACAGTTGTTCTCAAGCACAGCTAGAGCTCCATTATCCCTTTCATATAATAAACTGAAGCTGAACATCTCAGTACTTGGTTCAGTTTGTTTATCTCTTGCTTTCAGGACAATTGGTAAGGGTGATGCTTGCATCAACTAAAAGAAAGCCCAAACTGCTCGAGGTCTTTCATTTTCACCATCAATCCAATAATGTGTAGATTGGTCAGCAAATAGAGAGAGAGAGAGAGAGAGAGAGTCAAAAACTCCCTTGATTGTTTAAAATGTTCTTCTGGAGCCTTTCCAAGTTTTGTTTAGAAATGTGAAGAAGAGATGCTGAAAGCATCTGGTCTAGATGGTCACTACAGATTCAAAGGGGATGGTCTGTAGGCCTATTGGGCCTGTTCTACTTTGGACCAGATCGAAAGGCCATTCAAAAGGGAAAAATAAAAAATAAAAGTAGTGGTGGTATCATCCATACACTACCTGCATGGCTAACGTAGAAGATAAGCTATTTTAGGGAGCAGAAAAATCAGAAGCCACACCTAGAAGAATGTCTGGATTGGAGGCTGGTCATCCAAGTTGCTACATTGAACGAAATGGAACTGATCTAGTGGAAATATTTTGAAATGGTTTATAAATTTGTGAAACATTTAAAGGATGAGTTGGAAAATGAGATTGCAAAACTAATGATATATTACCAAAAGGAAATACAGGGGATACAATCTTAAACAAGAACATAAATAATAAATCTTGTGTAATCAGGATGGTCTCGTACATTCCACTGTGCAAACAATGATCATTATAAAATATTCACTTTGGTTAATCAAGAAACGAACCTTGGCTGACTGATTAAAAGAAAGTAACAAAGAAGCTGGCAGCTCAGCTAACAAGGAGAAGGGCATGTATAAGGTGGGCTTCCTCAATTAAAATTTTAATGTCCATATAATTCTCCTATGTCCCGATCTATTGGAAATGGCTGTTTTTGTTATAATAGAAACAGCAGCCATAGTTTGCCAATCAAACACCAATAGGATTTTCTGTGAATAAGATGACAGTTATCATACAGCCTTTATCAGTCATCATGGTCAAAAAAAACAGGGACAATGGTAACAGCACTTTGCTTCTTGATAATGTCAGACAGAGCAAATACATTTTAACATAAATATCTGAATTTAAGCAAATAGTTCCATGCTGATGAACTGTAAGTTTATCAACTCACAGTTGTTATAACGGAATCATGGCTACATAATTTCCATTAGTACCTGTTATGTGTATGATGTGACTACGGGCTTTTAAATCTATTATATTGGCTGCATTATGTTAATGGAAATCATAACCTACACCTTTTCCCGGACAAAAATCCTCATTGGAATTTTTTAACATGGATATAGATACACAGATAGGGCCAAAAAAATATGCCCATGGATCAACATTGACACCCTTAGAATTTCTAGGTTCCCTTGAGATTAGCTCCAGCATGGACACATGCTCACCTGGCTAAAAATAACATGAAAAGGAAAAATAGAAAGAACATGAACGTTTCTTTCACCATGCAATGGAAACCCTGACCCTGGCATCACCCTTCCAACAGAGCCTCTTCTTCCCCCATGCCAGAGGCAGCACAGGAGATCCTGCAGTGAGCATTCCATGGGCAACAAAGCCATGACGGTTGATCTGGTTGTTGATACAAAGGTGGAGTGCAGTAGTACAGTAGGTCAAGGTGCCAAGCATCCCAGAGGCAAGAAAGTGGTGAAGGTGGGCCTGGTACATGCCAGCAGAGGAGGAGAGGAAGGCAAAGTTGAGCTGAACCAAGTGACAGGCACCGCATGGGCTATCAAAGCTTTGACGATGTTCATTGCTGAATATGCTTCGACGATGATGGGTAGCTTGCAGGAGGCGTGGAAGACGGCGCAGGCGGAGGAGGTGAGGAGGTCTGGGATCTGGTGGAAGAGGGGGTGGCACTAAGGTCAGGGTTTCCATTGGAGTAACCTTAGAATTCTTCTTTTTCTCCACCCTATCTCTTTAGCTACTACACCATCTATGGATGATGCATGGAGTGAAACATTGGGGGGGGAAGCTACAGTGCCCATAGCACTGACCCAATTATTTTATGTTCAAGTCCAGCACTACTTGTCAAAATGTGAATGAGATTTAAGGGATCAAATGACAATTGCTAATCAAAAGGCAACACATACAAGAATTTTAGACCAGAAATAAACAAGCAAAGATATCTATTTAAGTCTGAAACTCGAAGCAGTTCAAACAAGTCCCATTATCTCAATGAAGGAAGATCTCTCATTCCAACAAAACTAAGGGATCAAAATCTAAGCTTACAATGCACAATTTTTTTTTTTTTTTTTTTTTTTTTTTTTTTTTGAGAGAGAGAGAGAGAGAGAGAGAATCAGTTCATAAATGAATTCTATAAACAACTCTTCCCATGGACATCTAACAAAACATGAATTAAATATAGCAGTTCTGAATTAATTTAGACTACCTTCACTTGATTCAGTCTCCACAGAGGATAAACTTGAGCGGCGAGCAGGAAAACTTGAGCAGTGCGAAGACAAATTTGAGCGCCGCAAGCACCGTTCACTCAATGCCTTTGGCAATATCGGCAAAATTGGGTGAACCAAATCATCATGAACTCCAGATACTTCATCTCCAATAACATCACGTTCCCTGATCTCAGATATCTCCCTTGATCTTGATTCATTCTCCTCGACGCAAGCTAAACTTGGTGCAACCCAAAACACATTGCCAGCAGATGCCAGCTCTTCTCCTGTGCTTTCTCCTAAGGAAGCATTCCTCTCAGCTGTCCTCAGAGGAGAACCCTTTAGTGAGACATCTGCTTGCATGTCAGACATCGAAGAGTCATGAGAACCTTCCTTACCTGCATGATGCCAAGTTTGGATGAAGGGGGCAATACTACGGGAGCCTACAGCAGTTGATGGTTCAGAACTGGAACTAAGCTTGCCCTTACCTGCATCAAATAGAGCTTCATCAAGTGCTGAAACATTAGACTCAGTTTTTCCAATTGCTGATGGGCTAGTATCATAAACAGGCTCTGGAACTTGACTATCATCCACTCGCTCTGCTTTCCTACTCTGAATATCAGAATCTGCAGTAATTGACTTGCTGGAACTGACAGTACCTGCCAGGGAATCGCCCCTCGCTTGCTCATGAATGCTTGCTTTGATACGCTTCTCATTCTCTTCTGATGAAGTGGAGGAGCTTGACCCATAGCTCTCATCAATGACTTCAGCTGTCTCAGCATCTGAAACAATAGCATTTGGTTCCAATTCTTCACTGGTTTCCTCTCCACCTTCACCAAAATCTTCAGCAGCTTGATGGGTTTCTTCCATGACCATTCTGTGATCTTCACTTGGATTAATCCCACTCTGTACTTGTCCGACATCTACTGAATCAGCTTCATTGGAGGATTGGCTTTCTTGCTCACTGGGTTCAGCACCATGGTAAGCAAAAGAATCACTCTCTTGATCCAATTCTTGTTCTGCTAGCTCTTTATGAGATTCCTGCTCAGTACCTGAAGATATTGCATCAGATTTCGGCGAACTCACCATAGAGTCACTCTTCTCACTTGATTCCCTCTGATTATGAGCAAATCCTGTCTCCTTTGGATCAGTCCTCTCAGCAACAAAATAGGGCTTGAACCTAGAGGTGTGCCTCTCATGCGTAAGATCACCAAGAAATATTGCTCCTGAAGTGAAGCTCTCATGCCTTCTAAATAACATATCTCGCTGTGGATTTGTCACAACCTCCTGCTGGCTCAAATTCTCCACCACAGAACTACAAGTTTCTTCTGGTTCAAAAGGAAGATCAAAAGGGTTTTGTCTCGGCAGTAGTCTAGAAGGAGCTGTACCAGGCATTTCATCAGCATCACAAGGAAGATCAAAGGGGTTCCGTCTTGGTGCAAACACAGATGGAATCTGAACCTGAAAGCGAGACAGCTCTTCTATGCTTGGCAATGAGTCATTACCATCCAAGTCTATTAAATTTCTCTCCATTAACTTTCTTGCTCTTCGCTTTGCAATTATGTTTTCCAACCTCCGATTCCTTTCTAGTTCAGATTTTCCAAGTTCCACGAGATTCTTCTGATCATCTGCTGTCCATGTGACCACAGGTTTAGTTTCATCATCTTTCTCCTCCTGTCCTTCATCATCATCTTCATCATCCTGGTTTTCAGCTTCTTCCTCTGCACTACCATCATCTGAGGACCCCACAGAAGCAGCATCTGAGTTGTCTTTGGATAGAAGAGCAGGCTGAGGAGCTTTAGAGTCTAAAAGCGGGTGAAGTTCATCATGCACTGGGATGATGTCAGACATAGAAGAAGCAGCATCAGGAGATGAACTTTCTGCTTGGTCCAATTCAGAACCTGAAGAAGCATCATGGTGATCAACATGATGCCAAGGTGAACCCAGAGATGAATGAAGGCCATCATCTGAAGTAGGCTTACCAGCTTGCTGCTTAGGATCCTTGACTTTCTTTTGTTTAGAGGTGGTTGCACCACCAATATCCTTACCTGCTCTTGGTCCACCTGCAGCTAGCTTTTCTGAAGAAGATTCTTTCTTCTTAGCAATTCCATGACCATGTATTTTCTTATCTTCGCTCACCTTCCTACCATAATTCTCTTTCATGTCTTCTTCATCAACCAAAAAGCTTTGAGCCATGAAGCCATCACCACCGTCATATTTCTCATTCTGTGCCACTGTGTTGCTACCGACGCTAGCCCTTCCATCATCCAAAGCAGCTTCTCTGACTGCAATTTCCCTAGTTTCTCTTCTACCTTCCACATTGGTTACAGTGCCAGCCTTCAGAGGACCAGTTCTCTGTGTCTTTTTATCCTCTTCTTCAACCTCAGGGATATTTGGTTCACCATAAACGAGAATGATTCCAAGAAGAACGGCAGTGCAGACAATGACAGGAGAGGAATATGCCAGGAAAAAGAATAGCGAAGGAAAAAATCTGTGGAGTATAAGAACAAAGAACACCATGCCAATAATGAAGGGATGATCACAAACAAATATGTAACCGGTTCTCCTGATATATACAATTATTTCTTTGGCTCTGAATGCCATATCTTCCTTTTCCTCTCTAGTTTTCCTTTAGTGATGTGCTGGCAAGAGAAAGAACAACAAGATTAGCACCCCACTATAAGGGAGGAAAAGAAAAGTATCGTAAGGAAATAAATTACGGCAGTAATGGATCAAGTAAAACACCTAAAAGACATGCTAGAAGAACTTGCTATACTGCAATGAAATGAAACTTGCAGGCAGAAACAAACTTCTATTCATCTAACAAACATTTGGAAGGGCCAACCTAAATCAACAAATCTGAATAGACTAATAAAAACACAATTATTTTCACTTCAGAAACACAAAGTAATAGTTTTCTCCTTTATATCATTTTTTATCTATCAAAGTTCAAATGTAATGACTAATGAATGAAACATTTGTCATAGAAAACCATCATCATTATCAAAAGAAAAGAAAAAAAAAAAAAAAGATTTACCAATAAACACAATTAAAATATGAAAACTAGCAGCCTCTATATGTCTAATAGCAAGAGGATCCTCCTAGTTATCTTGTCTGTGAATCTTAGTGAATGGATGGATCGTCAAAGCCACCTTCAAAAAAACCCCGAGGCCCATGATAAAGAAACAAAATCGAATCATTTTGAGGAAAACTATTCCCATGTATCATGAAATGGCTATCGAAGTTGGATCTTTTGACATCAAAAACACACCCAGATGATCAAATAAATCAAAGGGGAAGGGGAAGCAAACAGACAAAAAAAAAAAAAAAAGGTGAGCATTGGAAAACTCACATGGATCAAAACGATCAAAATCTCGCTTCTTTTCAGTCTTGTTTCTTATGTTTTGCTACATTTCGAGAATCGAAACAAAGAAAGAGGAATAAAGCTTAAATCAGAAATAAATGGAAAAAGAGAAAGACCGCATCTCCGTGCGCGTGGAGGCGAAACCAGCCTGCGCGGCGCGCGAACCGCGGCCTACGAGCGCCTCTGCCCCCTTGATAAATCTACGTTGATGAACTTCCCCGGGCCCCCTCCACACATTTAATATATGTATTAAATACGTTTTAAATATATATATATATATATAAAAACTATATTTAAAATTTTGAAACTGCTTGAAATTACAAAGATATACTTACATTTTAATATTTGAAATTTATTATATTATAATCATGTTGATTTAGATTAGCTTAATTTCATCACGCATTAGGCAGAGCGTGCTGGGCGCAAATATTTTAATATATATTATAAAATATAATTTCAAATATTTGATATAATGTAATATAATATAACTATTTAAATAATTTATAAAGATAATATCTGCTATTAATTTAAAATAATAAGTAAGAATTTAAATACCAACAATGCATCTTAATAATAAATCAGGATCAAAAAAAGTCACCGTCTAACACGGCAATGTCCACGGCAGTCCCTTCGAATCCCCCCCTGCTCCTCGTTCCTGTCCTCTTTTAGCGGCGGGCCACCAGCTGCCACAGGGGGCTCATGATCGCCCGTTCAAAAGAGAAGGCAACTCGCGTTCCACCAAGCCAACAGGCTGTGTCAAGCTGAGTGCGACCTTTGATTTATAATCAGTAAACAAAGCCAAATAGGAGACAAGCCCACCTACGCGGAAACAACGTCTCCTTACTAAACAAAGCGCACAACCATGATGTAAGAATTTATTAGATAGAAAATAGGAAGGAAGGAAACAAAGGAAAAACAAAAGGCTTCTTCCAATAGCTAAGCTTGTTGACCTTCATACAATTCATTTATAGACCCTTTCAGATCAAAATACAATATAGCTTTATAAGTTTAGAAGCTGGTAGACCCTCCAAGACTGTGCTTGATCTGTCAGCCAGATTCCATCAACAGGTTCAACTCCAAGATGCATGGATCATTTCTGAACAGCTACAGGCGTCCTTGACTGCTAATAAGAGGAGAGTAGAGGATAACCACAAAACTTCCAAATCTCCTGATGTGGTTGTAGTTGATCATATATCATCCCTCAAAAACCACAGACTGAACACCAGGCAAATAGAAGATCTAATATGGTGCTCATCTCACATGCACAGTACCAATTTTGTGAACATGTGGCGTCACTTGCAATCCACCTGCCATTTGCCTGGCACAGGCGAGAGCCACATAATTAGAAGATTTACAATGTCAGAGCAAGATGTGAGTAACAAAACAGAACAAGAAGGAATTCCCCATGGACGGGAGAATGTAACGATACAGATGTGGTGGTCGACGCCCTCAAGCCGGTACTAATTATTCTCAGTCTGCCTCGTCAAAACTGTGAAGGAGCTGGGCTCATAGCCATGCACTCTAAAGCGGTAGATGCATGTCAGGGAAGAGCTCCCATGGTTGGAGGAGAAATCAAGCCGGACCATATTGATGACTCCTGAATGCATTGTCTCAACATTAAAGGTCTGAGCATTGCTCTTCTCAAGGTCATAGGAGAACTGTGTCAAAAGAAACATATTCTTGGATCGGCCAGATGGGTCATCAACAGGCCCTTCAAACCATGCATAGACCCGACAATCCTTTGGAGCACTAGACCTGTCAAAAGCCATGCTCTGCACAATATAGAACCGGACAAAATATGTTAGTGATTGCTCAAACTAAAATTAGGTTCCAGCGAGAATTGAAGAAAACCAATGAGACTATCAAACCTCATACAGCTACATAGAGTGGCAGAGCTCTTCCAGATGCTAGAGAGTGGAGGCAGAGTTCCACCAGGTAGATTGCCTCTTCCTAAAACTGAACATGGCTTTTCTTTAGAGTAGTTGTTGAAATAATTAGAATGTCATGGTTGAAAGAACTTGTTATAAAGCTAACCTTACCATCGCTTATAGAGATCATCACAAAACCACCCCATAAACCCAGTAACTCCACTACTCCCAAGTCTAACCCACAAGCTAAATTAGATTTTTGCGATTAACACAAAAGACAAGCCTTCTCAAGAAACTAAAACTACAGTTTTCTAATCCTTAGACAGTAAAGCCCTTTACATGGGCACTAGAAAACAAACCCAACCTTCTACAATTTTTTTTTTTTTTCTGTTTCGTTTTTGATGATTTTTATCATGCAAAGAACATTAGGGAAAATACATAATTGATACAACATACTTTATTACGCCTGTATAAGATAATCTATTGCCAAAACATTTAAGTTGGTGATGCCTTAAGCCATCTTGCAGCTCTAACGGCACTGAAATCAGTACTAGAATCAGAGAGGATACAAGTATGGTTCAAAGATATTGCAAATGCATTCTACTGAAAGAGTATGCAACAATATAATAATCTATAATCAGAGAGGATATAAGTACAGTTCAAATATATTAAACATCAGCATGTCCCTCCATGCTATCATAATCTGTAAGAACCACAATTTCAGCAAAATTCCATATTTCGTATCACATCAGATAAGGCTGCTAAAAAGAGCTCCCGTTGTTCTTTGCCAAATCTCCAATGCTTTCAAGTTGGGTGGAGAATAGATAGGATACCCATAATGGCATATCCAATAGTCACTTTAGTTCAACAGATACAAAGATAAACATGTTATCGATGCAACACTATATACATAGAATATCTGTTTTAGATGGATATAAAGATGAATTCTTTATCAAAACTTTTTGTATGTGAAAACCATGACATCACAAACATGATGGGACATATAAATAGAACTTATTAAAACTTAAATATGTGTTACTAAGATAAGAAGATCACCATTTTAATATACATATATCTATATCTAATATATGTACTTGTATGCAGTCATCTATATTAATGTTCAGCAAGGATTGTTGTCTTGGTATTGGACCCTGTACAAGAAACAGTACCACACTAATACAATACCGATACGCCTAATACGCATGTCGGTTCAGCATATCAAGACTTTGTACGCATCGATACTGACTCTTGATTCAGTAATAATATCGTATACACCCAGTATAGGGTGATACGTACTAATATGGCATACCATGGTGTCCAAAGATCCATATTTATATCCATGTCCAGATATCCATATCTATATCCAGACTAGTAAATCAACACATCAAATGCATGTTGGAGGAAAGATATTGCATAAAAGAAAATGTACGAAGCTGAATATAAAATAAATAAAAAGACAATGTCAACCTTAAACACATAAAAGAAAAACAAAAAAATAAAAATAGCATCGACAAAAACCAAAAAATAAGAACAATACAAAAACAAAGCACCAAACAAAATAAATTTAAAATACAAACCTACAATAAGATAAAAAATGTGAGGTAAAAACAAGATAAACAAAATAATAAGAATGACAAGGGACTTCGATGGCTCAACAACTTTCGATATCATAATCGTAGGAAACTTCTACCTCTAATGATGTACTCATTTTGTAACTCTCTAAAAACACAAGATCTCACCCACATCCTGAGCACTTCTTAAATACCCGCTGAGCACACACTCCCAATTCCAGCAACTAAGTTTGATATATTTGGAATTACTTAAGCTAATTTATATTTATATGAATCATTAAATGCACCCCAACTCTTGGCTGGATACCTTTCTTGCTTCTCTCATTAGAGAACAAGTGGGACAGAATCAACAGGGATTGCATATTATATTAAAAAGGAAGCAGACATAAAATATTGTTTTTTCCCAAACCCCCATTAGTAGTGTACACCTCAAGCAAGTTCAACAAGCAACACGCGGTAACAAAACTTCATCCGTGCATGCTAATTTTGTAAGTTCAATCTATTAGACAAGATATTTAAACTAGTTAGACTGTATCTAGGCTTTGAAAAATGGCCTAAATAACATTGTAGAAGTCAATACTTTGGTTCAAGATCCTCTCATTTTGATACCTATACTATTATAGAAAGAAAACACCCCAGAGTTGAGCATCATCCAGATTAGATATTGCATTTTATGTCGGCTTGATGGCTCAAGTGAGAGAGGGGAAAATATGGGAACAGTAAGTGGGTTCTTAAAAAAGGGTCCACCGAAAACATAGAAGGTATATTGCATTTCAAATAGAAGCCCGACATCAAAAGGCCTATCACATCATAAATCTATGTTCCATATACATTAAAATGGATAATATAAATTTTATTGCAGTTTATCTTGATTGATGGGATCACAACCATTCATCAAATGCTCCTTATTGAACAAATTACATGAATAGGACATGCCTAGATTTAGTACATATAAATATCAGGTATTTAAATAACGCAGTCATCCACCATTCCATTATTTTAACAGCCATTTTATAGCAGGAATAGCGATCTTTATTAAAATACTCCATATTCATCAAATTAGGATAATGAAATAAATTCAAATTCATGTATCAATTCAAATAAAAGGGTCATAGAATAATAAGTCAAGAAAATAATGTTTTTCCCCTTCCCACTACCGTTCCTTGCATTTGCATTATATGGCTAATAAGACATAACAACCATTAGTTAATAAGGCAATAACAACCATTAGTTATTTCCTAAAAAATAAATCCAATTAAAGATTGATGGAGCAAATAATGACTAGGAGATCAAAGATTTGGTAGGATCACTATTAAAACCAATGGTTGAAGTATAGGTACCAATGCCTTACGAGTATGGTACAATACACTGGTGATATACATGATATGCTCATTGGTATGGCACTTGATATAGCCACCATACACTATTACTTAAGTCTTTGATTAAAACCATCATTAAACTTATGAGAGAGGGTTGCAAGATAAGTATTGACCAGAACATTTGAAAGAAATGATAAAAAAGGAAGTTATGGCAACAGAACAAGAGAATCGGTAAAATACAAAGTCACATGAGAGCTGGATCCCTTGTGATGAGCATTTACGACTGTGTGGTGATTGGCTAGCATCATGTGGCCCCCATCAAGCCGACTAATCAACCCATGAACATAAAGGAGGCCACACAACACAACTACTTAGAATCCTAAGTCGATGGAGTTTTGTAAATTATGACTCAATTTCGTGATTTGATTGGAACTATGACCCATAAATAGGAATACCTTTTGTTATATTGGTCGTTTCACGAGTTGATTAAGATATTTCATGCTACATCGGTAGATTCTAATTAGATTGACCAGCACCACATGGCTACCATTGCATAAGCCAATATAGCCGTAAAGAATACAACATTGCATAGCCATAGAGATCTCAAACTTGTCGGATGGAGGACTCTCTATTACACCTTAATTTCATCATTTGAGATCTATAGCTTGAGACTGTCCATTATGTGGGAATAGAATATCCTGTTATACATTGAGACGGGTTGATGTTGAGGAAGACACAAGTATCTGATAAAAAAGGCAAGCCACACTCAACCTTCCATAGTTATTGTAGTCATGCCATGTGATTTCATTGGCTCCCGAACTAATGGCCATGAAAATATGATAAAATTATGCAGTTTTGCTTGCTTAACAATGTTTATAAGGACTAAAATATCCTCATGTTGGCAGATCTATCTCAAAAACTCTCAAACGAAACCCCCCCTCCCCCCCCCCCCCCCAAAACAGAATTTCCTTCAGTGTGTTGCAACGCCCATGGGTTCAAATGCCTCCTCCATCGGTTCCCTTCTTATGGTTTTCATTGCTTGTGAGCCCCAATGGCATTAGCCCATTCATTGGCATGACCTCCTCTTTTTCTAACTCGTCCTCTCAATCCTCATCACCAACCCTACCAGCATCATTAACATCTGCTGCATTGTTGACAGCATCGCTGCTCTTGGGCTCTCACCAACCCTTGTCATCTACTTTTCCAATCACATTTCCAGCATAAACCTCACCCTTCATCAAAAGAACCTCTTCAACCTCAACTTGCTGTTTCTCCTAAACTTCTGCTTGGTGCCCTCCTCGCATACTCCATCACCTAGACTACAAACCTTGCCACTGACTTCTACATCCCCTCACCTCACTTGCCACACAACCAATGGAAACTCCTCTAAAAGAGGCAAGCAAGATTTTTTTGATTTGTTTTTTAATCTTAAATCAATGTTTTGTTTGACAAACTTTTCAATTAGGCCACCAAGGTGAAAAAAATCAGGATCTAAACCAATTTCATGCCTTACCACAAAGTGATCCACCACTTAAATAAACCATGATTTCATGTCCTGGCAGCACATCCTATGGAATGTCAAAATAGGTTACCATCCTAAGTGCCGAAGACCATTTCGCTATCATCGCAATGTTCTCATTGGTGCATTTTAGGACACCCATTATCCCAAGTATCGGGATGGGACAGAACAACAATGCATCTCACTCCATAGAAAAATTAGGATAGCCCCCTTTCATGAGATTTAAAATCTTAAAATAAACTACATAATTTACAAAGCTAGAAAGAAACCAAAATCAACCTTTTTCCAAATAAATTTACTAAAACTAGGTTATCTAGATAGCACATTAAAAAGCATCTTGAGAACCTCCTTCTCAGCCTTACTCTTTTGGGAAGTAATGGCCTACCTCCACCTTGGTCTGATCCTTGAGCACCAATTATTCATTCTTGGGCACTAGCTTCTCAAACATCTCCTTTGCACTACACAAGTACCCTCTTGTCATTTTGGCCACCATATAATGTATACCTAAGTACTTATATTGGTTTATCACCTCAGGTGGAAACCCCTCTTCTTTGAAGTCCCCACTAATGGAGGTGTAACGTTGTCTGGCTTTAGGGCCTTTGCCTCCCTAGCGATGACAAAGATAGAAGGAGAAAGAGACAACATATTGACGAGAAGGCATCTTAAGGATATTTATGTTTTTTTAAAGAAGTCAAAGATTTAAGAGGAACTGAGTGCTCTTGTCCTATTAAACCTTATTAACCGAAGAATATCAAATAACTGGTCTATATTCCATAACCACTTTTTTTTTTTGAAAACTAACCCTACTTACATGGCCATGAGCAATGGAAGGCTAGGCATGGCACTCTAGCCTTCTTTTATTTCTTATAATAAAGTTTACTTAACAAAATTTAATGGCTTTTCAGAAATAAAATTTGGAAATAGAATCTTTTTGAAAATTCAACTCTTTTCTTTTCATATAATTCTAATAATATATCCAAATAACAACATTTAATCAGTTAATAAATACTTATTCACATATGGGAGTATACATATTTACATAGATATCTATGTATGCATGGACGTAAGAATGACATATCCAATCCTCAATAACAGAAATGAGTGCCTAGATTCAGCTTTACTTCCAAGCAATCGATCACTCCTATAGCCCTTGTTCAAGTAAGAGCTAACTTGAGTTTAAATAAGCATTAGATCATTATCACCAAAAAAAGCGATAGGACTGCCACATACCATTATATATGATCATCTATGATGCATAAGCATGGACACGTAATGCAATACACCAAATATGGGAAATCTAGAAAAATAGAACACTAATACAAGAGGGATATGATGATAAATAATTTGTTTTCAAGCATATATAGCTGTAGTTTACATAGCAAGAAAAGGCTAAAATTTATTAAAATTATATGATTCTAAATCTTCTCCACTCTCCTTCTATGGACTCAGCTTCTCTCTTGGTCAGGGAACACCATAATGAAGGACAAAGGAGGTTTTAATTATGTTAACAAAACAAGCCTGAACCTGCTTAACCTATAATCTGACAACCTCCAGATGTACCCTACACATGCCATGGGAGCACCTAGAGTCTAGTGTTGCATGGAAATAGACACCAGAATCAGATTTGAGCATGTCCAAGTGTTTGACTTGGTAAGAGGAAAAGAAGAAACTATAGGGATATGTACAAAAGAAATAACTTATTTTATACTTAAATATGGTGCGGAAGAAAATATTAGAAGATATTATTTGTTAAAGACTTTTGATATGCATGTTTGTCATCCAAACTTCCCAATTATCATAAAAGAATTGACAATTTGAAAAATTATCTTTTGAACTTACTTTTTGACTAATCTCTAAAAAGAACAAAAGTTAACTTCAAACATTTTTATGGTAGGCTGAACTCATTATTGGAAAAATCCAACTCTTCACCAGATTTTAAACATTGCAACTAAAAAATTTGATAAGTACGTATGCCTAATTCAGGCATGCATCGAACACAAATTCTAGGGGCTAGAAACGAGTGTCTAGGTAACATATCCCTGCCGTATCTAATACCTCCTTTTAAGAATAAATGGACGCATATTGCGTTGTTTGCAGGTATATCAATATCCAATCTTATCAAATATGGCCATGAAGAATTCATTCTTCAAAGAGCATAGGCCATAACAAGGTCAAAATTTCAAAGGGTCCCCTCCTATTAAATCTCACCCCTTAATAAATGATTTCTTATATTTTCCCTTTTAAATCTTCAGGATCTCTTGTGCATCATTTAGAATAGCAATCTAAGAAATCCCATTTCAGGTCTAAACAAAATTTCCCAATATTTCCCTGCATAGACTTGATTTTTTTAAAAAATTCTGAATCAGCATACAAGAAATCTCTTGCATTAAGCAACATAAACTATCTCCAATGTTAATGGTTGAAGTTACTACTTAAAATTAATGCCCCTGAAGGAAAAATACTACTAGTTGATCATTAACCATTTCCACAATGCTTCATAGCATGCTAATATTTATTAGGACATCAAAAAACGATCTGACCCGGTGTCTTTTCACCTCAATATAAATATGATACTTCTAGTTTCAAGTTCCAGCTCCAATGATCAAGTATCAATGAACAAATTAAATGCAATGCATCCACTTAAAACCTCCAGCTCCTATCTAAATTTTATGAAGATAAAAGCTTCTCAAACTTCCAACAATCCTCTTTTCTTTCATTTCTTTGAACTCTACCTTTCAGCCTCAAACTCATTATAATTGTTGCGTGCTCTTCTATTTCAATCTATAAAAAAAATTGTTTCTAAATTCTAAATTTTTCTTTCATCAAACTATTTTAGACCCTTGTATAGAAGCCAATCTCACCCACAACAACAACCAGAAAACTTCTACTTCTGAATTTTAAGTGCTCCTCTTATGTGTTTCATATACTACACAAAAAACTATGTTTCCAATGTTATCACCAACTTACATTTGCGCCCCAAATCCTTGCTTCCTCAAGTTTCAATGTGCTTTTTTTTCTACCTCTTCTTTCGACAAAACCACATTAGACTTCTGTCTTGAAGCCAATTGCCCTTTCTCTGTATCATATCAACTACAATCCTCTTTCTCTATCATTATCAATATCAACTTTCTGTCTTTCAGATTTAAGCAATATCCTTCTTAAACCCAGAACACTTCTCTCTCTCTCTCTCTCTCTCTCTCTCTCTCTCTCTCTGGGGTTGAATGGTTCATATATTTTACAAAAAGGACATCAACTCACTGTTGTGCCCAGAATTCCTCAAATGCCTCTTCAAGTTTCACGTATTCAAGCACATAAGTGAAAATCTAAAATGATTTTGTTTCTGGAGGGAAAGGTGATGTGACAGATGAAAAATCTTGGTAAATCTTTCCTTGCATAAAATGGGGAAAAAAAAAGAGACTCCCAGTCATTTACCATAGGACTACAACTTTTTCGCCATATGATCATACTAATATCAAATAAATCTTCGTCTTTTTACCCAGTATGCTGTTTTCTCTTCCCAACTCTCCAATCAGATTAAAGCATCTCCTGTGCCCATCAAACTCCTACAATACTCCATCAGATTTTGGCCTTTTGATTTTGCAGGATCATTTGGTTCTATAAATATAGCATCCTTCGCTGTCAACAATGAAATTATAAAAAATCTCTCTTTCTGTCAACAATGTCAAAAATTAACTTTTTAACTGCCAATAAAAAGAAGAAATAGCTGAAGTATCAGAAAAGCAACCCTAAGGGGCTGGTATTTAATGCAGTAAATGCAGTAACATGCTTCCGGTGCATGCATTATGAATATTATAAACAACAATCAAAAACCTTCTAGTAGCCTTACTCCCAAGTGTTTGTCGTATACCAAAAGCAGTAGGCATTCACTGCCACTGACATGTACAGACTCACTACCACGTTTATTTTCTGATAATGAGAACTACAGTGTTGGAATGCATCCCATGCTCATAGTGATGGCTGACTAACTGTGAATTCTTGACCATTCAGCCAGCAAGGTAAGATATAACATGGCGGTGGCATCCAAACTATGAAATAAATGTCCACATTCCAAGTATTCTGCAGGTCCTAATTTAGTAACAAAAACCAAACAGGAGACATAATCATCTATACCAATCTCGTTTCCACTGAAAAATTCACCATTGTAGATGCCAGAGAAGTAGGTGTAGGTACATTAACAGGAAAAAATAACAAAAAGTGTGTAATTTCAATAAAAATATTAGGATAAAAAAAAATCACCTTGGAGACATGCTCTAATGTAACAGCCTCAGGGATTATCCCTGTTCTTAGCCTGATCTCAACAAAACCACTGCTCCCTTGCAAGGCAAAACACTGGCCAGGCTCTCCAAAACTTGGCTCTAGCATTTTCTGAGCATTAGAATGAACTCCATTTCGTCCTTTGCCAATAGCAAGCCAGTTGCTAGACTTCCGCAAAATATAGGGCTCTGAATGCCTAACCACCCTAGCCCCACCAGAAGCCAATGCATAATCCACCCTTCCTAACCCATCAGCTGAATGCTTTTCAATCTCCTTCTCAACAATCTCCTTCGCAACATTCATAACATCATCGAGGCTCAGATCCTGATAGCTACCATCAACACTTCTCTTTTTCAGCTCATTCAGGAAACCCTGGAATTCTTCCTTTGACAAGAAGCCCGTGTCCCTCAACTCTCTCAAAGACTTGTCCAAGTTGTCTGTTCTGCCCTCCAGCCTCTTCAATTCCTTCTCCAAGAGTGCACTTCTCTCTTCCATTTGCTTCTTCAAATTCCTTATCACAATCCCTACCTCACTCCCTATCTTTCTATCCACAACTTCCACCTGAACCTGCAACATCTTAGCTGTTCTCTTCAAAGATGCCTCCACTTCTGATAACCGGCCCTCATAATCTAAAGCAGAAAATGGGGAATCCCTATGGTATGCAAGAAAATCATACCACTTCCAAATAAACTGCCCCAGCCACAAAAGAGCCCCAAGGAGAAGACAGATCTTCGTCAGGATTCCAAGGAGAAGTTGCCACTTGGGTTTCCCTAGTTTTGATACACCTTTCTTATGCCGTGAAACAATGCTGGGAGAAACTAATCCTTCCTTCACCTCTGACAAGTCTTTTGGTCTCTCAAGTACAGATTCTCCCCTTATGGTATGACTCAAGTCCTTCTCACCAACAGACAACTTATCATTGCTGACCCCATTAATTCCTCCTTCCACAATCCTTTCATTACTTGATCTCTTCTGTGTGACAGCAACCAATCTTCTCCTTACATCTTGTTTGGGGTTGGAATCCAAGGTTAAAGAAGTGCTGGTGTTGGCTGCTGCACTCGGAATTGCAGCAGTTGATGCAGACATTCTTGCACTTCAAAATGACTCTGATCTTCCCCGAGCAAATGGCCTGATCTAAGATTGAAATAAAAGAATTACCTTGAGATTCGACAAAGAAGAACCGATTTAATATGCTAAATATGAGACAGAGAAAGACCCCAGTTAAAAAATAGAACCAAAATAAAAGCTTAGAACGCGAGGCAACAAAGAAATTCCTGGCAATGTCACCAAAAAAAAGGCTCCGGAACCATCCTTTCAAAGAATTTAATGGGAAAAAATAAAGAATTATCTGAACGTGACATAATTTGCAAAAATAAATTTCAAATAAAAGAAGTGCCTGGAGACTCTACAAACAAGAACCGACTTAATACTCCAGACATGAGATAGAGAAACCCAATTAAACAGTAACAAAAAAAATTGTCAAATAGAACAACAAAAAGGAACATTTAACGCTCGCAACAAAGAAAAACCTCCCAATGTTCGCCAAAAAAGAGTCTTTTGAACAATACCTTGTAAGAATACAATCAAAAAATAACTCAAGAATTACTCGAAGGCACCAGATAAAGCCCAAAGAGGTATGCAGCAGCGAACCCAGATAGAAGCAGAAAATTTCAAGAATGGACTTAATTTCAAAACCCTAAACCCAGAAAAGCCCAACAAATTCTAAGCAGCAGCAAGAATCAGCTCAAGAAAAAAAAAAAACTACAAGAATTGTCAAAACGCCCCAATAAGCACAGTAAGCAAGCTCAACGGCAGAAGAAGTGCTGAAAAACCTCCAGCGACGACAAAGAAGAAAAGAATACGAAATCAAAACCCTAAATTTCAAGAGAGAGAGCCAAAAAATCCACCAAACTAGATCGGGGAAAAAAAAAAAAAAAAAGCCAGAACCAATCCAAGAAATTATCAAGGGAGGGCAGAAGGGGTATACCGTATCCGTACGGTTCGTATACGCCGTCTCGGATTCCGTGCACGGCCGAGCAGTAGCCTAAGCGCCAATGGAGGTTTTGGAATTTTCTTTCTAAAAAATAAAAGGAGTCAAAGGGCACCAGCCGGCCAGATCAAGAGGCCGGAGAGCGAGAGCTTATTTTTTCGATTTAAAGGTCGGTGGTAAGCAGGGCTCGGCGACGGGTGGCGTTTTTGATGACATAAATAACGGCCGTCACTTGCCCAAACATTATATATATATATATATATATATATATATGATAAAATTATTTTTTTATGAAAATTTTTTTGCGAGTTGTTAGCCTTTTCTTTTCTTAAATAAAAATAATATATGTGTTATGGTTCTAATTATATATTATTAAATTTAAATTTTAAAATTATTAATTTAAAATTTAAAAAAATAAAAAAATAAGATAAATAAAATGCATGCATCGAATGAAAAATATTTTTAAATTTAAAAAATTAATTGATTTAAATTTATAGATTAAAAATAAATATATTTTTTAATTCAAAATAGAAAGATAAAACCTAAATGAAATAAAACCTTTTGTGATAGAAGCTTATTATAATGGAAATAGCTATAACCATCTTTCATATTTAAATAATAATATTTAAACCTATTTAATTTATATATTAAAAAAATTAATAACTATTTAATTTACTCGTACACATAGTGTAAAAGAAAGAAAGTTGATTTTTTGATCGAAATTATTTATTAAAAGTTATTTAATTTGCTTACACACGTGGTATAAAAAAATAGTTAATTTTTGGATTCAGGAGATAGTTCATAGGTAAACCAAAAATAGAAGCTATTGTTATCCAAAATAAATAAATAAATAAAATATAAAAAATTATAAAAATAGATGAATATATATATATATATATATATATATATATATATATATATAGTATAATAGGAGCGAATAAATTAAAATTAGGTACTACTGAGTATTTTATCCTATTTTTATTTTTGAGGCTTGAACTTATATATATATAAATCACAAATACTGATGATTCAAATGTTAAACAATAAATAGAGAAAAATAAATTGAATGTATAGGAATTAAGAATGTTAATAATATTAAGAAATAAATATATAAAAAAAGAGTTATAAGAATCAAGTATGTGATATAAGAATAATCAATTGAGATGGTGTCTAAGAAAATTCTAAATAAAATTTCTATATGTAAAAAAAAAAGGAAAAGATTTAGACTCCTCTTGTGACCAGATCAAATGGACAATTACCAAATGCCTTCAATTGTTAAATAAAGTAAATTAGATCAAAATTTTAGTCACCAAACTTAAATCCATTAAACTTGATGTAAGCTATATATCTAAGATGGTATGTTCTAAACTTAAATCTAGATCTAGGCAACATAAAGAGGCCAATTTATTCCCACAATTACTGAAAGATGATCATTTAGTTCTCCTACATTAACAAATTTATATATTATTATAATATTTATATTCTATAAAATTATATTTTACTATAATGTGGTATAATATCATATATCATATTTATGATATTATTATAATATCTATCATATATTAAAATATATTATAATATAAAATATATAATGTACTCTAAAATATTATCATCATATTGTTATATTACATAATTTGACTTTATGTTATCAAATAAAAGGGTTTTGAAGGGTAAATTTGTTGCATGCTGATGTTGGGGGGATGAAAGAGAGATAAAAGGAACCAAAACATTATAGATGTTTTAAAAATTCTTTCTTACATATATTATAAAAGAAAATTTCTTGCATGCATTACAATATAGGAGTGAATGCGAGTTAGATTAAGCCAATTTCAAGTTAGAATTCAAAACTAGCTTAATCAAAATTGGTTCTAAGATTTTAACCCTAAAACCAAACCGATCATACCTTAAAATTGATTTAAAATCAACACGGTCAGATTAATTTTAGAATAAAACTAATTTTTTTTTCTTTTCTTTTTTTTAGTTTAACACATACTTAATATTTATTAGCTTTTTTTTTTTTCTTTAAGTTGTATTGAATGGAAAGGATATATGGAATATTAATTGATTAATGCAATAGTTAAAATCTGTTAGTAGAGGTGGTAAGCAATGTATAATGTTTATATTCAATTATCCTACTTAGAACTAAAATGACTCTATCAAATTAGGTGAATATTGATTCTTCGATTACTTATTTTTATTGTAAAGTATGCCATATGATTAAAAATATTATTAAAAATTAAATATTCTTGATAGTAGCCTAACTTAACCTCTATATTTTTATATTATAATATAGAAAAAATTATAGCAAAGCCTTATCAAGCTTGACTAATTTATAGATTAATCTTTTTTTTAAAAAAAAACTTCAAATCTTTCATTTTAATAAACAAAGACCCTTTCTATCCAACTGTCCTATGGTACAGAGGATAACGAATTTTTTCATAATACCAATTTGACTTGAAGCTTAAACAAGAGTAAAACTACAGCAAAGGAATAGAATGATGTATTAAATGAAAATTTTAAGATATTAAAAAAATTAGACATGCAAACTTAGGATCTCACTTCAATTTCCTTAATATTATATTATAATGCAATATAATATTATGATCTAATATAATATTAAAAATAATTATATATAATTATTGATTATAATTTTGTATAATATTATAAAATGTTAGAGTACATTATCATATCATATCATATTAGGGTAATATTAAAATAATTTAATATGATTATTTGTTATGAATGATCTAAGAACAATGGATCCATTCCATCAAAAAAATCAGTTTCTCATTTTTCTTTTACTCAACAAAATAACAGAACCCAATCGCTAATTAGAATAATAGCATTGGTCCTAAACGGAATTTAGCTGTTAACGGTTACCGTTTCTAAAGCTTGAAGTCCGGTAGCCGCGGAGCAACCGCACCTCTCGGATTCACTGGCAGAATACGATGGAGACGCCGAGATGCAGCGGCGAATCTGGGATTGGAGTTCCACCACAACCTCAAAACTGAAAGAAAAATCGCGTCTTTGTTTTTTTTTTTTTTAAACTTCCCGTTCCCAAGCCCCGCATCAATACGAATCCGTAAAAATCCCAAATTTCGTTCCCCTCCGCCTCTCTCCGCCCGCCGTCGCCGCCGCTTATCGCCGTTGTGCAGGGTTTCGGATCCATGGGAGGGGATTCTAAGGTTTCCGACGAGGTCCTGGGGACCGTCGTCCCGATCGGCGTCTACTGGCTCTACTCGGGCTTCTACTGCCTCCTCCATCGCCTCGATCGGTTCCGGATGCACTCCCGGAAAGAGGAGGCCACCAAGAACTGCATCTCCAAGGCTGCCGTCGTCAGGGGGGTCCTCTTCCAGCAGTCGATCCAGGCCGCCGTCTCTCTTGCTCTCTTCGCTGTGAGCCCCTCTGACTTTTTAGAGTTTTGACGGTTGGGGCTCTACTTCTTTCACGATTATCGTGATATTGTTAGTGGATTTTGCTGTTGGCATTTATATGAGTGATAATTCGTACGAAAAATTGGATTTTTTTTTTCCCAACTTCAGTTGATTTATGCAAATTTTACGTTATATTTTGTTGAAGTGTTGTTCTTGTAGAATTTGAATTCTTTTTTATTACTTGCCGGTTTTTTGTTTGTAAACTGTGATTCGATTAGGTTGTGCTTCATTGTTTATTTCTTTTTAGAGAAAGATTTTAAACTTAGGTTATGCTTAATTTATTTATTTCTATATGAAGATTGTAAATTTGAGGTTTCTGTTGATCTGTCTTGGTCTGGCTTCACAAATTAGGGTTTTGAATTTGATGCATACTGATTGAAGATGTTTATGAGAGCGATCATTTAATTGACTTCAAAGTGTCCACAGACCCCTAGAGCCCCACAGGAGGCAGCTCTAGCAGGAGGAAATTTATGATGATGCCAATGTTTTTGTTAAACTGTTTTTGTTTCTGGTTTGCTTCCTTGTTTATTGTAATGTCTGATATAATTGGAAGGATGTACAGCAAAGTTGACAGTTCTTTGTTAATAAGAATTGTTAATTCAGTTTGAAAATTGAGAATTATAAAAACTAGAAAAGAATATAAATCAAGAACAGGGAAGGGAAGAAGAAAATTTGCTTGAGAAATTTGCTGAAGGAAAAGAAAGCACTTTGAGTTTATCTAACTAAAATATTCATAGATTCAAAATATGTGAAGAACATTATGAAAGTAAGTTTCCATTATAGTAGATTCTTTTGGGCTAATCTGAATTGCATCCAGAATAAATTTAAAGTGACATTATTATGCGGAAAAAGTGCTAACTTAGTTTTAATAAGACTTAGCATCTGATATCAAGCTTTCATACATTGCATTTGATGTGCAACTCCACATGCCTCTGCCTCCTTTCCTCGCTTAATCTTAGGCATCTCTGCATATGAGCTTCTCATTTCTTACAACTCCTGTTGAAAACCTAATTTCTTCAACCATTGAAAACCTAATTTCTTAGTTCTTAATCTTCCCTTCAACATAGTTGTTCATGGGCACCTGATTTTATCGTTACATGCATGATGTTTGTACTTGAATCAATTTAGCTTCATATGTTTTATGCCGTATTGCTCCTGTCACTCACCAGCAGGAAAAGAGGAAAGGAACTGTAGTGTTATATCAAAAACATTCTTGATGCTGATAATCACTTTTTAGGTTGCTTGAGCTTTGTTATCCTGCAGTTAATTTAATTCTTTCGCCTTTATTTGTACGACCCCTAAGCTATCTATACACAATGCATATTCCTTCTCTCCATAGTTGACATTTGTTGTCTATTCACTCGATGGATGCTCATGAATGACACATGCATGTAAAATTTGGAAGATACATCATACATGTGCACAGTGTCATCCAGCATGTCTTTGATGAGATTATCTTCAGTATATGTTTTGTATGGAAATTATTTTTTATTTATTTATGTATGTGTTTGGAATATTAAAAGACTTGTAAAATATTAAAAGGCTTGAAACGTATTGTACGTTTTAAATATTAAAAGATTGCTATGGGAAAAGGTTACTTAAATTATTTTGTTGCAAAAATTGTAGCTTGTAAAATAAAAATTCTTGATGGAACATCTACAGAATGATGGCAAGAATTAAGTTTGATGGGTGTGCTGCATGCCTTTTGGAAACATATTTAGTAGCATTCTGTACCAACAATTTATCATCACAATATGAAACAATTTCCATGAGATATCTGCTATGAGATGATAACTTCTCGACCTTAACTCCCGGCATACTCTATAGTTTGCAGGCAACAAGACTGAGGACCAATCAGTGTCCGAAGACTCCATTCCGGCTTATGCTATGCAGTTCCTGGTTGCAATGCTGGTAATGGACACATGGCAGTACTTCATGCACCGGTACATGCACCACAATCAGTTCCTGTACCGTCACATCCACTCCCAGCACCACCGTCTGGTCGTCCCCTACTCTTTTGGGGCACTCTACAACAACCCAATTGAGGGGCTCCTCCTTGACACAGTTGGTGGTGCCTTGTCCTTCCTTGTATCTGGCATGTCTCCAAGGGCTTCTATCTTCTTCTTTTCTTTTGCAACTATCAAGACTGTTGATGACCATTGTGGGCTTTGGCTCCCTGGCAACCCCTTCCACTTGCTCTTCAAGAACAATACAGCTTATCATGATATCCATCATCAGCTCTATGGCAGTAAGTACAACTTTTCCCAGCCCTTCTTTGTCATGTGGGACAGGATTCTTGGGACTTACATGCCATACACCATAGAGAGAAGAATGGATGGAGGCCTTGAAGCAAGACCAAGGAATGTTTGAGTAGGGTCATTGGAGAAGATGAAGGATTATTCCTCATATGTATATATTCTGGCAGCTTCTGATTTTGAGTGTTTTGACTTGAGATAAAAGATTGTATGAATTATAACCCCACATGTAAATATACCCGAATTCCTTGGCAATGGCTTGACTGGCAGCGCTCTCACTTTGATCTGCAAGTGGATGTTGTTGCCACTTTGGTTTCTACTGTATTTTTTTTATTAGAGCTCATCAGGTTAATCAACAAAATGTTTTTCCCTTCTAGTTTCTTATACGAATTTTTTATGCTACAATAGGGACGAATTACAAAATTGGTTCTCGGTGGGCATTTTTAATATATTTGTGGTTAGATGGAGAATATTTTGGCCTTTGGTTCCTGATATGGTGTTGTCCGCTAGATTGCAAATTTGGCTACTCTAACAGGCATTGTCGAGTTTTTCCTCTGGTCTAATGTGTTTTGTAGTGTTTGCAATCTAGACTGCTTATTCTGAAGCTTTGGAGTTGGATTCTTTTATGTTAGTTTATATGCATCTGGTTTTCAGTTTTGTCCATCCTGTGCAAAAGCATGTAGGTTTCTTTTATCTGGTTTATATGTCCAAAGCCATACTCGTTTGAATTCTAGTGCTAGAATAATTTGCCGGTGCTGCAACTGAATCTCAGAGCAATATTGTCATTTGAATTCAGACCAGCTTCACAGAGAGGCAGACCTTTCCCAATAAAAAATGAGTGTGTTCAGTGAGGAATTACCTAACATCTGCTGCATTCTTTGTTTTCTGAAAATATTTAATAAGGTTTCTCCATCTGCTTCTACCTGGTTACAGGAAAATCTCCACCCTTTTTATAGAATATCTTTCTTTGTGCTTTTTGGCTTTTTCTAATGGTTCATTACTCACCTGCTTCCTTATCTTACAAACAGCATTTGTTTCTTGAAGCAGCAACCATGCATAACATGCAACCAATGCATGTTGTTCTATAGCACAGATAAGCTAGAATATACTTTCTTGTTTCATTAGGAAAACAAGTGATTGATTGGCTCTGATGAAAAGCTGATAATCCCATAAGGTCCAAATGAGCAAATGCATAGGCAATGATTCAAGTAACTTCTGTCAGTCACAATAAACCATCCTGACTTCCAAAACTTGCAGTCGCTAGATTTAGTCAAACCATTGGCAGCAATTGCGCATTAGAAATATTGCTTCTCATTGTTGCAGACAAAACAATATGTTATATCAAAATAATGTAGTATATACACAGATCTTTGGAAATTGTATTCATTGGTTTTTGTCAGGTGCTCCACTAAAATTCGCACCAATGCAGAAATACAGGCTGACAAATTCTACTTGGAGTTATTGGCAAAATCTATCAGCTGCTACAAAACTTTGATACAAGTGGAGTTTTAGTTAAATAGCAATGTATTCCTGAGATTCGATGATCCTCATGAGCTCCTTCAGATTAGCTAATACATGCCTTGGTCCCAGACTTTCTGCTCCAATGTAGTTTAAAAGCTGCTCTAAATCCTACCAATAAAAACAAGGGTTATTGGCATAAAAAAGGAGCAAACATACAATATCAAGATGCATTCAGATCAAATAGTCTATTGATGTTACCAATGCATATTTTACATAAAATTATTTGCAGGATTGGCAATGAAAGTTTAGGGTCTAGAAAGTGTAAGTAACATTGTTGGCATTGTTATGCATACATTACATTAATGTTCTCTGCACCAAGATATTTTCTCAACCTTCACATGCACCAGGTATTAGTTTTTGATTCTGATTGGACAATCGCAGAACATGAACAAGGATTTTCTGGTATATATTGACTTTCAACATTTATTCATGTAAATATTTTAATGATAAACAGTTTGACCAGCATGGGAAATAAACTATGCTACAGATTTAATGACATTTGGTGCAACCGAAAAATAAATAAAAGTTCTACAGTAATTTTTTTTTTTACTTTTCTTTGTTCAGATTTAGACCTGATACGAAATAAAAAAGATAGATACTCAGAAGTCAGATAAAGTTGATATGAAGATATGCCAAGTTCCATCTTAAACTGAGAGATGATAGCACGACAAAGCACAGAAGGCAAACCTTATTCAGCAAAAATATAGCATATGCTGCTTGTAGTATCTTGGCCTTCCAAAAAGAGGGGAAATTCTGCAGGCTTCATACTCATGCCAGTAACATTTAGATTAGCTGACAAATCCAATGACAAAGACTCAACCAAAGGAGCATAGTCATGAATATATGAACGTGAGCCTCCCAAGTGCAAAGAATATCGTAAAGGAACATCAAGGTAGGATGCAATAAGCAAAATAGCCTGCAAAACCAAGCAAGAAAATAAATAACAAGTCAACAATCTACCTACCCCAGATACCTCTACCAAGCAAGACACTTGAGCATATTCAGTTGATAATTTATAATCTCTCACATAAACTTTAGTACAACTTAAATTTGAAAGAGAGAACTCCAGTGCATATTCGGTGGTTGCCAGCGCATGTTAGCTATTTGTAAAAATAAAAAGAGGGGGGGCGCTGGGCTCACATGTGCAACATAACCAAGAGCAGTTGCAGACATCTGAACCTCCTTCTTGTCACTGAAAAAGCTCATCTTTTTTAATGGGAGTGCAGTTATTTGCAGGCCTAAAATTGTCAAAGGTGATGATTGTGGACGTTTAGATACATTTGGGGAGAGTGATGTGATAGAATTTCCTGAAAAGTATTTGGTTCATTTCATTATACATTCCAGAAACGAAGGCAGAGAAACAACATGAAAGATATTAAAAAACGAAACATTGACCCATAGCAATTATTCGGCCATCATATGTAGCAACCCATTGTGAGCAAATATAAAATGGATTCCTTATTTGGACATTCTAGAATCACTAGAAAACCAACCTTGCCACCCAGTTTGCTGCTTTCATTGGACTACGACGGGTTATGGCTCATCATAAAGTGGCTGGAGCAGCCCAACAATGGATAATAATGCTCTTAACTGTAAAGAATGACAAATAAACAGAAGATATATGGATCAACATTCAGTCATATAATATCATTTCCCTTAAGTGGATCCATAGTGTTGACCTTTGGTGTTTGTGTTGAATCATTACTCTACACTGATTAGGTAAACCATTCTCTCTCGACACTGTTCATAATGGCATCCATGCAAGTGCAGTGAGAAATTACAGCAACATGTTGTATTTTATGTGCGCAATATAAGTAGACCAACTCTACAGTGAAAGGCTTTAAGTCAACCCTGTTTAACATGTGACTTTTGACGTTTCAGCAAACATAAAGAATTGAAACAAAAACAAGTCTCAATATTATGAGCACAAAATGACTTTTGAAGTATAGTTTAAC
The DNA here is from genome assembly GCA_017589505.3 of Metroxylon sagu. Classification (NCBI taxonomy): domain Eukaryota; kingdom Viridiplantae; phylum Streptophyta; class Magnoliopsida; order Arecales; family Arecaceae; genus Metroxylon; species Metroxylon sagu. The sequence goes on from JACVBY030000650.1 coordinate 1,538,584, forward strand.
AAGACTTCTTAAATAAAAAACTCTATATTCCATCACACTAGTTCCATTCAGATTTCAAATGTTCTTCACCTCATCTCTTTTTCTTTTTGAGTTGTCTCTGGCCTGCACCATACAAGCATATAGATGCTTTCTCATTTGACTTGGAACTGCTAGTCCTCTTTCAACAGCAGGGCCAGAAGATCAAGCCACTTGTATCCTATACCTTGAAGAAAGAAGAAACCGATCACTGGCAAAGCAAGCTAGGCAGATCAAAGCATCTTGATTGGCTCTTGTTTCAACCATAATGGGCATCATCTTGTGCTTCTTCCAATTTACTCATTTCTAAATCTATCCTTCATAGTTTAAGCACAAAACCACCTTAGGATCCTCAACTTCAACATGGGATTAACTAATGTTGATGTGAACATAGACTGCAAACATTCTGATCCAAAAAAAACAATGATCTTATAATTCTATTGCACAGGTTTTCCTTCAAGATCCAGTGGTATTCACAACTTTAAGACTATTGATTTTGTTAATTTTCAAAGTGAAATGTTATTTAGTGATTGCATAACAATCTGTAAAGACATTCCGATAATAAGACCTTGTTCTTGCATTAGAGAGCCCCATTATCAATGTAAGCTGAATTTACTGAAACAATCTCTTTGATAATTTTCTGCCTATCAATTCTTCAATGCATCCTAAGTTCCTACAAATTTCAATAAGAGTTTCACTCCACACAATTCCCATAGTTAAAAGAGAATATGTCCGCTTAACAATTAATATGCTCCCCTGTTAGCAATATTCTTAGATTTCAGCATAATCTGCATACGTACGTTCTCTTGATAATTCTTTCTTGATTTCTTATCTTTATGATTATTAATTCACATTTAAACTAATGCTTCAAATTATTTGTGATTACAGTATGAAAGTGCAAGCCTTTGATCAAATTAATCCCAAATGATACAGTTCACTTCAGTACAAAAAAGCAGAAATTATTATGTCTTTGGTCTGAACCACCCAAGTCTAACTTTGAAAACTTTTATGTTTCACTCAGAATAATAAAGCACGCATGACTAAGCCTCGCAAAATCAGTGACCTTTGCATCTCTAGGGTATATGCAGATCAGGCCACTTACGCTAGCAGAAATTATTACACGTCGCTGCAGCTAAGAGTCATGAACCTAATTCAATTATATTACATAATCTGATAATATAAAAATTGCAAATTATTGAAACATGATGGGAAAAAAATGGGGGGTGCGGAACTTACTCGCTTTGTCAACTGAATCATGCTTTTCCCAACATGTCTGTTCATCCAGGGCCTTCACAGGATAGAGGGTATCAACTTGGGTAACCATATATTGTTGCCTTGTCCGCAGCATCATTTGCAGGTTTCCAAGATGCCCATGACCCCTTTTCCCAGATAGTAATTTATTAGCTTCCTATAAAAGAAAAGGCTGTGAATCATAGGAAGTTTGACACTAGGCTAGATTTCAAGAAGAAGAAACAGATTAGCTCATCCCAAGCAATTGCAACATGGAAGCATCATGATAAAACAAGATATTAATTCTACAGGTGCTATGCAATACAATTTAGTGGATATTTCTTTTCCTTATAACATATGCAAAGGCTACCATTGTATGGTTCAGCACTGGTTTACATGCAAAGTTTTTAGCACATGATGTTGACAATCTGCTAAACACGAAGGATAGCAAATGTTGTTACAAGTTAACAATATGGCACATAGAAACCATACAGTTATACTTTTAGTTGGATAGTAATAGGGTCATGCAGGAAATTCATTTAATTTTAGATTTTCTAAAACTTAACTTGGTATATTCTTGGCCAAACTCATAATAGCATCCCATGATGGCTAAATGAATGATTTTTCAACTAAAGGTTTATCTAACAAGACAGGATGATAATTTACTTAATATCATTCAGCTCTAAAGGACTAAGGACCTTACAAAAGATTATAAAATCCATATATTAGGGGAGTTCCAGCTTGGAAATTGCATGATATTGATGTTAAGAAATACCAAAAATAGATTTCACTGAGTTAACTTGTAACTAAATTACAAGCAGGATGCAAGAAGAGTTTAGAAAGGCCTAAACAAAGTCAACTGATATTCTCACAATAAAAGTAAGCGCCCATTCAAATGCAAATGGCATTCAGTGTGTTCGCTCTAAAGCTACAATGACTTTAAGCCTTTGTCTCATTAATGCCACTTCGGATGCATGAGTACCAAGAAGAGCAATGAACCAGGACCCTCTTCCCATCACCAAGCAGAAAGATAACACAATGCCATTAAGATCGACTGCAAGTATTCAGCTCTGCAAAATCTCAAACTGTAACTTGTAAAGGGAGTAAACAAGAAAGGGTCTTGTTATTTGGTATGAGACAATGAGACAAGCTGTAGATTCTTGCAGGATAACTACTGAAGGTAACAGTTATTTTGTTTTCGGTGTATTGAAGTACATGGTAATGTTCAAATAATGCTGTTCGATAACCAACATGTCTTAGCCCATCAATCTGAGCTCTTTGTCAGACTACCACTTAGCCTCTATGACAGAAAAAGCAAATGAATCAATTTAGAATGTCATAGCTGCACAACCTATCAGATGTGCTTTCAAGGAACAAAAAGTCAATGACACATCCAAGTCTTGTCCTAATGAAGATGTAAAATTCTCAGACAAAAGGAGTTCTCTCTCAAACTTATCAGGTAATATTTACATTATTCAGATATACAAGGGTGAACAAAATAACTTCAAGTGACTTCCTCCAAAATAAGAATCCTTATCAACAAACCCTAAATCTCAATTTTAAAGACAAGACAGAGCAGCCAAAAGGAACAAATTGCTCCACCAAAACAACAGGAAAGATGCACTAATCTATTACCAATAATGCTTTGGAAAAAAGGTCAAAGACCCAGTAGTTCTCAAGTACCTGCAGTTTCTGGTGAGCTGCTGAGATAGTCTTTCCAGTTGCCAACAACATTCTGATTGCAAGGCAAAGCTGCCCTCTTTGATTGTTAACATCCTCTGATGTCCTCATTGTGTGCATTGACAAATTCTGCATTGCAACCTTCTCGGCCTCCAGCTTTTGTTTCATCTCCTCCAGCTCATTAGTCTGACATAGTGATTCTCTCTTAACCTGTTCGCCATACTGCCATGCCGCTAACTAGTGAACTACTCCATCGAAGATCCAAAAGCAAATAACAAAAGAATATAGAAGATAAAATATACCATAATTCTTCCACAGGATGGATGAGAACTAAAAAAGGGAGAAAAGAAGAGAAAAGAAGTCGAAATCATGTGAATCAGTGATGAGACAGTAATTATATAGCAAAAAAAAAAAAGCTTTATCAAATCAACCACGTTGTTCGATGTAGTTTCACCATTTGAGAAGAACATCAAACAAAGAAAAAAAGGGTACACACCCAATACAATTTCCTAGTTCTTGAACTAAAAGAGGATGATTCTCCAAATGGAAACGCCGAAATACTTAGACTAGAATTGTTACTTTCAAATATCAAAGCGAAACCTTTTGATTCGTTGCTGTCAGTTTTATCATCCAACGTACCCAATCTAATAAAGAAAGGATCCTTGACATGTGAAACATAGATACAAATCTAAGTCGTGATTGAAATAAGAAACATCATCAAATTGGATCACATTCCTAAATGCCTGTTTCCACCATTTCAATCCACATTCGAGGGGAAAAAAACACGAATATCGAATTTAATTTTCTGCTTCTTAAACCAAGGTTCACCCTCAATTAAAACATAAAATACATAAGAAAATGGTGAATTTAAGTTTTCTAAATTCAAGATTCTAAGAAAAAACCTTTTGCAATTACCCAATCGAATCGTTACTCCAAGAACAAAAAGACGCAATCTTTACGTTAAAATTGGAAACCTAGAATCAGAGAAGCCCTACCTCTATGATCAACTCCAGCTTCTGGGCGAGAGATTCTTCTCTCCTTAGCCTTCTTGAGCGCCAAGGAGAGGCTCCAGAGGCGGGCTAGCTCCTGCTGGAGGTCCTCCCACTCGACGGTTTTGGGAGTCTCGGCTCCCTCGATCCCCTCGAGGGGCGAGAGCTCCCACTCCGATCCCGCCGCCACGGATTCGGCTGCCGAGAGTTCTTGCTCGCTGCCGGCTCGATTGCAGTCCATGGGCGGAGCTCGTCATCGCCTCCAAGGAACCGAGCAGAGGACTAGGTCGAGGGTCATCGTCGGTTCCCGGTCAGAAGCCGAGGCCGTGGGGGATCGCGTAAAGGTGGGATTTTTTCGCTTTCTGGGCGAGCGATGAGAGAGAGAGACCCTCGGTTCCCAGTCAGAAGCCGAGGCCGTGGGGGATCGCGCAAAGGTGGGATTTTTTCGCTTTCTGGGTGGGCGATGAGAGAGAGAGAGAGAGAGAGAGAGAGAGGGAGGGAGGGAGGAAGAACGTGGACTGATCACAGGTGCAATTCCGAGCACCGATCGGAAGCATCATTCCAAAAGAAACATCGTTGGATTATTATTTGGGGTTTCAACGGGAGAGAACTAAAGAACCGGGTGTGCTCCTTCTTGATCATCTATTTTTTTAAAAAAAAAAAATCCAGTCCTTCCGACTAAGGCATTTTGTTCATACCTGTCACACAAACAGTCATAATTATCGAATCAAACAACCAAGTTCGATACTTGATGTAACATACTTGCTATTTAATTAGATTTTACTTGGAGAGTTAGATTCTCATGATATTTATTGTTATAATTTATCATAAATCAAATCTTAAACCTGTAATACCATCTGTTTCTCTCCAAGAGGGCTTATTACCAGGTGCTAATTATCAAGGCAAGTGGACTGTCTTTTTTTCAGATAAGAGTAGTTAAAGCATTTTGGATACAAGGCCCCCAACGAGCAATGGATTCAGGCCACAAGGTATAATGGCAAAGAAATATTTTGGATTAATGCTACATGGGAGGCAAAGAAATCAGACAAATTTTCCACTTGGATGGCATAGCATACTGAGTTCTAGAGTTGGTTATTTTATTTCTAGTGTGGTCTTAATGGAATTAATTTCCATACCTCAGTAAAATTTTCAAACATAACTAATAATACCAAGTAATCACAATCTCATGCTCTCTGCTTTCTTCTTAAGTTCACACACTGCATAACTTAGCACAACCTTTTCAGACTGAAAGAACAAAGATCAAATGCAGAGAAGAACAGAAGTAATAAACTGCAACTTAATCAAACATCTTTCTGGAAGTATTTGTATTAATTAACAGAACCCATTAAAGCATGACTGCTCCAAAGACAAGGATCATCCCAGGTATTGAAGCATTGAAGTCATGAAACTGGAGAGACCTCCTAATTAAACTTTCAGTCAGAGAGAGCAAATCTGGAATCCACAATGAAGTACAGCGAGAGCCATTAGCATAATATCCTGATACCTGTGCCTCTACTGAATCCTGAAACACCATTATTTCCATCCTGGTCTGCTCAATATGCCCTCCTTCTCTTTCTTCATTCTTATCTCAAGAGATGGAAACAGGATTGAGCTTGAATGCCATGTCCAAAACAATTAGATTGCAAGAAATTGAGGAATGTGGGAGGATGTAGGAGCTTTGGAGTTGATCTCTCCAACTGCTGATTCATAAACATGAAGACTTATAGGAGGGATTTCTCTTGCTGCAGTATAGATAAGACATAAGTTTGGAAATAAACTCATATAAATGTAGTCATAATAACTTGATGTTTGAAATTTGGCACCAGCTTTCTGAATTTAGCATTAACTCGAGTCCCACATGGTCAGCTTAAGGAGGTCATCAAGCATTCTTCACCACATGGCAATGCAAATATATCATTCAAGTGCTGCAGTTCCAGCATTAGCAAAACTAAGAGCTTCAACCATTCTCTTCTACTTTTTCCATGCATATATGTCAACAATATTGTAGAGACTTCCATCATTATAGGATCACACAGTTCGACTTCTGCATCGAGAGAGGCTATTTTTATATTTCAAAGCTCTCCATCTTTGCATGGTCGCACAATTTTATACTTGGGAGCGGAGGAGATTGTTTTTGATGTTTCGAGCCCATGACCTTCAAATTATAATGGTGCGATCTTACCATTATGGCAAAGCTCATGGTTTCTGTGGATTAACATAATTTTAAGGATCAGATCAAGTCTGCTGAACTCTCAACGCCTTGTCTATGTCCATTTTCTCTTTTCTCCCATCAACAATTCTCCAATTCATGCTTTGACTCTCAGCTTTTTTAACATCAAATTCATCCCATTTCTCTCACATACCCAGATACAGCCCAAAAGAGCTGGCCTGCCTAAACCTACAGTTGGTCTGCCCAGAGTTAAGCTCCATTCATGCTGTAAATCTTTGAGATGGGCATCTGCTGAAGCTTTCAGGCCAAAGATTAGCAGAGATTGTGAGGTGGTGTGAGCCCAACCCACTTCTAGACTGGCCCAGCCTACTTGATGTGCATGTGCAACCGTCAGTCTGAGATGGGTGGCACAAAAAGAAAAAAATTCAAGCCAATCATCCATCTTTGAACATAGGACAATCCTTTTGTTCATTGCTATCAACCAAACCCACCGATCCTCAAAAAAGTTTTATTCTCTTTCTACCCTGAGGTCTAAGCTCAAATAGAAAGCCATTAACATGCTCTGAGATTTCCAAATTGCAATTGTATGACTTGGTGCATTCAAGGCTTGATTGCCTCAAAATACCATAAAGTAATAGATAAATAATGCAAGGGAACTTTCTTCCCTCCCTCCCCCCCCCACCCCACCACTTTTTTTTTTAATAAAAGAAAAGCTCCGACAAGAGCAAACTTCTCAAATCTACACATAAATAATAAGCATATATGTGATGCTATGATTTGCATTGCATCAAAGACTCGGTCCTACAGAACATTACATGATACTGACATCTCCAATCTGGCTTGACCAAATAGAAATACTGAGTCTGCTTCTTTTGCCCAACCACTCCTCATCTCAAAGCCCATCTCTATCCAGGGTCATGACCCAGGAACCTGCCAGGTTGACTCAGTCCATTTGCGTCCCTCATTGGCTACAAGGTCCCCTCATGGAGCTGTCTCTAGAATACTACAAAAGCTAGCCCTCCACTACCATCCCATGGTTGACTGCCACACTTGCACCGCATTTTTGATGAAGCAAACGAATCCTTTAACCCAAACAAGAGCAAGAAAGGCAAAACTCCTAATTTGCTTTTAGAACCAAGTCAATGAACATTGCTCAAAGCCAAAGAGTGGTCCTTTTCTGTTTTACTAATTTGGCTTTAGAGTTTTCTCAGGTGCAAACATTTTTTTAACCTTCTATCAGAGTCCCACTGATACATTTCACACAGCTAAATCAATGAAGAGATTCTCACAGTAATAACGCGCAAAATGTGGTCCATGAAATGTTGGACTGTAGTGTTTGTAGTGTTGTTCATAAATGCATGAGTCTTGCGTGATTCAGAGGAAAAGAGACCATTCAAATACTATGAATTTGGCTTAGAAATTCCACAGCTTTTGAAGGGAACAAAACCAGCTAGTAGGTGAAGGCATCATTCGAGTGCTTGGTTTTGTTTAAATCAACCAATGTGTGGCATGTGGTTGTTCCAAGGGAGGGAAGGGGGAAAGCTTCCCGAGTTGTCCAAAAATTAGGTGTCCTAAAGTTAAGACTTTGGGTCTGATGCAGACACAACCAACTCATCTCCTGCTTGAGAGAGAAGAGAACTGATATTTGGACCACTCATTGAGTCAATTGCATTAGTGTTTATTGGGTTGGCAACCATATTGATGGAGATTGGTCATTGATCATCTCCTCATTAAGTAAAAGGTTTTCAGAAAAAAAAAAAAAAGACCACTGGGTGCCATTTTCCAAGACAGTTGTGTGAAGTGCATGAAAGGTTGAGGTTAAATGCATGAATGATTTGACTAATTCTATTCAGATGGCGATGGACAATGTTAATCAGGATTCCACTAATTGTATGAAGTATGGCGTATCCATGGCTGCAAATTTTTCATCAAAACAAGCTGTAGTTTTCCATGACCTTTTTTTTGGGTACATACTAGTAGTATCATTCTACTCTAGCATAGATACAATCCATAAAATCAGAAAATTAAATAATACAAGGAGTCTAAAAAACTGAAGAGGAGAAGTCACAGAAGAAATTGGAATGAAAAAGTTTTTTTTTTTTTTTTTTTTTTTCTTTTTATAAAGTAAAGTATGGTATTGTAATGGGGTTCACATACATAAGTATCATAGTGGTCATTAACACCACCACCACCACTAATTACAAGAATTCTAATGCATCATGAACACAAGTGCAAAAAATTAGCTTCTGAACATCTGTGAGATAAACTATGGGGCTATTGTCATATTGTTATGAATTACACAACCATATCACCATGAAAATGATGGCAAGGATATAAAAATAAGAACAAGAAGAATAGTGGTTGCTTGATTGGACCTTCATGGAAGTTTCTGTTGCATGAGGATAAATAAACCCTCCACCTCAACGGAAGGGAGACAAACTAAAATAAATAAAAATATAAATTTGTCAGGATGCTATTAAGTCAATCGCTTTTATAATTAACCAACCACATTATATATGTCCTCATAATCCCACAATGGTCATAGATATTGGGGACTCAGCAAACTAGTTAGTAAACTAAGCCTGTGGTCAAACACTCAATCTAGGATGGAAGATTTTAAAACCAGAGTAAGACAGAGTAATCTTTGAAGCTTATATATGATCTTGATGCTAAGGGTCGATTTAAAAATTTGTCTCTGAGTGTCTCCTGATCCGCCATCTTGTTCATGTGACCTGGACCAAATATATTGCAGTTTTTCAAACTGATCTGGCGAAAGAGTTGCAGGTTGGTTTAAAAAAAAATAAATAAAGGTTTGAATTCAAAAGTCCGCCCTACCAAACATGAGAGCACTCACGTTATTTAATTAACAATATCCATTGCACTAAAGAAGAAAAGAAATCTAGAATAGCCTCCATCCCACTTTTGGTGTATATTTTTGAATTTATTTTCTAAAAATAATTTTTATTATCTACATTTTATTCTCAAAAAATATGTTTGATAGATAAATATAAAAATTATTTTTTATTTTTTATTTTTATCATAAATAAAAATATAAAGAAAATATCATTCATTTTCATGATTTTAAGTTTTTTATCTTTTATTTTTTATTTCCTTCTTTATTTTGATGAGAAAAAGTGAAAATATTTCTAAATTATTTTTATTTTTTTGCTGTTTTAGCATTGTGATTTTGTAAAAAGTTGTTTCATTTTCATACATAAAATGCATTTCGCTAATAATTTTTTTTTATAAAAATAATATATATATTTAAAAATAAAACATGCGACCAAAAATTCTAGTTCTTTACTAAGTTTAGTCACCTAAAAGATTTCATAAATTTCTCACTAAAAATTGAAACATTGAGACTAATTTGTATGAATATAAGTGGAAATAAGCATGTAACATCACTACAAGAAAATAATTGATCAACGACAATATTTGATTGGCATGCATAAAGAGCATGACCCAAGCGATTAAACTCAAATATAAAACACAAAACTGTAGATTATTTATACATAATAAGTTGGATAAAAATGAAGTACATGCTTCCTTTCAAGTGCCTCTAAAGTCTTGAGTCTTTGGTTGGTTGGTTGGATGGATGGATAGATAGATAGATAGATAACGATGGGGCCATCTTAAATCTTATCGTAAATTAATAATTATAATAAAGTGGACAACTCAAAATCGTTGGAGTTAAACGACAAGTTCTCATGGCATGTTTGCTATGATCAAACAATCAAGCCTAAACTAATTAAAAGTAATTGCAGCACAATTCCTTTTTCTTCCATGAAGTATCCACTCCTCCAAGACTTCAACATGGTGTGCTTAAATAAAGTTTAAGTAGTGGGTTGCTGGATAAAAAGTGCTAACTAAAGGGAAAAGAAGGAGATCTCAAGAGAGAGCATGGTGGGTTGCTGGATAAAAAGTGCTGACTTAAGGCAAAAGAAGGAGATGTCGAAAGAGAGCATACCCCACAAAGATCTTAAAGGATAAAATATGTCAAGGGGTCTCTTCTTAAGGCCAATTGGCCATCTTTGCATGCACTTACTCCCACCACACAAGTCCGAAACCATCACAGGATGAAGACCGTTGTCATTGTTATAAGCCAATCAATTAATCAACTATGCTTTCAATTAAGTCTATGCCTGTGCTCCAACTTGACTGCACATGGCATGCGTGTCCCAATTGGATTGCAGGTAGAAAAAAAACTAATAAACGTTGCTGTCTAAGTTCAAAAAATTTCAAACCGTTCCTGGGATTAGGTAATGTTTTCGTCCATCAAAAGCATAGGACCAGCATGCCACCTATATGTTGGTAGGCTAAGATACCATAAGTTTTGAATTTTTTTCGATTACTAAGTTATAGTCTCTCAAAAAAAAAAAAAAGCAGCCAATTGAAAAATAAAAAAGACAAAGATAAAAAATATTTGTAATATCCTTTATGGATGGAGTTGATGAAATCATGACCAATCTCATTTTAATCTTTGGTATGAAATAAGTTTTCATTTTTCACTTGTTTAATATCAATGGCTAAATAAAAATTAATGTAACTTAATCTTCTACCTTATAATTAATTATGCAAATTATAGTGAGTTTAATTAATTAAAACAAAACAAAGTTTTTATTTACTATTCAACCTTTTATTGACCATATAATTTTCCTTGAAGCCCTAAGATCATAAAAGAGACATGATTCTAGAAATAGTTTCTAGAAATTCTTACGTAGAATTTTTATATAAAATCAAACATTATGTAGAATTTTCTGCGCTCTGTTTGACAGGTTTATTTCATTACTCTAAAACTAATACCTTTCACCGCAGTAATTTTTTTTAATAAATCCAAATTTTATTTTATAAAGTTTATTTCCTGCTGTAATAAAAGGTAAAAAAGTTACAGGTATAAGCAAGATCGGAAGACGTCAACCAAAAGAAATTTATCAGAAGACCCGAGTTGATAAAGACCACACATCAGCTGGGGACCACCCGAGTTGACGTCTCTGATCTTCCAATTGGACCATTTAATGGACGGCGTACGGCGATTGCTTCCGTTCACCATCTCGACTTTCTCGTGTGCGAGACTCATAGCGTGGGCGTAGCAGTCAAACTTCTCGAAGCCATTGCGAATCTCAAAATTTTCATACGAACGCATTCGTATAAAATCTTCATGCGAGCGTCGATCCGCCGTCCATGAGAGCAGATCCAACACCCGCATAAATATTCCTGTGCGCAACCTTCAAAGACACGTCAGCATGACGCTGCTCCGCCGTGATGGTGACGTCAGCGGTGGCTGGACGGAATATTCCTCCTGTTATACGCCAAGGGGGTTCGGTCGGCGGGCTCACCCGCGTACGAGACTCGTGAGGAGCGCTGGGGACGCCGCGACAAAATTCCTGCGCGATTAGGGTCTCCAATCACCACCGTCTGATGGGAATCGTACAGCGGATGGAGGGCCACATTCCATGCTCGCGGCCCAGCGGCCGTCCACCCGAGGCGCCTTGATTCGGAACAGGGACGGTACTGACGACCAGTGGCATTAGGCCACGTACGAAGGAGAGGCGGCGCCGTAGCGAACGAGACGGAAGTTTGAAACAAATACGGGGTGGAAAAAAGAAAAAGATGCGACGACGGGAGTTGACGTCAACGCATGCGTTTAAAGTCTGGGCTCAGGTGCTTTTCCGAACAGGCCCTCGGTAGGATTTTATTTGATAAAATAATTATCTCATGAATCATGAACGAATTATTTCCTAGCAGCGGCGGCACCACGGTTTCAAACGATCATGCTGGTCATTTTATAAAAATTAATGCACAAATCCAACGACATATATTTTAAAAATAATTTTATATAAAAAAAAAAATGTTATTAATATTCTGATCACCTTACTATTGAAAATAGTATTATCATTGTCTCTGCAAATTATTTGGTTTCTAGAGGCTCGATAAATATTATTTATAAAGATCACTGGAAGCATCCTCTCAGCATCCCAAGAATCCAAAATTAATTTTTGAGGAGGACTTGGATGCAAATGTGGAAAACAACGCCGTTAACCAAACCCCACTTAACCCTAAACCACACCACCACCACCGTAACCCCAGTTAGCGGTAACAGCCTATCACCGTCACCTCCGACATAAACCGCGGTTACCGCAGTACGGAAGGGTAGGGACACGTGGCGCTTACCACACGTTTTGCCCCATCGGCACCGCCTCGTTAAATCTCCCCCCTCCTCCCCATCGTAAACCCTCCACCTCCCGTTCTCCGATCCCATAATTTTCGATCGAAAGCCCCCTCCTGTTGGCCTCGAAATGCAGTGATAGAAACCCTAATTCATTCGAAGCCCTACTCGAAGCTTTCTTTTCTTTTGTTTTGTTTTTGTTTTTGTTTTTTGTTTTTTGTTTTTTGTTTTTCTCTCTCAGATCGGAGCGAACACGACGATGTGGTCGTTCCGCTCTCCCTCCGCCGAGTCCTGGATCTCCGACGCCTTCGCAAGAGAAACCGAAGCCTTCACCAAGGCCCTCCAGATGTCCCTCTCCAACGCCGACTCCCTCTCTCCCTCCTCCTCCTCCTCCTCTCTTCTCCTTGACCTCATCAAGCCCGAGCCCGCTACGCCGGCTTCGCAGCCTGACTCCGGACTGAAGCGGGCGGGGGCGCCGGCGGCGACGGGGAGGATCTCGAAGAGGAAAACGCGGGCGTCGAAGCGGTGTCCGACGACGTACATCAACGCCGACCCGGCAAACTTCCGCCAGATGGTCCAGCAGGTCACCGGCGTCCGGTTCAGCGACGCGAAGCTCCCGGACGAGCCGGTGTTGAAGCCCGAGCCGCAGCGGGCGGGGGGGAGCGCGATCGGGCTCCTCCCGACGCTGGACACCTCGGCGTTTTTGCTCGACCGGGCCTGGGTGGCGGGACCGGAGCCGAGGGAGCTGGCTTCGGTTGGACCGGCGGTGGACGGGCCGGTCGGGTTCGAGTTCGAGTTCGACCCGTTCCCGACCTCGGAGTCTTGGGGCGTCCTGTAGAGAGGTTGGCGGACGGATTTTCAGCAGGCATCGTCTGATGGTGATCGGATGGACGTAGTTTTTTCCTTTTTTTTTTCTTTCTTTTTTCTGTACATGCGGTGGAGCGGGGGTTAGACTTGCGCTTTTGTTCGGTTTTTTTTTTTTTTTTTTCACCCCCTTCCCCTACCCCTACCTTTTTTTACTGCGAATAATACGTTGCCTTTTTGTTTTCACATGGCTAGTAATGCGTTTCTCACTCTTACCTCACCGTTTTCAATAATTTTATACTATATAAATTACGTGTGTGTTTTTGTGCTGGTCACCACCTAAACTAAGCGTGTTTTAGAGAGGGAGAGAGATGGGACAAGTAATTCTAGTTATGGTCAAGAAAAATTACCTGATGTAGAAAGAGATAGAAGGTAAGAAAAATTATATAATGGTGGTCAACAAATGCTAATTCTTAGAAACTATGTCGATTCATCTAAAAGGATGATCAGTCTTTCTCAAGACAATAATTTTAGCGTGCATTTATGGAGGCTATAGAAGCCATACAAGTGTTCAAGCCTAAAACCACTCACTTAGCAATATATAATCCACCCAACTCTAAAACTGAAAAGAAAAGAGAACAAATAAGACTCAAAAAATGATATAATAGAAAAATAAAACCTAGGTATAGTTTATTTAAGTGACACATTAGTAAAACTAGACTAAAATATACTAAATAGTTAGATTAAAGGTATAAAAGATTAATTGCTACACAAAAAAAAAAAAAGAAAAGAAGCAACAATGTGAATAACATAAAAAAGAAAGGAAGGTTAGAACTGGAAGACATGAAGCAAGTGCAGTATTCATGAATAAAAAAAAGTCGAGTATAGATTATACTCCTTTCAAGTCCATACAATACTGATCAAAAATAAAATAGATGAGAACAAGAATAGGATTGAGAGTTGGCTATCATAAAAATATAAAAAATATGATAGCTAAAGCCAAGCCTTTTCTCTCGTCCTACTCAGCTTGTTTGTTTTTTAAAAGACAGGGACGCAGACGTTTTCGGATGTGAAATCCGTCAAGTGGAGAGCTGGGAAATGGAGACGTAGCAGCACGTAGTTTTATCTGCGTGCTGATGAGGGTGGAAAAAGCGTGTAAATTTTTGAAATTTTAAAACTTCTTCGGAGACTGTAACAACAACAACATATCCATCTGTCATTTTGTATTTTATTGGATGCTTAGACTTCCTTTAAAAAAAAAAAAAAAAAGCCAATGAGAAACACGTCGTTTGCATGCGTGTCACTCGTATAGGGAAGAATCCAATGGTAAATATTTAAAATATTATACCTAGATTTCGTTCTTATATTATATATATATATATATATATATATATATATATATAAAATACCCCAGAAACGAGAAGATGCTTGGAAATCCATTGCGAGAGACCCAAACCCATTTCAATATTAGCAGTGACTGGAGTTACGGCAACCCTTCCTGGATCCGTGAGAAGAGACGGAGAAGCCAACAATGGGAACGGAGCATTTTGATGCGAGACGAGGAGACATTGTTAATGTCAACAGGTCAAACAAGGAGGCTGGACGCTCGCACCGAGAGATCGTACGAGAACAAGCGAGGGGCTGTTGACCGGGAAATGGTGTTGCGTGGTCGGACGGCAGGCACCGTGGGATGGCGTGCCACTTTGACTGCCGGACTGCCAGCTGCAGGCACCACCGCTGTGCTCACGTGTGCCCCAGAGGAAACGGTCGTCGTGCATGGGGCCGCCGTCACCGCGTCATCCTCTCATCACCATGACAACAAATTATAATCTTTTAATCAGATCGAAAGTTGGCAAGTAGTTGCAATAACGCTTCTAATAGGTTGTAATTTTAAGTGATGGATTGTAAAAGATAAACCAACTATGTCTATCTTGGCGTAATCTCTTTATTCTAAGGTACGTGGATGATCCTGTGAGCCCAGATTAGTATTCCAACAAAATGAAACATTGGATTTGGTTTGCATGCAGAATATCTTAACAAAATTTTCTTCACGTGAGGAGTGTTGAGTAGTTTTACCTTGCAACCAAGAAAGTTGATGGGAATGAGATGGATTGATGAGAGGAGTCAAGGAGGAACAGAGGATGAAGAAGGTAGACCATGGCACCAGGATTAAATAACAGTACGCATCCATCAGCCTGTGTGGGGGCACATTGTAAGGATTTGGTAGCTAAGCAATAACATATCCTCTTCCGTTGAGGCTTAAGACTATTTGGAGGTTCTCATTTCCAGGTCATGACTATGGCCTTTTACTTAGATTTAAGATATTTAAATTTTAAACATCGATCTTTGTTTTTTGAGATTTTTGGTCACTGAAAGGAGTAGTCTGAAACCTAAAACAACCAAAAAAAAAAATAAAAAGTCCAACTTGAGGTAAAAATTTATAATCTACTGTTTTGACGATTGCATGGATTTTAAATTTACAATTCAGAGAAAGATTTTGAAACATTTTATCAATTTCATTTCATTTCCAGAATGCAGGTTTATAAAACGATAGCTTAAGTTTAATGAAATCACAAAAAGATGACATCATGTTCTCAAAATTTGCAATGCATCACACTCAAACTCAAAGCAGAAACATTGAGATCAAACTCTAAAGCAGAAATGTTCACATCATGTTCTCAAAATTTGCAGTGCATCACACTCAAACTCAAAGCAGAAATGTTAGTCACCCAAAAAAAGCCATTCCCTGTCATAAATGGAGGGACACCACTTATACGTTTCCACACAAAACATAGCTCGAGGAAACTAATTTTTGCCAACTGATCAATATGTCACCGATGTAGGATATATGCCATCACAAATCCTAAGGCTACAGAACGTTCCACAAAGTACTGCAGATGACGCCGAGTCTGGCATTTAGGCATCTCAAACGATCAGTCCTGGCAAATTAGAAACTTAACATGACCAAGGAGTTGTGCAGCATTCTGAGCAACAACAGAACAAGCAGCAGGCTTTAAAGCATGTGCTAAACGAGGCTGATCAAACATCCAACCCGTGATTGGATAAGATCAAGAACTTCCAATGAGGACTTTCAACCTCGTAACTTGATCACCAAGAGACCATCGCCACGTACCGTTTCGATCATTTATTTATATTTATTTCTGCAGTAGACTCTATTCACACAGACAACAAATAAAAAGATTTACAGTAGTTTATGGCATAGTCCCACATCCTGGAAATATGCAGGATGAGATGCCATTCCAAGTGTCAAGATAGGATACCCCACCATTATCTTTGATGTCCCTATTAAAACTTCATCTAAAATTTATAGCCATTAGGAGAGAGAATCTAAAATTAGTAAGACATATATAGCCAGTTAATCAGTAGTAGGTAACAATGCACAGAAATCAGACCACAAAGAAAACCATTGTTTTGGCCAAGAAAGAGGCCATGAAAGAATTAGAGTACCCATCAAAATGGCCAATAATGGAACTTGAAAGAACTAAGTCTCATGACATCGAACTTGATCTCATGCTTCAAAGCCAAATGGCCAATTTTATCTTCTCCTGGGTCCACTGATCGCTGACACTGACCATGTCCTGGTCGAAATTTCTCTAGACTGAGATTCGAAAACAATCCTCTTGCTTCTTCAAAATAATAGTTCAAAAGACCTAACCATAGCTCAAGTTTCATCCTGCCAAACAGTATACACAAACAGTAAATTTACTAGAACATGCCAAATGGCTTGCACAATGCTTTCATCCTATGGTTGCATAATTTTAGAACACGCTCAACTGGTCTCTGAAATTGGCCTGGATGACTTGTGCATATACTTTGGCCTGCTGCCTGTTTCCAAAAGCAAAAATTGTGCATTAAAAGAACTAATCTCTTCTTGTAACATCCTTTTTTTTTATTTTTACCTTTTTAGTACAAATTGAACGACTCATAATGTCAAATGGACTACAGAGTGCAAAAAAAGCAGAAGTATAGGCCCAAAAAAAAAAAAAAAGCTTCAGTCAGCAATTTGCCTTTACTGGAAGAAGAAAGGTCTCAGAACGTGCGAAAAAATGAAAGCAGTTTGAACATAGAATTTTTGTCCTTCAGCTACTATTTCTAGGGGCAAAAAATCAATGCATCAGTTACTGGGTCCCCCTCCCTTTTCTTTTTTGATAAAGAAGCTACTTTCACCGACATCAAATTCATGTTTAGATTTTACTATCACCATTTTTGAGCCATAATGTATAATACAACAACAAAGCCTTAATCCCAAACTAATTGGGGCTAGCTACATAAATCCTTTTTCTCCGTTCAGCTCTGTTTAAAGTCATATTTTTTTTTTAAGATGTAAAAATTTTAAGTCTTTCTTTATCACTTCCTCTCAAGTCATTTTTGGTCTACCTCTACCTCTTTTTCTCTCTACATCTATCAAGTTACTCTTCCGCACAGGTGCATCTCTAAGTTTACGTTACGCATGTTTAAAATATTTAAGTCGTCATTTCCTTAATTTATCCTCGATTTGAGCCGTAATGTATATGAGACAATAATCACATGAATCTTAACCAGACCATCTCTGACAACATTTGATTATATAATTTGTCACATAGAGAAGCCTACTTCTGTCATGCCAAACACCTGATGCTAGAATTTCATTTCTTTTAAGTCAACATCTACCAAACTCACTTCTACTTCAATCAAATAGGCTAAACAACAAACATGCCTCTTGGGAGAGGTAGCTATCCAAGTTTCCTGTTGGGCGAGGAAGCTAAAATAATGGGATTGGATTTTATTATTATTTTTGGTTTGTAAGTGCCTTACAAGATGAAAACACTCCATCTGTCAATAGTTACCTTCTCTTGCTTGACTCTTTTTAAGACAAGGGGAATCCTAGAAGGTTGCTCCTTCATCACATGAGCTAAAACATTGGCCAATAAGGCAGCCAACTAGTCTTATGGTTTTCATAGCAGACCCCATTCAGCAGAAATTTGGCACCAATTTTCAGAGGGATTGTGTCAGAACATCCATTCATAACTTCTGCTCAGCCCTCCTCCTCAGCTCAATGCCGTGTTCAAAAACCAACCTCAAATTTAACAGAAAGATTCAGACAAAGAAAACAAGAAAGACAGTCTAAAGAATTATTCAAGCTAAAGACCCATAAAAGGTGTGATGTGTTATCACAATTCATTCAACAAATACCTGCTTATCTGAATTAATTATTTTTCAAGTGGTAATATTTTTAATCTTCCCCCTTCTGAGAAATGTCTGTTATTCCATCTATGTTGGTAAACAAAAGCACATATATGACTTCTTTGTCCAAAATTTAGTGCTATATCTATTCTATGCTGGAACTTTTTGATCCCTATATGTGCCCCAAAATGTGACCTATCATGAACAATCTATTTCAGACAAATATTACTCTTTGGTTGATTTCAGACAGTGTTGCTATTTGGAATGAAGATGGTCGTGCTCATTTATTACCTTTCCCAAACAAACTCGAAATGAACTCCAACAGATACACAACTTTATTTGGACACAGGAGAGAAAGACCTAAAGAAAGGTAGTTGTAGCTGCAAACTTCTCTTTAGCTAGAGTGAAACTTTCAAAAGACATTTACGATGTCCAAGTGGGGAACAAAATTTGTTTCTATTAGAAAACAGGAATTACAAATTTCACTTATTGGATTTTTTTGTAAATATTTAGTTGTGGGATTAAAAAAAATCAAATCAATCACCCAAAAAAAGGAAATCAAATCAAGTGGCTAAACTTTCTAAAATAAGTGCTCCAAAAGTTTAGAATACCAATGCCCCTGTTATTTTAATATAGATAATTCTATTGAAATGGGTAGGTTCTTAAGTAGATTTCATGTATTTTGATATAGGTTTAGGCACCACTTCTTCACCCTTTAGCATTTGAAACACAAAGTCCCAAATGACCTGTTCCAGAACAAATCCCCAGATAGAATCTAATTCTCCATAAACAGAGTGTACTACTGGTCTACTATTCCAAAAAACCGACTTCACTAATTCTTACAAATCGAGTATCCCATTTGGTTAATAAGCCTGTCTCTCGTATTAATGCACTGTTCTATTGGAATCAACTCATTATCTATTGTCAATCTGAACTTTACCGTTGCTGCAAATTGTCTTCAAAATGATTTTTTTTCCTGCAATTTCTGTCTCAGCAACCAGAATGGTGCGAAAAAAAAAAAAGATACCTATTTCAATACAACTTCCTTGTGAGCTTTAAATGACAGAATCACATTCCATGCAAGTGCTACAAAATTTGCAGCAAGAACCTGGCATCAAAATCATAAAAGTATGTAAGCAACCAATAAAAGAATACAAGGGAAACTTCAAACAGTAATTCCATAATTATGAAAATAAAAAAAGGAAAAAAAACCTATATTTAGCATAGCTTCATTCAGTATTTAGATGGTTTCCCAATCAATGCAGACTATCGTTAACTGTACTTAAAGTTTGCAACAATTTCAGGTGAATGTTGACTAACTATAACTGAAGTTGGACTTATATGTCTGTCTCGAAAGGCTTGTACAACAACAACAACAATAAAACCTTAATCCTAAACTAGTTAGGGTCAAATACATAAATCCCTTTTCTCTATTCTGCTCAGTTTAGAGCCATAGATTATTAATCTGATGTATTTTAAAATTTTCCTCAAAAATATAATCTTAAGTTTTTCTTCTTCTATTTTTTTTGAAGTACTGCCCCTCCTTTCCATTCTGTCTGGAAAGGATTGTACTTTAATTTTTTTTTAAAAAAAAAACTTAACCTGTGACAGAGTAAGTTATCAAACCTGAAACTGCTGCGGAACAAATCGAAAGTTGAGAAATTGGAATGGGATCCACAACTGCCAATTTGCTAGAACTGCTGAAAACCACTCCTACAGAGAACAAAATAGAAAGAAGAAGGGAGAAATCAATATCTAACGTTAAACCTGCTTGGAAGAATAAAATAATTAATATTTCACCTGCTGAAGCTTTGGCTTTATATGAGAAGGCCTTCCCTCTAAGGTGACAAGTGAAGCGAAGAAAACTCCTATGAAGATGGGAGAGAATACAAACTGCACCAGAGATAGTTGATGTTCCAGGCCATAAGCAGAAAAGCAAAATTATAAGGCAAATGGCATAGGTAAAGATTCACACAAGCAAAAGCTGCAAGAATGCACCTAATGCTTCAGGCAGGGCATATGGAAATCTAACACATCTTGCTGGGATGAAAGACGAACACCTACCTGATCAAGCAAAAGGCGTACAAATGCACCTGATGCTCCAGGCAGTGTCACCAATTTACTTAGATACAAGTACCTGCAAAACATTGATCAAATTAAATATACCAACTTTAAAAGAAGATCAACATATCTGAAACTTTAAAACAACAGTTATATAAACAAGGCAGGAAAAAAACAATAATAAATAAGTTGTCTTGGTAGCACCATGGCCTTGAGATAAATCCACATACTTCAAAATTGAAAAAAGTATTAGTTGTAGATGAATACCAAAAATGCAATGTGGGACCCACCAACACAAGTCCCAAAAGAGTGAACACAAATGTTCTCCTAAAATCCAATTTTGAGACCTGATCGATCAAAAGCTGGCAACATGAAACAACAGATATAAGTTATGGAGCAAGATGTATCAATATGTAGTCAGAAGTCAAAAACTACCACTCTCTCATTTATAAATCATCAACAAATATAGGAGCAACAAAATGCTTTTTCTAGGCTTTACCAAGGCCCTTTGACACCCTTCAATATCGCTATATTCCATCATGTTAGTCTCTTCTCCTATAGTCCATCTATCTAGTCAGTGTTTTGTTACCCCTTTTAATGTTTGTTTGATGTGTTTACATGCATTATAATGAAAAAATGCACCTAGTTATGCAGCTTTCTTCCATTTTTGCTGAGGTAGCTTCATGAGTCAACAAAGCATGATCCGCTAGGGTTTGAGAACTTTCATTTACTGGATCTCAAGGAAAGGTCAATCCACTATAACTTAGCTCAGGTTATGACAGGGAAACAGACCAGAAGCACTAGGCCAGCTATGTCCGGATCCCCTTTGATCAGATCCCATACCAGATTGGAAGGATAGCGGACCAGCTGTGGTATGCATCACCCAACAAGTTCAGTTGGATCGGACTGATGGAGAGAGGGATTGAGTGGCTGACCTGCTTAGTTGGTAGCCTCCTTGGGCTGTTCTCCCCTTTTTTGGTTTTCTATTAGTTTTGTTTGACTTTATTCTTGCATTTATATTTTTTTCTTCTTATTTTCTTCACTGTGTACATTGTTTCTTCTCTTCCCCTGTGTGGATCTTCCCTCACCACCTCCTTATTATTTTCATTTACTTAATGAAGAAATGGTGGTGCTTTTGCACCATTTTCCTTTCTTTTCCCCCCCTGAAAAAAGACTGCATTGGGCAACAGAAGGGCCCACTGTTAATTCTAGACAGCAGTTGGTGAAAGAAATTCTCCATTTGTTCTATACAGTATAAATCCACACAACCAGGGAAAAAACTCTATGTGCTCGTTTGACATTTTCCCAGAAAATATTTTCCTGCGAAAACAAATATCACCTATATTTCCTGGGAAAACAAATACCACCTCCCTCTAGTTTTTATTTTCTGATGGAAGGTGGGGAAATGTATGCGGGTCCCACATAAAATTTCTCTTCTCTACTCCAACCAAACATGAAAAAATGAGGGTGGAAAAATGAGGGTGTAAAAGTTTTTCACGCCTATTTTTCCCTCCAACCAAACAAAACCTACAAGATTTCTCTAGACTGATGGAGCGAGAGAGAAATATGAAACGTGGGCACATCCCATGGAAAGCACAAATTATAAGACAAAGGACCAACTTATTAGAATATTCAAAGAAATTATATCTCACATTAACCCCCCAAAAGAAATGTTTAAGAAACCAAGAACCTAAAGAAATGATGATATATCCAATAACTTTTTAACATGCTGAACATATTAAGGCCTAATTGCTCCCTTAAAGTGACCGTCTTTATATGTCGTTAACTCCCATGATGTTCCTCACCTATGCAACCCTAAAATTACACACTTACAGAAAACTAGAATAATTAACATCAGCATTTCTCTATTTAGAGACTTTTGATTGTTTGTTTGCAGCTTTCTTACAAGTTATCTACTTCAATTATGTTCATCATCCTAAGCAACCACAAAATTTGACGGAGTTGCAGAAGTCTACTATATTAAATGTTAGAATTTCTATATCCAAAGAATTTTGATAGTTGGTCTACTATTGAAGGTTGTCATACAAGAGAACTGCTGGTTCTATTTGCCAGCAATTCTCTTTTTATTTCAAGCACATTCAACTTTCTGACTTGCACTGCATTGTAGCTTAGACATCTGCACTTTTCTAGATCATGCTTGCTCCTTTGTTTAGCCCTCTCTTCCACCCTTTTTAATGGGTACCTTTCTTCATTGTTTGAGAATCACATATTTTATAAATTAAAAGTTCAATTCTCTTTTGCATATATGCCTATATGATTTTAGATTGGATTGTTGAGAAAAATAAAGAGTTCGCCATTTTTATAATTCAGTGAGACCATAGCTTGCTCACTCTTGCCTTTGGATGTCATGGATGGATGTATATCCAAAAGAACCTCTTTTGGTGAATTATCACAGCCTCTAGCATTACTGAAACCCACAAATAAACCTCCAAACCTCAAACTACTGACAACCCAAAGTTTTCCTATCAGCGAACAATTTATGATTGGTTGTTCTTTTCATAAAATGGTATTATGTCCTCATAACTTATGCAAATAAGGAACATGCACATCAAATATGAATATTTTATTTAAGTTTTTGCTTGTCAAAGGCATTTCTAATATGAAAGAAAATAATTATTAACAAGTGAATAAATAGTATAAAGTAACAGAGTTAACCCATAAATATAGACATATTCCAAATAAAGTTTACTACTATACTGGATTTTTTTTCCAAATCCATTTTTTCTAAATAATAAAACTATATTCATTTAAAGGTGACTTAAATTCATTCATTTGTTTCCACGTCTATGGATTTGTTGATGATTCATGTATTTGTGATTGTAGAATTAATTTAACTCATTTTAATAGGTACACCAAAGTGTTAGTAGAAATTAATAAGAAAAAAGAGCAAAATGTGACTGCTTGCATAAGCATCTATCATGTTCAATGGTATTAAGTAGCAATCACCTGCCCACCAATAAACAAACAAATAAATAAAAGGATAAGGGTCTGTTGGTGCCACCGATCCTAAAAACACAATTATACCAAGACTATACAAAGGGCACAAGTGCATCAACTATTGCTTATTTCAACAATGAAGTCTAAAATTAGTTTAAAATATGGACATGGGTAATTGGCTCCAGCATCCTTTCTCCTACTTTTTTTTTCAAAAAAAGATAATAAAAAATTTCATCCTCAAAATTTCATTTTGGAATGGTAAATACTTACTCTCAATTCACATATTTAGAAAAAGAATTGGGGGTACTTCTATTTATGTTATCTTCCAATCACAATGCTTGAAATTATAATATTAGATTTGCCATACTTCCGTTGTGCAACTCTGATACAAACCTCCATAATAAAGAAAATTTTTATGTACTTTTACTCAACCTAATTTTTACCCATATCATCACTAACTGGTCCGAATCCCTAAGAATCAAACCTAAGCTCTGATATCATACCATTATAATTGCTTTGATACCATTATAATTGTCTTGCTCCAGACCCAAAGGGTGGATATAGGATGTAAAAATTCACCGCACAAATGTGAGAATAAATCCCACAGCATGCAAAACATCTTTCATCAAATAATTAATTAATATCAATAAATTAATTATTTATTGAATCAACATAATCAAATTCAAATACACGGCCAATAATTAAAAAATCATCATAGGGGTTAAAATTAATAGCACTAAATATTTCTTGAATCCAAATTACAAAAATTCAATGTCTAAGTAACAATCTGGCTAAATATTTGGGGTCAACTTCTACCCAAATCCCATCCTTGGTCTTGATCCGAAAAGAAAAAACAACATTTTTATGAAAAATGCTTAGTAAGTACCCTAAATATAAATTAGATGGATCAAGTAAGTATAACAATATAATTTAAAATATATTTACAGTACAATAACGCTTTTATAATATTTTTCTAAGCAATTGCAATAATAAATGACTTTCTAAATTATATTGCAATAATACTGATTTTCAAAACAATGAATCTTGTGTTTGTACATTATGTGATAATAACTCTCTATAATCTTTAAACTATGGTCACATATAATTTCTATAACAGGGCCAGTACATCGCATATAACCCTATGGATGGAAGTCGGATTGTTACATATATTTCCTGCGAAAGTGGGTCCCAATATCTATTATCTATCATATGTCATACGTAGTACATTGATAGTTTATACATTACACCTATCAATTATGTTTCATTTATCAATAATTTCAATCATATTCAATAATCTTACTTATCCACGTTTGCAATCATCATATAATTTCATATAAAATTATAAACCATTTTTCTCATAATAAAAAGTTTGCAGTAAGAATAGTATTGATAATCGATCATAATCTATTTGATTCAAATTTTTATGAAACATGATATGCAGGAAATCAAATTTTCAATTTCATGTCTTACCAAATAGATATAACGTTTCAAAGTAATTTATAAACATTAATAATTCAAAATAATTTGAACACTTTAACAAAAAATAAATATATATACATATATATCATTTAACAATTCATTTAATATAGATTTCTATACAATTAATTCATAAAACTATGAAATCCTTTTCGCAATTATGAACAATTTATAAAATATTTTAACTTATAATTAGGCTACTTACCCATACAAATATAATTGAAAAGAACTAATTCTCAAATTTTGATGCTTAACGATTTCATCAACCTTCTTGATCCTTTAACCTTCACCTTTTGGATTATTGATTTGATATCAAAAGACCTCAATTGAGCCCTATTTATAGAAAAATTTTCTAAAGCTAAGAGATTTCTTACTTTTCATAGAATACTAATATTATAAAATCAATAGATTTTTTAGTTATTGTAGAATACTTTTTTTTTTAAAGAAAATCAAATAGATAAATATCTAATAAATATTTAAAATAGATTCTTGACTCAAAACTAACTTCTAATTCATCTAACATGATTTTGAAATATAAAAATTCAGATCATTCTTATCACCATCAATGGCATTTTCGTAGTTTCTTGAGGTTTCATTAGCACTGATAAATGTTCATAAAATTGCCCCTAGCTTCCTTCATTGAACTCCAATTTGAGTGATTCAAGATACATTAAAAAGCTAACTCAATACCAGACATCATAAATATATATTCAATCAAAAATTCTAATTATTTAATTTCTAATAATTTCTCTTTTACTCAATCCACTCAAATTGAATCTTAATATAAAGTGAGCTAACCCAAAAGGGCTGGGTTTCACAGAAGTCTAAAATTAGTTTAAAATATGGACATGGGTAATTGTCACCTGCAGCGTTTCTCTTACTCTTTTTTCAGAGAAAGATAATAAAAAACAATTTGATATTTAACACCTAGAGGCTTATTCTATTATCTGCAGTTCAACAACTTATCCCACCTAAATCAGGCATCTCATAAGACCATCATCACAAGACACTTTAAGTTACCTCCTGCTATATCATTTAATAACAAAGCTTATCATGATAAATTAAATGTGGTTACCAAAATTCCATCATGCTCAGAACTAAAAACATAGAAGATGGATTCTAAATGATAAATAGGATGGTCAAATAATAGAAACTAGATTTTCCCATCATGGATGTATTCATTATCTTAATAAAAAAAAACAACAACAACAACAATATGACCTCCCGTTGTTTCATCTAATAACACTAAATGACAAACTCTGACTGGATAATCTGTTAAACTTTTGAGAAGAAATCTTTCAATCTTTCAATAGAAATTCAAGATACCGGGAAAAAACAAAATGCATGAAACAGAAAAGTACATCAACTTTTTTTAGTATCCTGAAAATCCAATATGAGTTAATAGATGCAAAATGTTAGCTCTTGAAATCATTTAAAACTATGAATAATAGTATGATGGCCATCATGCACATCTCCAATGAATTATCATAATCTGAAATCACCATGGATGCATTAACATTATACCAACATCATCTACAGCCTATTCTTAAAATATATACATCAGTTAAGTAGTAAAGGCAAGAAAATTTTATTGATGCAATGCAAGAGGGAATGAATCGCTAATATCCAGCAAATGAGAGGACAACTTGCTAAGCAATTTAAAGGCATCAACAAAGGAGTAAAGTACCTGACAAATTAAATCACCAATGAGAGTCAGCAATGCAGATGTAATAGCCTTAGTTGTCACTGGATACTTATCAAGCGCTGCCATGTACCTGAGTAAACTTATATAATGATGTCATGAACTGCTTTTCTTCTCACAGTTTATAACTGAATGACTAAAAATTTCCACCAACAAGAAATATTTAAAGTGTAGAAAGTGTATGGAGTTGGTCTTAATAAATTTATATGCTAAAAGAATCATTATTAATGAACTGGAGCCATCATCAGAATTCACAATTATGTGTCCCCTTCACCTGTAGAACAACATGGTTGAACTAAATCTTCTCTCTCTCTCTCTCTCTCTCTCTCTCTCTCTCTCACACACACACACACACAAACACACACATTATATATATACATATATATCATGTATGTGAATAAACTACCAGATTCAGATTCAGTCTTGCACTGGAGTTTCTTGTACCAATGATAGCCCTTAACTGCTAAACACTATAATTATTCAATTGACAAGGATTTTCTTTTTTTGGAGGAATTATTCAATTGATGAGTATCATTTATAGATTTTATATTGATTGATGCACAATTTTAACCCAAGTTCAAGGAGATAGAGAATGTAAGGTTGTAGATGAATTAATTGAGTTCACAAAAATATATAGAGATGAATCAATGGCACAGAAGAAAAAAGGAGTATTGGAATCGTTTAGTTAACGACTCATAAAATTTCAGAAAAAAGATATAAAATGGACGTCACATCCACAAATAATGAGACAGATACAAACCTCACTTTCTGAGGCCATTCCAACGTTTATCAAGGCTTTCAATATCCTTCTTTAACAGTTAAAATCAATAATTTCTTTGTGAAGTAGAAAGCTCAAAAGAGAATAATTTCATAAAGAGACCTTCATATCCACTAGATAGACCAACCCAAGATACGCATTATGCCTACTCCCAGACCACGAGGCACTTGATTTTTCCGTTTTTAAATCTCTCATCACACAAAAACTGTGGGAAAGAAGGGGATAGAGAAGATTTTTGAAAACTGAAGAATTTAAAAATAAAAAAATAAAAAAATAAAAAAGCTCCAGCAATCTACGAACATACATTGCAGATTAAGCGGCACAAACAAAATTAAAACCTAAACAGCTTAACAAAGTGACAGAAGGAAAGTAACAAAAAGACGAAATTTTCATTACCACGAGAAGAAGAACCGATCATTCCCCCCGCTCTCATCACCACCACCACCGGAGCCCCCATCTCCCGACCCCTTATAGCCGCCACTGTCACCGCCGGAACCGGAACCACCATCCGAAACCGCTCGAAACCGGACAAAATCCAAACTTTTCACCCCCACTCCAAATCCAAGACGGCTCGTATCTAGCAAACCACCATCAGAGATAGAATTGTGCATGGATCGGAGGGAATAGATTGATCGAACGCCCAAAAGGCTTCTCCGACCCAAAATCGAAGAGATTGGGGTCAGATTGGGGAGGCGAGAGATGGGCTTGGGGGTAAGGGGGAGGGTTTCGAAGGGGAACGGAGATTTGCGGAGGATTGCCGCCATTTTCGCAGCGCAGCGGAGCATTGCGTCGAGCGGAGGGTTTATTTAATCAGGGTTTAATTTGGAAGGAGTAATTCTGCCCTCGTTTGAGCCTCTAGGTATCACGGGCACGGGCGCCAAAGATTGGAGCTCGGAGGGGACCATTTCGGCGGTGCTTCGTGTCATGTTATTCCTTGCAGCGCTTGGAACTTTGGAAAGAAGTCAAGCTAGAATGAGCCAGCTCATGCTCGCTTAATTTTAATTTGAATTAGATTTAGGTAGGGTTTGGATTTTGGATATTAGATGGCAAATTAAAGGATAAGTGTTTTTAATTTTGGATAAGTGTTTTTAATTTTGGATAATCACTCATTAATCACTTGCCATCTACAGTAAAAACCTCTATTTGGTTCAAGTTGAAAGATTAATGAATCTAGTTGTGTGAAAAGTTAAATAATGATAATAATAATAATAATAATAATAATAATAATAATAATAATAATAATAATAATAATAATAATAATAATAAAAGATAGGTTAAATTTATTTCACATATAGAGGTAAAATTATTTTTTCTTTTTGCGTCAAACTCTGAATATTAATGTACTAACCACAACTTACGTAAAATATAATTATTATTATTTCTTTGTTTCTCTTTATATAAATATTCATTAGATTACAAAATATGTAAGCAGGAAAAAAAAAAAAAATGTTAGTATTAAATATCATTAAATAAGATATGACAAGTGGTTAGGTGCCTGTGCAATGCACAAAGCACTATTTTAATTAACAAGATAAATTAAAAGTATAGATTTATATAATTTTTAAATTTAAGATTATTAGGTTTAAATTTTAGAATGATTATTTTTAAATTAAAAATAAAGATTTTTTTAAAAAAATTTATATTATTAAATTTAAATTTTAAAAATATTAAAAATAAGCTAAAATACTTGTATTAGATCCATTGTATAACTCCATCACTCCTATGCTGCTTCTAAAAGCTTTGAATCTTTCTAGACCTTATCCTCTCCTTATGATCAAAAATTCTTATGGTACCCTTCTCTCCAATATCATTAAAATATAATGCCAGGCTTTATGAGTGAAAAAATCAAGTCATTAACTACTATGTTACATGTGCCATGCTTTGGTTCCATTGTTGAAAATATTTCAGCTTTAATATATTATATTAGATACTAAATATATATTATACGTTGCATGAGCACTGATTTGATTTAAATTTTAAAAAATAAAATAAAAATTTAAAAATTTAAAAATGGTTTATAGACTAATTTGTATATTAATTTATTATTTTGTAAATGAATATATGAGTTTTAAAATTTGATTTACATTTAAAAAATAGAAGCAAGATAAAAAGTTTTAAAATTTTGTAATTTATTTTTTTTTTTGCATTGATTTGATTTAATTTTTTTTCAAAAAATAAGATAAATTTTTTTAAAATTTAGAAAATTTTTTATAGATAAATTTTATAGATTGACTTGCTATTCTATAAAATAACATGAAATATATTAGCATGGGCATTGATTTGATTTAATTTTAAAAAATAAAAGTAAGATAAAAATAAAATTTAAAATTTAGACTTTTGTTGTGCTGATTTTATTTAAACTTTAAAAATAAAAATAAGACGAAATGTTTAAAATTTAGATTTTAAAGAAAGAAGAAAAGTAAGAGTCAGAGTGTCGAAGGCTAAAAAATAAAATAAAATAAAATAAAAAATAAGGGAAAGAGGGAGGGCCCAAAGCCAAATGAAAGAGAGTCTACAGAATGAAGGATATCTATATTAAATAGTATTTATTATAGGAATCCACATGGCACTAAAAGAAAAAAAAAAAAAAAAAACTGAGAAACTCTCAGCTTTACTGCATTAGATTAGAACAAAACACAGTGCATATGAATTTAATCTAAATGTATATTAAATGATAAAATTATTTTGGATAAATTACACACAAACACACACATCATGGAAGAGCTTGCGCTGAGGAACATCGACATACTATTCCTCAAACTATCTCTATCTCAAGCTGCCCAACATAATTCTCTCTCTGTGATTTATTCACCGCTGAGACTGTCTTGCTGGCCATTTAAAGCCTGTAGAAGCCAATGGCAGGAAAACGATGGGCTCCTCTGCTGATAGGTGGATCAGGATCACTAGGTGGCCTTCTTGGACCCAAGTAGCGATTCATGGCGCATTCCGGGTGGGATAAAATTCACGTTGATTGGGCCAGCAAAATAAGGACTGGGTCTGAGGAGAAGCCCGGCACCAACGCATGCACAACAGGTGGTTCTCATTTCAGACCCACTGCTGAGGTGGTCCTGCATAGAAGAAGGACTTAAAAATGGCAGTCCTGCAATCATGAAACACTGAAAGCTCTACCAAAATAAATTGCATGGCCAACCTTTCTCCAAAATCAGGTAACCCACCATAGCTATCAGCTGTCTTCTAGGTTCCAGGTCCCAACTTCATTAAATCTATCCAGGCAATGTCATATGAAAATGTTAGTAGCCTTCTTCAGCAGGGACTTTTAAGTTTACCATCGATCGGCCCGTGTGACAAAAAAAAAAAAATAAAGCATTCGAGACGGGCAGCAAATATGTTTATGATAAAGCCCTGTTGGGAGTACCCATATTGCAAATGATCTGCCGTACTTAAAATAGAGCCCTCAACTATTGCTGATCTTAAACCGATATATTGATCAGGTATCTGTTTTTTAGCAGAGAACACAAAATACCAGCTAACCAAGACAAACTGAAAGAGTTGTCAACGGACAACAGAATCTGTGTGCGTCATTGCAGCAGAAAGATGGTGCAGCAAATAAAACTCCTAACAAAAACAGCAGCCAGGATGGAATGTATCATTCTTCTAGCTGTCTGCAAAAGACAAAATAACCACATTCTTCAACATGAACGATTTCATGCCCCAAAAACTATATTCAAGCTAGAGAAATAATAAAAGACAAAACAAGCAAATCTAATAGCCAAGCAAACGACATTTCAGTGCTAAAACCTTCTCCTGGACAAAGCATAAAGGATCTTCAGCTGACAGCAAATCACATACAAAATACAAACCATCTAACAATGATATGCCAAATAATAGAATTGTTTTTAGTTCCAAGAGTTACTACAGAGATAAAGAAAGGCCTACGACAATGCCAAAGCAAGAGTTGCCCTGATCAAACCCTACAAAAACAACAGCAGCAACCATACATACCATTTGTCAATGAAGAAAAATGTCCTACTTAAACAACTAATGGCAAACAAATCCTGAAGAAGCAATCCCCATAAATGACTTCAAGGACGTTCAGACATTTGACATGCACGAGGCATGTTGTTCCATGGATGAAGTCCCAATGCTTGAGAGAGTGAAGATGATGTTCCAACAGGCACTTGCTTGTGCTCACTGCAGAATTTTTCAGTTAAAATTGTTGTTATGGCATCATTCAAGGCTGAGTGCTCTTTGGCAGTCTCAGAGTTCTCAAGCCAATCCGACCCTCCAAGTAAAGCATCAGGCCTTAAGAAATCTGGGCAGAGTGAAATGTCTCTATCTCCCATATTTGGGGTTGAAATATGTTCAGCAGCTGCTACCATGATGTCTGAACCTGCAGGAACTGTATCTGAATAACTTTATCTCTATAATAAATGGCTTAAATTTTAAAGCACATATAATGCTTACCAGAAGGTGCCTTGAAAGGCTGAAGCCCGTCCAGTGAACCACCACAAATGGGAGGGGTGCACTCACTAAAGACAGAAGAAGCAGGCTGGCCCAAGGGTGAATTTGGATCATTGTATACTTCCCATTCTGCCTCGCAAAGGTTAAGCCCCGAACTTTCTATCATGTCACCAGGTGTAACAACAGAAGAACATGAGCTCTTCTCAGATGGTTGATTCTTGCATGCCTGTGCCTCGTGAAGCAATGCATCCAATAGACCACTGTTTCTTAGTGAGACACATTCAGACTGCACTGATGCAGTTGCTGGAAGAGACTGGACATAAGCATCTAATGCCTCGGGAGGTGCAGAAGCCAACCAGCTACTAAGATCAGTTTCTGGATATTGGAGTGAAGGGAGCTCCAGCTTCACAATCCCATCATGGGGCCTGGAAGCAGAGAAATTGCCATTTAAAAGGGCATGGCTACCAGGGTCTGTATCACCAAAAGGTACCAGGATCTGGTTGCTGGGATCTGGATCATAGGGAGAACCTAAACCAAAGACTTGCTGGATCTTTTCAGAAGACTCATGTGAAAACTGCTCAACTGTAGGAAGCCCACTGGAGACCGTACCATGAAAACCATGAAGTAAGGTTTCAGATTCCCGAAGACACTTCACACGGTTACCCATTGGATTTATGAAGTTATAATCTGGGGATCCAAAGCCCTGACTCAGCATGCTACTCACTGGAATATCTGGAAATGCTGGTGCATAAGGGGCATTGAAGCTATCAAACATAACATCAGGAAGACCGAAACCGTTTCCCTGCAGCAGCTTATTGGGCTGTTTTTCACCACTGCTATACTCAGTGACAGTCTGGCTTTGTTGATTCTTGCTTGAAGCTTGAAGACACAGATTAGGAGGATAAAGGGGTAAACCAGCTCGTTGGCGTCTCTTGATCCGGGTGTTCCAATAGTTTTTTATCTCATTATCTGTCCGTCCCGGCAACTGGGGAAAAAATTGAGATGAGATGCAGAACAAACTAAAGAAATATATAAGAAAACTCAGTAAGCTATAACTGTGAACATATTTTGATAAAAAAAAAAAAAAAAAAAAAAAAAAAAAAAAAAAAACTCTAGGAAAACTGCCTAAAAGCATGCAACAAAATAAAAAGCTTATGTGCAACCAAAAATAACCTATGAAACAAGGATAGTTTTTTATGACATAACAAAGAGTCTCCTTCACCTCATGGTTCAACAAACTTCATTTAGGGGCTGTTTGGAGTCTTGTAAGTGAATTTGCAATGCAACTCAAGTTACAATGCAATTGAGTTGCATGCAGCTAAATTAATGATTTTAGAAGGTTGTAGCCATAAAATCCCATTTGGTAAAGTTGTTCATATTTTTGAAAACTGTTTTAATAAAGTTTTATTAAATTATAAATTATTATAATATCACTTATTATTATTATAGTATGATAATTATAATACAATAATATTATTATAATGTAGTATTTTTATTACTAGTTACTAATTGTATTATAATATATTATTAGAAAGTACAAGAATATTATTCTAATACAAAAATGTTACAATATTATGATATATTATAATAGTAATATTACAAAATTATAGCATAATATAATATAATAATATTATATTAGTATGCTAATATTATAACATTATATATTATAACAATAATAGTTTAATGTTACAACAATAATGCTAAGTTTGCAACCAATTTGGCAACAAGTCAACTTGCATATTTTTAAGCCCCACTTACAATCTAAGCGTAACTTGATTTACAATACGCAACTAAATTATAACAGTCCAAATGGATGAAATAAGATACACCGCAACTTAACATGCAATGCAACTTTCATTACAAGACTCTAAACAGCCCCTTAGATTTTTCAGTGAGTTGCATGTACATCTCAAAATCTTATATGTGCTCAAACCAACACATTAATTTCAGAGAAAATGGATGAATCCTCTCATATTTCTTTGTTCTAAATGTCTCAAATATATTATAAAACTTCAAACATATCCTATGCATACATTATTTTTTTTGCAGCTGTATGTTTTCAAACATCAGCATTTTTTAAGGCAATATGGTAAAATACTTTAAGAAACATTCTCTAAGGCCAGAGTCAATTTTTTTTTCCTCAGTTTGCTAAATAATGCATACAAAACAAGCTCTGACAGATGAACAAGGGAGGGGCGGCCGCTGGCTGCACTTAAGAATGCACCTTGGGCTATTTGCATTCAACTGGGTTAGAAACCACTAGCCTGATTTTTGGTTGCATCAGAAGGAGGCTTGAGAACCCAGGGAAGCCAAACCTGATCCAGATTGGTTCTTGACTCCACAGCCAACCCGAGCATAGGCAGACCTAGGAGAACTGAAGGGTCAGTTGCTCCTGCTAGAATTCTAAAACTTTCTAACTATTAGCTATTAGTCGGTCTCGAAGAAGATTTAAGGTCCAGCACTTTCATCAACCTTTAGATCTAAAGTCCTCCCTATTTTTTTTTGGTGTTTTCTCTTATCATGGGCTTCTAATCAGATCAACTTCTAAATATAATGGGATAAAAGAGCAATAAATATTCTTAAATATCAGTAAAACTAAAGAAAACAGAAGAAGACGATAGAAGGAGATGCATTTATTGGCAATTAAAGAATTGGCTACATCTCATGGCAAAATGTAGGTGAATAGGCTGTATTAACATCGAACCATGAACTCAAGCAAACGTTACTTTGTTTTTAAGAGAATTTCCATTCCTTGGATCTATTCTCTTACGCAAGAGAATGAGTTCAACACACATAAACATATATTTTTTTTCCTTTTTATGGTTGAATGGAGGGTTTTCGTTTCTTTTCCTGGTAGTGATTTTTCCAATTTATCATGGACAAGTAGAGAAGGTAGAGATGATAGGGACCATCACCATCTTTTTTTTCATATGTGCATGTTTTTGCTGTTATCTTGTTTTATTTAAAGAAGTGGAAGATGAATGAGAACCAATCTTCTAACCATGGTTTTTTTTTTTTTTTCAATCATCTGTTGCTCCATTTTTCTAACTCAAAATTACACAATGTCCGATATATATGCTGTTCTCCTAGACACCCAAACATAAAATCAAGCACAAATATATTTCTTCTCATTCCTCTAGCAGCTGATAAGTTTGGCATCTAAGACTCAGTAGGTGGTCATAAAGATCTCAGTTCAATGAAAATATAGAAATATTACCAATAAAAATCAAGAGCATGCCATGAAATGTCGAAGAAGGCAAAAAAGTTGATTTGTTATCAGAAATAAACTAAACTATTTCACAAAAAAAGGCAACATGCAGGAGAAGAGAACATAAAATATAGTGATAACAATGACAACAAAGAACAGTAATTGTTCAGTAATTTAAGAACACATATCTTGAATTTAGAAATATCAGTAATTGTGCCCTCCTCAAAAAGGAAAAAAAATCCTGGATCCACTAGTGAATTCAATCATATGATAAAAAAGGGAGGCATCCACAAAAGGAAATGTTCTTTTTTTACGACTATCCTAAGAAATGAAGCATGGTCAGATAACTGCCAGGATGACAATTATTATTGGCCTGTCTTAATCATTTTATAAGAAAATAAGAAGTGTCAAAATAACTTCTTCAACTATTACTGTACATTAAATTTCATTATTTTTAGGAAAAAGATCGATAGACAAGCCCCTTCTATGCTCCATCCATGTGATAACAAAATGATCTAATCAGACCTGACAAAAGGCAAAAATAACAATCCAGCAGACTGAGCTCTTATGCTAAACTAAGGAGAGCAATTTAGCCTAATCTTAAGCTCACAAAAGCCAGATGTGTTGTTCGTTGTTTGTCACAATCAGAAATCAGTCATTGGAGGGACGATAATTGCAGATCAATGGTCCTAGCAGCTTGCTGTTAAATATTATGGATCTTCTCTCAGTAATTACGACATTAGAGTGGAGATCATTGAAAGGCATATGGCATTTAATAAACGATAGTTGGAAGTGGAAGGTGGATGGGAGGAACAAGTGTGTGAGATTGCCGATCACAATATAGTGATCACTCATGACAGGACACACAAAATCTTAACGTCAGAAAAATGATGATTAGCCTGGTCATGATTGAAACTAAAGCATGCCTGTCTTAAAATATTTGACACAATCAGATGGACATTGAATAAACTTGGATGATTGATGCATACAACCTTTAATAGATGTTGCTTTAGTATTTCATCCCAGCGACCAAACTTCAAATAATAATCAGAAGACATTGTATAAACTTGGATGATTGATGCATACAACCTTTAATAGATACTGCTTTAGTATTTAATACCTGAACTGCATAAATTCTTCAAGACAGATGTACCAACTATATTATGCTTCACTCGATCAGATCAAAACATAAAACTGCATAAAAGAGCACACACTATACCATATGATTGGATTAAAAAGCAAACCGAACATACATGTGAAGCCATCCGAGCCCATTTATTGCCCATCCTAGCATGGAGTTCAATGATCAATCGTTCCTCCTCTGGTGTGAAAGCACCCTTTTTAAGATTTGGTCTCAAATGGTTAGCCCATCGCAGGCGGCAGCTTTTGCCACATCGAGACAGCCCTGAGTGCTTCTGAACGGCATTCCAATTTCCCTCACCATGCTTCTTGACATAATCTACCAAGATTGCATCTTCTGCGGATGTCCACGGTCCCTTCTTCAGAAGTTGGCCTCCTGCCATCAGCAATCCCCCACCACCACCTTCATCGATAGAAGCTGAATCAACCTCGTCCTTTGGGACTTTCCTGTTGCAATTCTCGCTTGTCGTGCGTTTCATTTTCAGACCTGCTTCCAAAACATAGCTTGGTCGTCATTGAAAAGGGAGAGCACCAGAAAACAAGAGGAGAAGAACCAACAGGGTGGGTGGCAGAGAGAATTAGCCGCTGGGCCACCTTTAAGCGGCTGTTGGCAGCTGCTGTTGGCCAACAGCTGTTGCTCTTAAAATGCAATAACTTAGCACTAGGCGCCGTGAGTTTTTGCATCTACAAGCACAATACGAATGGGATTTGGGATTCTCAATGATTAAAAAAGAAAATAATAATAATAATAATAATAATAATAATAATAATAATAAAGCAGTCAAAAAGCAAGAGATCCATAAATCAAATTAAAGTAGCATTAAAGACTTCAGGAAGCACGCATATAAAACAACAATTCGCATTGAATTTTTAGTAAATCCAAAAGCTAGATGAAAAAACAAGACAAGGAAGAAAAAGACAGGCTAATAATCGCAAAATCCCCAAAAGCCATTCTCGGTTCAACCAGGAGGGGACAACAAAAAAAAAAAAAAAAGGGTTAAGAATTTAATCACATAATTCCTTAAATCAACCACCGATTAGAATACTGCAAAGGCGAGAAACTACGAACCGACCAGAATGAACTTCTCAAATTCAAAAGTACAACCTCGGATTAAAAGAAAAAAAATTCAATCTTGAACCGAAAGCCATTTTTAACGGAACGAACAGATACCCGTTCTATTGACATCCAAGTAATCCCCCACCGCCCAAACAAAATAAAAAAAAAAAAAATTCAAAACAATCTAATGAGGAGGCAAAATTTTAGCTTACCAAAATTTTAGCTTCGCTTCGGAAAACGAAAACTCAGACCGAACACCCCTTCAAACCCTCACCCACACCTCCAAATTCCCCCCCCCAAAAAAAAAAAAAAAAAAAAAATATCAGACCCGAAAAAAAACAAACAAACAAACAAACAAAAATCTTGAGCGAAAATTCCAGCGAAAACCATCAAACAATCAACCAAGAACCCTTCCAAGAACCCTTCCAAGAGATAGATAGAGAATTCAACGAAGAAGCCCCATCCCCATTCTCAACCCCAATCTCCCCACGATTAAACCCCTGAAAGACCGAAGCAAACCGCAGAAATCATCTGACGTCTTCTTCAAATTGACCTCACCGATCTCGCCCCTCCACCCATCCACCTAAACAGAACCCCAAATCAGCTCAAAGCGTCTAAAAAGAGAGAATGGCGGGCAAAAAAACGGATGAGAGGGGGAGCGAAATCGAATCTTGAAAATCCTAATTCGCCGTCCGACGAATTCGCGAAAACAAACGAGAAAGCGAACAGATTAGAGATTTACCGAATCGATCAGGAGATTTGAGAGAGAAACGGTGCGGATCGCCTCTCTCTCTCTCCTTCCTTCCCCTCTCCCCCTTCTCTCTCTCTCTCTCTCTCTCTCTTCACTTTTTGCCCCCTGCCCGTGCCTTCGGCGGACCCAATCAAACGCTACCCCACATCCCTCCCTCCATCTCACTCCGCTCTTTTACGATTTTTTTTTTTTTTTTTTTGTCATCATAAAATATACCTCCATAACTGGAGACCTGAAAAAATAAAATAAAAAAAAAACCATAAAAAAATACCTTCATAAATGGTAGCCGTCTCATTACAAAGCGCTGGCGTAGGGATTCAACGTTTGGACTGATGGGCGCTGCTTAAGCTTTCAGAGCTCGCAGGCTACCAGCTTCGATTCTGATGTTTGGTACGGGGAGAGATCCGCGGATGATCCGGCGTTAGGCCACGTAAATCTTCCACGCTGACGTTTCTTTTTTTCAAAAAAAAATTTTCTTGGATGAGCAGCGATCGCGGTCTTCCCCGATCCTTGCGGAGGTCCGTCCGGCGATTAGAAGAATTGTACGCAGAGGCGAAGTCGGCGAAAATTATATCAACGGCGATGGGAGTGACGGAGAAAATTCTATTCCTCAACGAGGCGGTGATGGAGAGATTTTTTTTTTTTTTTTTTTTCTTGAGGGAGAAGAAAAAAAAAAAAAAAATCATCCTAAGTGGACACGTTAGGTTTTTTCTTGGACCTAATCCTCGAATTTAAGGTTGGGTTCCTCGTTCCTGGCCTTAGTGTTATTTATTTATTTTTATTTAAATTTAATAAGTTAAATTTTTTTTTATCTCTAATTTAAAGAGGATCAAAAATAAAAGCAAAATAACTTCATAATTTTTATCTAATTTTTTTTAATTTTATATTTTTAAATTAATTTAAATTTCTCTTATAATAAAAATATTATCATGATTTTATAAAGATAATTTATCTCTCTCTTCCTTTTCTTTCTATCTAAGATGAATTTATTTTTATTCTTTTTTATCTCTTCTTCTTTTCAAACAAAGAAAATGCGTTAAACCTTTCCTTCCCTTCCTTTCTTTTTCTTTTTTTTTTTTTTTTTGTTTTCACTTTCCCCTTCTTTTTCATCTAAAAATCTAAATAGATCCTTAGTTTCAAAGTTTGGAGACATCGAGTATACTTCATAAGTTGGACCAAATATCCTCTCTCGATTCCTAGCTCTAAGGTTGGGTTCTTTGAGTCTAGCCCCTGACAAGTTGGGTCTTCCCTTGGTTCTCAGTTTCAAGATTAGGGTTCTCAATTCTAATCCTCGGTTCCAATGTTGAATCATCCTTGATTTTAGGATTGGGTTCCATGATTCTGACCTTCAATTACAAGGTATACTATTTTTCAAAGAGATTTTTTTTTTAAAAAAATATTTCTAAAAAGAGAATTTATTAAAGCAATTGATGCAACCAAATCATAGCATTCGAGATGGTTATAAAATAAGTACTCACTCCAAGCTTTCAGCCAAGCAAAATTATGATTAGATATGAGGCCTATATCCAAATCAGAGGCTGAAGGGATTCTTCTATCAAACAAGCTAGCTTTAACCTAGAAATTGAGTGAATGTTTGGGCCTAAGGTTTTATTAGCCGAAGACCTTCTGGATTTCCAAAACACCGTTGATCAATGGTACCGAAGGTTTTATTAGCCTCCTAAATGTTTTGGCTTGTTGTCTTCCATGAAATGTCATGGTCATAAAAAAGAAAATGATAGTGCTTTAGCCAACAAGAAAAGAAAAAATAAATTGGTTTAATTAAAAAAAATAAAAGGATTAGAAAACTAAATCAAGGGCCTTAAATAATTGTTTAATCGAAAGTCAATTGTATAAAAGGACCATTGATGGTCCCTTGCAGCAATGCCTAAATGAAAAGGATGCACTTTTGGTCACGATCGAAGCATATGAAAGGATTTTTGAGCCCATCATGCAAGAATTAAGATGGATTGGTTAATAAAAGAGATACAATTATGGTTGATTGAAGAAGATGATAGACAACTACATTTGGTATGCTAAACTTTGTGAGGCATGCCAAAAATATGGATTGATCAAAAAAATCCCTGACTGAATTGGAAAGATAAGTCCACCATCTTCTTTTAATAAATTCTTGAGTAAATGACAAGTTTATAAGTAGTCATATTAAAAATTAAGATTGATTTATACTTTTTTTTTAATGAAATTGACATAAAGAGATAGCAAAGATGATATCCTTGACGTGGATGAAAAAAACTAGAAAATAGATCGTAATGCATATTTTTTACAAAATATATGTTATTATAGAGAAATTATTATTTACTTAGTTAAAATATGATAATATATAATAAGAGTTTTGAATGGAGTAATGCATAAAATTTAGAAGATGCTTTTAATAAATTTCATATGAATCAATTCTTATGAGATATGTGTTATGATATTTGATATGCAATTAAATTATAATTGAAGAGGATAACAATGCAGTTAATGCAAATGACTTGCAAAAGGATGCACTAAGAGTAGTTATATTGAAAAGTGAATGGATGCAAGCTGTATTTTATATATGAAAATCATATAAAAATATTACAAAATAATAAAAATTAAAAAATAGATAGTAGTACTTTTTAAATGAAATAATTATCATTTAGAAGAATGATTTCCATTTAATTAAAATATGATAATATGGATGAGAGCTCTGAATAAAATAACACACAAAATTAAGAAGATATAAATATAGATCAACAAAAATTGGATATGTATTACAATGCATGCTACATGAATAAACTATGGTTGTGTAGATCCATGTAGTTTGTATTAATATATAATAATAAATAGATTAAAAAATCATACTAAAAATCATATCAATATAGGCTCCTTTCTATATACAAGGATCACATGAAAGGACTGTAAAAATAACAAAATCATTGATATAAATAAATATAACAATGAAATGGATGATGATCCATGTTGTTATAAAATGACTATCATTATAGGAAAATGATTGTATACTTAATGAATATGATGGTGCATAATAAAAACTTTGAATAAAGTATCATAAAAATTAAGTAAATATGGTTGACAAATCTTACATGACTCAATAAAAATTAGATATTTTGGTGTATGTTGTGCTAGTAAACTATGGTTGAGGATAATGATTGCCTACACTATATTTTATGCAATAATTATTAAATTATACTTTTTATAAATTTAAAAGCATATAATAAATTAGTATAAGATCTTGTCTATAAATTTTAGCTTTGTAGCTTATTCTTTTTAAGGGTATATTTTGAAGGCTATTTATTAGTGCGAAATCTAGAATTGAGCGTTAAATTTTTTTGACCCTTGGAATGAGAGAAAATATAAACATAACCTCTATTTTAAGAAATAGAACTAGCAATTCAAATTGAGTTATACATTTAGCGTCATTCGGGTTAAAGCAATATTTTGATACCATAATTATTAAAATTATTATTATGTGTTATAATGAAAATGGTGGTCATCATTTGCCCTATCAAACGTAGAATAAATTTTTTAAAATAAAATAATAGATTTTATAATAATAGTTACCATTATAACAATTATTCTAACAAAATAATGATAAAAAGTGACATTGTGCATCATTATTCACTAAATATTATTTGAGAATTAATCAAGTAACTTGAGTTCAATTAAAATTATGATCGTGATTGATTGAAAATTCATGCTACATAAAAATGGCATAAAAATATAACTAAACCATATTATATGTTTGTATAACTATTTAATGCTCTTGAAACTACTATTAGTGGTTATGGTATTACGATGGCCTTTGTTATAAATAATAAATTTGTGATTAGTAGATACTCTAAAAAAATCACATATCAATTTTCTAGTCTTTATTCTTGTATGACAATAAGATTACTTGAGAAATAGGAAGGAGAAAAAGTGTTTTTCCTCATTAAAACATGGTAAAAAATTCATATATATATTTAAAAATGCGATGAATGAGGTTAGAAATCTATCACTTTTGGACTTTGACAAAAAGAAAAGAAAAGAAAAGAAAAGAAAGGCCAAGTCTTGCAATTATAATTTTCTATGAAAAAACTTGTA
The DNA here is from genome assembly GCA_017589505.3 of Metroxylon sagu. Classification (NCBI taxonomy): domain Eukaryota; kingdom Viridiplantae; phylum Streptophyta; class Magnoliopsida; order Arecales; family Arecaceae; genus Metroxylon; species Metroxylon sagu. Next base: position 1,580,458 of record JACVBY030000650.1, read on the forward strand.
GACATTACTTACCTTTCTTTCTTTTGTTTCTTAGCACCAATTGGGTATTGATCTACTCCTATCAACTGAAGTAATTAAAGCTTTCTTTTTAGATGAATATGTATGTATCTATCTAGTGGGCACATGTTACCATATGCTTTTATTGGAACATGCTTTACCTTCGGATTGAATTCAATACTCCACTTCATGTGATAAAATGTATCTTTACAAATGGATGAATTACTTTTGTCCTTTAGCACTAATTGGATAATGATGAAAGCATTGTTTAGTAAACTTATCAGTAGTACCAGCAGTTTTGGACAAGATAATGGAGGTAGTTGTCCTTTAAAACCTCTCTCAGCCATCAGCTATTCAGTACTACTATTTCAAGAGACTTTACCATCATAGCTGGCTTACAATCTTTCATAACTCATGATCATGATCTGTCCACTTATTTTTATTTTACATGAAATATATCATTCAAACTTACAAAATACTGCAATGATCCATTATATGATATTATATGTCCATGTGTTCAAATGTGTTCAATTGCAGTACTAGGTGCCTAAGTTTGATTTAAAGTGAAACATTCTATCCCTGACATACATAACAAGTGTTCCCTGATGCTCGAATTTATAGAACTACATGTTAAACATAAGTGTTTCGTATAACTCGCTCTGATCGCTCTCATTTGCTTACAAAATCCTTCATCTTTTTTGCTAGCTAGGTAATGTTTTCTAAGATAACATCAATTAGCGAAAGTTACTTCACATATCTCTCTAGTAGTCTTGTTTTTAGGAAGATTTAGATTCAAAGTAGTGATATTATTAAAATATAATTTTTTTTTTTATAAAAAAAAAGTGCAGCAAAAAAATATCATTCTATTTGTCACTTGGTAAGTATAAAGAACTACGATAAAGAAAGTTTCATCCAAGATATTCATAAGCTCAACCATCAAAATAATTTTGCCTTGTGTCACTCAGAGTGCTTCTATTTAAAAGTAAAAGTAATGCAAAGTTAAGTCTAAGAGAAGCAAGATTACGTCAGGAAAAGCATGCAATCATGAGAATTAGCTTTCCTTATGTCAACACACTAGTCATGACCGTAGTTTAGACAAAGAATATAGAGAGTTGGAATCCTCTGCAATACACTACAAAATGCAGTACATATTCCAACCTCTTATCCATAAATAAGTGGCTAATTTTTTTTATTGGCTTGAAATGGATGAAAGACAACCGCTTATTTATAAATAAGGGGTTAAGATGCGCACGGCACTTTGCAGTAGCAAAAGATCTTGACTCAGCGTCATACAACTCACCGTCTTATAGTAAATCAAATGGATGAGCAGTTGAGATGTGCATCATACTCCATGGCGTTATGAGAATTTCAACTCAACTCAATTTGTAGGTGTGATATCTCAAATTTATATCCACATTGGATGAGAAAAAAATTACTATATTCTTATAACTCAAGTCCACTTACTACTCATTAACTTTTACTCAAATTTTTAGGCCGCATGATTTTGACCCACTAGAAGTTAATTGGACTAGCGGGTAGGCTTGAAGCGTTACAAATGGTATCAGAGCCGCTTGAAGTATTACAAATGGTATCAATGGATTTGAGGCTTTACAAATGGTATCAGAGCCGCTTGGGGAGTTACAAATGGTATCAGAGCCGCTTGGAGAGTTACAAATGGTATCAGAGCTGATCCGAGTGTCCAGAAGTTGATGTGCATTACAAATGGTATCAGAGCCGATTCGAGTGTGCAAAAGTTGGTAGGCACGAGGAAAAAACTACCCATGGGGCGGTGGTGGAGTCCCGTTATGAGATGAAGCCATCCGAGTGTGCGAAAGTTGATGGGCATGCGGAAATGGCTACCCATGGAACGGTGGTGGAGTTCCGTCATGAGGTGGAGCCATCCTTGTAGCACCAATGATCCGACTCTGGGTAGATTCTAGCTAGCTTGATTCTGGCTAACTTGTGGCGTGCGATGTCATACTCCAAATTTAGTCCCACATTGGATAGAAGAGAAATGTGCTATGTGCTTATAACTTAAGTTCACTTGCTATCTATTAATTTTCATTCAAGTTTTTGGGCTACGTAGTTTCGATTCATTAGAAGTTAATTGGATTAGCAGATGTGCTTCATTAGAAGTTAATTGGGTTAGCGGACATGCTTCAGTAGGGCCTATCATCTTATAGTCTTTTTTTAAGGAAGAGAGAGAGAGAGAAAGAAGGAGAAGAAGAAGAAAAAAAATCATTTAGGATGACTTCACTTCTTCGCATCTTTTCAACCAGAGTCTCAAGGCTTTCACTTTTTCCATATTTTCCCAGCGCCGAACATGGAACAAGGGTCCTTTTGGGACACGGAAGCCTATAACTCTCATGCCCCATCAAAAGCCTCGCAGATCTCATGGGGGCTGAGTCCGCCAACTTGCATGCCTTTGCGTCACGTAGCCCTTTTTCAATGGATCAAGCCTTCTTTTCCCCCCTCCTTGTCCTCGTGTCATCAATTTTAGACCCGATAACACCACTTGCAATAAACTTCTTCTCCATGAAGTCATCCCATCCCAAAATAATGCAGTGGAAATCACCTCACCTAAGTGTTATGAGAACGCCTGGAATCCTATCAAGCTTTTCATTCCTTCAAAGGGCCGAAGTGCATGGCCACAAGAGAGAGTCACGTTGATGCTGCCATCCTCAATGAATCATAGAAGTCTGTTTTAAAAAGAGACATCCATGATTGAAGAAGATGGGAGTTGTTTGGTGCTATTCACATGGTTGGCAGTGTGATGCCATGATGACTATAGTTGTACATCAACATCACAGCAGTGTCAATGAATCAAATGACTTATGATAAGAAGATGATTGATTTGGATATTTTAGCTTGACCAAGATGAGGAACGTGGCCCTCGAGGTTGAATTGAGATCTCGGAGCTTCATGCAATTCTCTAACTAAAACATGTATGGTGTGACCAAAATTGAACACATTAGCAAGTTAGCTTTCATCCATCAACCGGGTTCACTTTTCACTAGGTTTGGCTGATAAAGTTCAGCCGACTTGATTATATGATCAAAAATGAGTAAAGCAAACAATTTGGTGTGAAGTTTTGCTTATTTTGGCCAAACAAACAGGTAACAATTGAATGGAACTCATAAACTCGAATAAGAAAAGATTTCAAGCGAGATAGAAAGAAATTGCACATTAATTCAACCTAATAATAATAATAATAATATTATCAACTTCTCATGTGCCTATCATCATCTTGTTCTTTTGTTGGGGCCATCTTTCTCTTTCAATCATGTGGTGGTGTGGGAACAAGGAATCTTGGCGGCGAAGTGTTCTCTCCACGCAAGAATTGTTTGGCCTTCACTCATATGGCTTGCAAATTGTGAAAAGGTTATGTGCCTCATTTGGATGGGTACAGGGAATTGGGTATGGTATAAACCCTTTTTGGATTGGAATATGGAATTTGGTATGGCATAAACCTTTATACAGCGAGCTGCTCATGATGAAGCTTCCCTCAACTTCTCCATACGTTTCTGCTACTCATTTCGCCGGAATTTTGTCTCTATTACCTCAACTTGCAAGCCGTGATGCAAGCAACATCATATCATATGCTCTCTCGTACGTTTGGGGATATGCTAATCTCTCTTCTCTCTCTCACTCTCATGCTTTGACCATAACTGAGATGATCTTTTTAGAATAAAGCTCTAGTTCTTTGTTGATTACTTTATCATTTCACTAGGCTATTATTAATATAAGAGCCGTTTAGGAACCAAAAATTTAAATCTAAAATTATTATGTGGTATGCTATGCCTCTGTGATCGAAGATCTAGAGTATTAATAAGAAACTTATTTGGTATGCTATAGCTATAAAATATTAAATTTATTTTGAATATATTTTACGGCAATTATGATACTTTATTGTTATTTCTTATTAATTATTATAATATTTTTAATAAAATTATAGTATACTTATAATATTATAATAAAATAATATTATATTATATTATTATATTCTTATATTTATACTAGAATAATACTATAATATACTATAGTCATAATCATAATTATTATATTATATTATATATATTATTGTAATATTTAATTATATTATATTAATATAAAAAATATTAGATATTTTTTTGTTGAGATTTTTTTTTTTCACATAGATGAAGGGCATTTTAGTTTCTAAATCTCAATCCAAAATTACGATATGAGAAAATCATGAATACTATTTTTTTAAGTATGATTTTGTGATTATTTGGATGGATGGAGATAGGGATGATTTAAAATCACTACCATATAAAATTACTTCATTACAATCAAATATGATAAACTTATCATCTTCACTTAAGTCATCAATGATTCTTGATGAAGTGTTCGATAACATATCTTTATACTTTGACCTTTCCATCAAGCGTTGAAATGTGATCACCCAATTTAAAGGATGGCTTGAAGTTCTACTCGTTTGAAAAGTAGAATTTAGTGTTGCTAATATGAAAGGCTGGCTTGAATCAAGGACCTGGCCCATATTAAAAGAGGATTAAATTTCATGGATCTATAGACTATTCTACACTAGGCTTAGATTAGGAATGACAATTAGACACCCACAAGATGAGCTTGGGGTGGACAATACAATCTGCTGTTGGGCTTGATGAGAGAAGCATTACAATCTCAAGTGCATGAATAATATGGACATGAACAATGTCACTATTAAATGATTCTTTGTTCTCTCTCTCCCCCTTTAATTTTTTAATTTTTAATTTTTTTGGGTTTATTACTAGTATGTTATTTGCTACATTTCATCTAATCTTCCCTACTAAAAATAAAAGTTTATCCTTTTTTTCCCCCTTTTTCCTCTCCACCTTGACATAATATAAGTAAGAATTGTTAGCACATCAACCAATAACAGACCATAGTCCATTAGTGTTTAGAATTTCATAATATTGATTTTACTCATGAATTTAATTAATTAGTTTCTATTAACTGTGACATGATTGCTTATTAGATTTTTTTTTTTTTTTTTGAGCAAAGATTTGACTATAGGCCTGCTAGGTGCATGTATTAATTATTAATTAGATTAGTTTAGCTATGATTTTTTTTGAGAAACCCAGCTTCAATCCTAATAATCCAATGTCATCAAATGTTATTTTATTGATTTCTGTTGATGATTGACCTCTCTTTCCCCTACTTATGACTGGGAAAAAAAAAAAAAAAAGGACAAAATATTACTGCTGTATAAGCTTCTCATTGCTATATAGTTACATCAATTTATACAATTGATATGGAATATTATATTATATATATATATATATATATATGGATGCACTGCAAAGCAGAAAACTCATGGATTCACAAAGAAACACAACTACTACTATGAAGTGTATTCAACTGAAAAGCATATATTTTGCCATGAAAACAGCCATGAAACTGTTTCCTGCAGTAAAAGATGAGCTTTAAAGGAGTGGAGAAGACTGAAAAGACTGGGTGAGAAACGCAGCGAGGAAGAAGAACCCGGCAACCCGAATTACGAATCGTGCAGGCTTGCGAAACTCCTCCAGCGTCAGCTGGACAGTGAGGCACGTTGACTTCAATGTTCGTGCGAGGAGCTTTATGGTGCTGCACGAATCTCGGAGCCCGTCATGATATTTCTCCACGGTTGGTTCTCCCCTAGAGCAGCAATGGCGGGGAAGCACCTCTCTTCGGGAAACCTCAGATCGTCGCCCTCCCGTTTCTCTGCCTCGTTCCTTGTCGCCGCCCTCTCCCTTCTCGCCTTCGCCTCCGTCTTCTTGTTCTACGCCTTCTCCTCCTCTCGCTGCCCCGCCTCCACGCCCTTCGCCGCCTCCCTCTCTCGGGAAAACTCTCATCCTAACCCTAGTTCTAATGCCGCCGCGCCGGAGTACTCCTTCGTCGCCTCCCTCGAGAAGTTCCTCACCTCCCGGCGCCCGGCAGCCGGCGGATCTTCCTCTGCTGCGGCCGATGCTGGCGGAACCGCGGTAAAAGCGCTTGATGACAAGATCTGGGAGAAGGAGACACAGAGGCTCTACGGGGATCCGGCCGATCCGTGGTCCGGGCTGTCGGTGGTTAGGGTTTATGTGTACGAGATGCCGGCCAAGTTCACCTATGATCTTCTCTGGCTCTTTAGGAATACCTATAAGGAGACGGCGAATTTGACGTCCAACGGAAGCCCGGTTCATCGCCTCATCGAACAGGTTGTTTGGTCTCTCTCTCTCTCTGTCTTGTGCTCTATATTCTGCTAAGCACATTGGATGTGAAATAGGTTATGCTTAGAGAAATTTAAGCTTGATTTGGTGAGAGATCAAGAAAAAGTAATGACCTGTGGCATTGTTGCATTGAAAAATAGTTGCTGTAAGGGATCAAGAACTACAGATGACTCTCAGGTTTGTTACTCGCTAGATTGAGTTGAATGTTTACATAGATATGCAGAGGCATGGATATAAAGGGTTTCAGTTTGATAGATTTAATGGAATTAAAGGACTATTTTTGAGGCAATAGATTCAGGTGAGAGAATATTTGGATAGCAGTTCCTGCTGAAAATTTGTAGAACCTTGTAAATATGTAGGTTAGGACATTAGTAATGAATGATCTTAGCATTCTGAAATAATCACCTTTCACTTTGAAATTTGTTGTAGAGAGCCTCTCTGTAAAGATCGTGCTTCCATATGCTATATTAGGGGGTCAGGCTCTTCTAGTTTGATCCCTAGTTCAGACCTGTAATCCTCCTTTTTTTCAGTTAATTAATGTATCCTTGAATTTCTTTGAGTTGGGTGGTTCAGTGGATTGCCATCTTTGATGCATGATGAGGTTGTTGATTCTGGATTTTTGTAAGTGATTAATTTTTTTCAGTAGCTTTCAACATCTAAACATCTTCCATTAATCACTAGATAGCCATCCACCCAATAAAATGTTGGCTGTTGCATCTTTACAACCTATCATACCTCATCCATTGTGCATTTTGGTGCAGTTTATGTTGTCTAATATTATATTTATGAATTTATAAGCTGCAGTCCTTTTTTCCTTTATAAAGATATTTCAGAGATTTGTGACTCTGCATGTTTCTGAGCTGTTTATGGGTTATGTTTTTTGTCAAGTCTAATAATTATCTAAATATGGTAACTCCTTTTGTGGTACCAGTTTAACGCGGCTTCAGTTGAAGGTTTTCTGATGATACAGAAAGTCGGGGATAGTAATTTGCTTTTCTACAGATTATGGTTTATCTTGTTTTAAATAAAATTTGCCTTCCTTTTCCTGTGTCTGTAGCATTCTGTTGATTACTGGCTATGGGTGGATTTGATTAGTCCAGAATCAGAGAGGCTCTTGAAGAATGTCATAAGAGTCCATCAGCAAGAGGAGGCAGACCTGTTCTACATCCCATTTTTCACAACAATTAGCTTCTTCTTGCTGGAGAAACAACAATGCAAGGCACTATACAGGGTGTGGGCGCATGTCCCAAGGTTTATTGTTGAGTTATTATTTGTTATAATAGTTGCATATCTGTCATTGCATTTGGATACTGCTGAAATTGCATTTTTTAAACTCCATGTCCTGCAGATTATGAGTTCATGTTCTTTGAAATTTATGTTCTTACTGTCACTCATAAAGGACTGGCCAACTTGTTTTCTGCCCACTGCCCTTGATAGTTCACTGTCCTTGTCAGCAAAAATTCTTAAATGTTACTACTATCAATACCAAATCGTTCATCCGACTATATGTTATTTTATCTACCTCTGTTTTGTTAATATCACAAGTAATTACGAGTTGAATATGAAGTGGTTATCAATGTGCTTACATTTGGTATTTTATCAATGAGAACAACATATAGTTTTAGCTTGTATCGAGCTGGACATACTGTCTTAGTTGAAAAATGGAAAATAAGATACTATACTTCATAATATGTTATTTATTCCATGGTTGCTTGTTTTAGCTTTCTTTTGGTTTATTAGTGCAAGTTATATATTTGTTGTGCACATTGGCTTGCTTCTCAGTTTCCTCCCTTCTGTCCATACATGCAATGGTTCTACAAATTTCTGTTTGTCTGCGTCATTAAGCTTCTTACATCTGATATAATTCATCTCACTATGTACCAATAAAAACCCTTCAGTATGGTTCACTTTATAACAAAAATCCAACCAATGAGATGTGAAATTGCATTGCATTACTTCATTAAGGAACCAGTACAGGATTACCAAAAAGTGATAAGTGATGGTCGTTATTCTGTTATAGCATATTCCTTGATGATTGTAAAGGTTAGTTTTAAGTTGAACTAGCATTTTGATGACTTTATTGTGGAGAGAGCATTGCAATAAAGTATCTCTTACCTAGGTCTCTCTTATCCATGTTTTTAACTATTTCATTTATACTTTGAGAGTCAAATATCTTATCTTAGTTGTTTGTGAAATCAGGAGGCTTTAAAGTGGGTTATGGACCAGCCAGCCTGGCAGCGTTCTGAAGGAAGGGATCATATTCTTCCTGTTCATCACCCTTGGTCATTTAAGTCAGTTCGCAGATTCATGAAAAAAGCAATATGGCTTCTACCTGATATGGATTCTACTGGGAACTGGTTATAATATCTGCACTAATTGTTGGATTCTATTTTCAATCCAGTCAAATAGCAGTGATGGGCCAATTTTGCCATTTGCATTATATGGAAACTTTTTGTAGGTACAAGCCTGGGCAAGTCTGGCTGGAAAAAGATCTTATCCTTCCATATGTTCCTAATGTTGAACTTTGTGATGCAAAGTGTTTACTAGAGAATCAGTCAAAAAGAAGCACATTGCTTTTCTTTCGAGGAAGACTTAAAAGAAATGCTGTAAGATTTGCTCTTTTCTCTACCTGTTAGATATAACAACTGATCTGATGATTGATGACTGATACATTCAATAACCTGTTGTAAGAGTCTCAAAGACTAGGGTTCTTATATCTACTAAATATGCAGTGTGTTTTGTTGTCAGGGAGGAAAGATCCGTTCTAAACTTGTGGAAGTCTTACATGACACTGAGGGTGTTGTTATCGAAGAGGGAAGTTCTGGGGAAGCTGGGAAAGCAGCAGCTCAAAATGGGATGCGCAAGTAAATATTTTTATGATGTTGAGTTTTCATTCATTGGGAACTTATGAAGTGTGGCTTAATTGTGTTGAATGAATGACAGGTCTCTCTTTTGCTTAAGCCCAGCTGGTGATACCCCATCTTCTGCTAGGCTATTTGATGCAATTATGAGTGGGTGTGTCCCTGTTATAGTTAGTGACGAATTGGAGCTTCCTTTTGAAGGAATACTTGATTACCGGAAGGTAACTATGCCTCACAAGCATTTCTTTTTTTCGTTCTTTCTTTTTTTAATGGAATCTTTTTAGCCTTCTGTTCAGCTAATCTCCTTATTGGGTTTGGGTTACTTGTTGCATCAATTTTAACAGACTGTATTCATTTTCTGTTTAGTTAGAACTCATAGTAGCTTTTCTTGGTTAGACCAGCAATTGAGTCACTGGCTGGCCTGCAGAATATTTACTTTGCTGGCACGTCTGAAAGTAGGAATTAGAGCAATATGTTATTGTAAAAAACATTCAGTATTTTTGTTGATATATTCTTAGATATTTGTAATACAAGATTTGATTTTCATGGAAGCTATCGAGATATGCTAGGCTACTCCATATTATCAGTACTTTGATTTCAATTTGCAGTTTACACATTACTTTTGTATAATTCTAGCATATCAATGGAAAAAAATGTACATTTTGCAAGTTAGGGCAGTTTAATGCACAGGGCTCCCATTATGGCAGGGTCTAGAAAGAGTCAGATGTATATAGCCTTAACTCTGCATTCAAAGAGGCTGTTTCCATGTTTTCAAACCACGACACCCAGGTCATGGTGGAGCAACCTTGCCATTGTGCCAAGGCTCACCATCATAGCACACTGTAGTTGCCATGAATTTGAAAGAGAAATCCTGAATTTGAAAGAGAAATCCTGCATGGAAGTTGGGTGTAAAGATGGGAAGCTTTCCTAGTTAATGAATGTAGATGACAGGAATGAATGTTGGAAGTATTATGCACGAAGCCAGAGAACCTGAGCCTGTATTAGTAAGATAGAGGTTGCTGGCCACATCTGATATAGATAACTAATTTTCTTTTCTCAGTTTGTGTATCGGTCTCCTATCATTGAGCAAACCGTTTACTAGTGCATTTGCATACCCTGTAACTGTGTTATTGCATTACCTAGATGCACCTCTTTGTACATTCACAAATTTCAGGTGATACAGTTTATTTCTCAGAGAGAACGCACAGTACTTAAAAGGTGATTGGAGATACTGATGGTCACTTCTTTCTTTATGCAGATAGCATTATTTGTTTCTTCAAGTGATGCTGTGCAACCTGGGTGGCTTGTAAATTTCCTCAAGAGCATTGATTCCAAAAGAATTAGACAAATGCAAGTCAATCTTGCCAAGGTATGCCTATCACTTGAACTGATTATTCTTCATTGTCCATTCTGCCTAGATGCAGGGAAATCAAGTGGATTCAGGAATCCAGGGAATCATTTAGCCACCTTTATACTTCGAGACTTATTTTTTCTTTTTTATTGTTGCCTTTTTTCAGTACTCGAGGCATTTCTTATATTCAAGTCCAGCTCAGCCTCTTGGACCAGAGGACTTAACATGGAGGATGGTTTGTTGTCTACCCATTTTATGAGCTGAATAGGCTGACATTTTTTTTTCCCGTGGATGACACATGATTCTACACAAAAAAGTCATTCTTCTATCATTATTAATTAAGAACATTATGATGAGAAATGATCAAACAAGTTAAGCATGCCATAATCCAGATTCTTAGAATTTGGGAGACGGAACTGTAAAGGAAGATTACATTATCATATGTTGAATTTGCCTTGGTAGGTTTTAAGGCACTGATGTATGCAAAACCAGCTTGAATTACTTTTTTTTTTTTTTTCTGGGGTTTAATTCTTTCATCTCCCCTTGTGATTATGACAGATAGCTGGCAAATTGGTGAACATCAAGTTGCATACAAGGCGGTCACAGCGCTTGGTTCAAGGATCTAGGACCCTGTGCACTTGCGAATGTAGGCCTGGTAACATCACAAGAGTAGCGTGATCGTGTGATCTATCGGTGTTCTATGTTTTGCAAATTGGAATTTGTTGATCTTACAGATGATGATGCGTGAAGACAAACGAACTACTTTAGCATGTATTCATCTATGCTTGTAACATAAAAAATATGCCTGTGTAACACGCACTCATAATTCTATTCTTTTAAACATTCCTCCAAATGTTTGGCAAGTGCAACAATGATGCTAGAAGACCGGCGGTGCTAGATGGCCTTATCCCACTTCAGGTTTGTTTCTAAAATTTGAGCCAGGTAAACTTTGTCCAGGGTTATCACATGTCAGTCATCCATGGCTCATAGGATGCAATCAGAGGTGTAGCTTCGTAGGTGCCCCCATCATCCAATGCTTTGCTCATTATCTGTAATGAAATCTTGTTTGAATTAGCTGCTTTGTCTATTTGAAAATAAATGCAGCCACATGGTCATTCTGTGCCCCATGTTGGTTGTCGTAGCATTATTTGCTTAATTGTGCAACAGCTTGAAATCTAACTGAAGTCAGGAGACAATTACAACACTCTGTGCTTCTGGTGGACATTGTAGTCGGGACGCAATGTCCCAATATCTTAAAGGTGATGGTGATTAGAAGTGACTACTGTGTTTATCCCCTAATATTTAATCTTGCCAAATCATGTAAGCTTAAAAGGAGAAAATGAAGACGACCCTGCTGTTTGGACGGAATACAGACCAAAATTAACAGATGATACAATCTTAGTCACTCTCAATAGGGCATTGTGATTGTTTTTTATTTGCTGTGTAACCAGCGAAAACTGTGCCATGATTGCTATTACAAAGTTGAATTGTAGTATTTTGTGTATCTTTGCATCAATATTTCCAACTAAAAGGCTGCTAGCTGGAGCATTCATGCTGAACCAATTATGATAGGACCGATGGGGAGCTCAGTCCTTGGCTTGGTCAAGACGCGCTGGTGGTATCCAGAAGAATGAGGCTTAGAGAAGGCAATGCCCATAGCAGTTTGGGCTACTCTTAATAACCTGAATTGATAGGGACTGGTGACCTGGATGAGAAAATGTTTTTATTGTGGTGTGTCATTTGTAGTTGTTTGATGGCTGATTTTTGTTCAATCCTTCGGACTGCAAGTGAAGAAATCTCAATGACACTCACCGTTCCAGGCGATTTCAAGCCAACCGCTATGCTACAGGGCCCAACCACCATCAACGGCTTTGGGATCAAGCTGCTGTTTGGGATTAAGGCTTTGAGATCAAGGCATTGTTGTTATTACTACTACCTGTCTGTATAGCCATGATAAAATTTCATCCATCCATAGCTAACGAACAGGAAGAAGGTGGGCAACGAAATATAATCTCCGTTTTGTTTGTTTAGCTGTAATCATCCATTTCTCAGAGTACAACATGGTCATGCCATGCAAAACATGAGCAGTCTGATAAAGAGGGGCTCAGAACTTTGGGCTCAGTCACCTGACTGGGGAAATCGAAGAGTACATAATATAGTTCTCTCCAGAGAGTGCACTGTAGACCTTTTGCTTGTTCTGTGTAAAGTATATGATTCACCTTGCAACGATTTGACTCAGAGTTGCTTGCCACTGGCCATTCGTCTTCTTTACTCCTCCACTTGCTTGAGCAATGCTTCCAGTGCAGCTTCTGTGAGACCCTCTAATCTAATCGCTTCTGGAAGAATGAAGAACCCAAGTCATTTTTTGATAACAAAATTGGCAGATATCACTCAATATGTCATTCAAAGATTGTTCAGCTTCACAGCTCTCCCCTCCTTGCATAGTCATCATAACAAATACCATGAACATTTGAATAACGAAAGGTTCACATGATGAATGTTGCATCACATCCCATTATTTTGGAAGAGCATCACACCCTTTTTAGAAGAACCTGGAGTTTATTGCATTGCATCAAGAACCAATGTCTCCAATAAAACGTGCTAAAATCAAATTTTATGGTCCTTTTTTAATCCATATAGCTCTCTATTATATTGAAAAGAATTGATAAAAATAGCAAAGCACATTCTAAAAGAAGGAAAATAATTGGAGTCTCACCCAATCATATATATATATATATATATATATATAGAGAGAGAGAGAGAGAGAGAGAGAGAGAGAGAGGGGGCTGTATTTCAATGTATCCAATCCTAGATCTGGTCACTTCTTCCATCCTTGGATCAATATATATAATTGTATGAATCAATGAATTGTATTTCAATATAACAAGGGATGTGGATTCAAGAATGGGGAAGATGACTGGCCTTACTCTTGGATCCATACAATTCATCGATTCTAAAAATAAAAAAAGTAAAAAAAGTGTGTATATATATATATATATATATATATATATATACTTAGTTATATTCGAATGAATGATTGGAGGAGTCTATTCAATCAATTCTCCTTATGATCGTGTTCATTAGAGAAGGAATCGAGCTGAGCCACATCATTGTGCTAGGGGTACAATCTTACCACGATTCTGCATAAGAAGATGAATATTATCCTTAAGGCTACGTTTCACCTGCCTTGGTTCAGGTGTACTTATTTTTATCTTCTTTTCTCTATTAAATTTTAATAGTTATACTTCAAAGTTTTTTTCCCCCCCAATTATTACTAATTTCTAGAACCGAAGATGTCCTCTAACGCAACTCACACGCACAAAGATGTCTTGCTGCATCAATTCATGCCTTTTTATCTGCACACATAATGCTATACCTAGTTCAGCATTGGGCCCATTCCTATCGTCACAAGAAGCAGCTCTTCGTTTCCTTTTTTCCATTCATCTTGCGTGAGGCTAGAGCTAGGAATCATCTTTGCTGACAACAGGTAGTACATTTTTTCTTGAGAGGAAAGATGGTTACCCCATTGAAAGTTCATTTCGTTAAGGTAGTGAAATGGATGCTAAGTATTACCACACACGCAAAAAAAAAGAGAAAAAGTTCATGAAACCTAAACAGGATGGCAATGCACCCTTGAAAGAGGAAAAAGAAGACCGTTCTAATCAAGAACCCTCTTTAAAATATCTTCAAAAGACCTTGTCTTTCTCTGTAAAATCTCATTGTCCCTTTCTAACCAGACTTCCACGAAATGGCCATTGTCACAAGACTCCAACCCAAATAGCCATGAAAGTAGGGCGGCCAACAGTGACCTGTATCTTGAACAGGACAAAGTCCCAAATAATTTGAGTAAAACTGCAGCCCATAAAGAAAAAACATCATTACAAAGAAGACAAACCAGACTATGAGGCCGATCACTCTCTCTAGGTATATTGACAGACAACAGACAAATTTATAGAACATTTACTTCAAGAAAAAGATTTTTACTATTTAGATAAGCTTTCTTTGTTGATATTGTTGTTTCTTTTACCCATGTTGCATTTATTTACTATTATTTTGAGAGTGCATTCTAGAATACTTAGTTTTTAAATGGTAGTAAAGTAGAATTATGAAGGCTACTTAGTTTAAGCGATAAGGTTTGTTCAATGTGGTGGGTTTCATTGTAGCTTAACTTCAAATTCCAGGAAAGACGCCTTCTATATCCAGACAAGAGATTCTATGCGATGGACACTAAATTCTCTCCAGCTTCCAAAGGCGGATGTAAGACTGCAAGCAGAAGCAAGAGAGCACTAACATGGAGATAAGGCGTGTGGTTTAGCGAATGTTTGCTTCTTTTTTTTTAATCTCTCAAAAGGCTGTGGCATTGCGTGTTTGCTAACAGATGAAAATAAAACCAAGCACGCCTCATAACGTGTTGGGGTTTTGGATCTTTTCACCGTCCTAAGGATGAGGTAAGAACTAAGAACTAGACCAATGAGAAAAGACAACCGAAGGTTGGAGCCACCTGGTTTACCATGCCAAGCCAATCAATGCAAGGCCATCATGGTATAAGCTTATTTGATTGATCTGATCCATGAGCTATAATAGATTGGTTCTATCCAAAAATAACTCCTGAACATTATAGGATGAGAGACCTTTATTTGATGCATGGGAAACATGGTGGCCATGCATGATGCCATGGAGCATGGATACTAGGGAGCACAAGAATATTTGTCGCTATTATCAGCCCAGATTAATGAAGAGTGATAGTTTTTGTTATTCTTCTTTGCATGAGGTAGCAGAGGAATGCTATTGATGCAACGGCCATTCAAGTATCTATTTGTAAACTTAACATACTAGCATCCGCTGTCAATCACTTGCATTTGTACATGAATTTTATTGCTAACCACACATGAACTCAATATATAGTTACTCTTAACTATTATTTATTAGACATTCATAATTTTTATTGTCTATAAAAAAAAAAAAAATTCTTGTGGAAGATTTATATTGACACATCTAAACTTGTGTCCATACGAGTGACAAAAGCCAACAATATTTTGAAGATAATCATTTAACGTCTGGCTACTCTACGGTGAATTCTCTTATTTATATTATTTATGTAATGCAATAATCATAATATTAAGCAAAGTATAAATTGGATAGCATCATCAAATCTTATTGAAGGAGTTTTCAGTAGTCACTCATGCGAAGATGATAGAGATATTCATATATAACATTAATTTCTGCTAGTGTCTAAGATCACATTATATCTAAAGTTATTAGATATATATATATATATGCTTTCATTTAGAAGCATTATTTATAAAAAAATAATTAATATAATGAATCAGATGTTAGGTAATTAGTGAATAGAGACTAAGCTTTATTACCTGGTCGACTGAATGACTGGTTATCAATTTGCTATAAACAATTACACCACCATGGAATACAAACAAACAGATAAGAAGAGTTTATGTACCATATAACCTGTGTGGAAGACTCGCACACCAACCGTTTTACAAATTACTCCGAGGAATAGAAAATTACTGGATAAGCCAGATGGGCCCCGCTCGACATCCCCGAACCTTGCAAGCAACGAAGCGGGGAGCTTGGAGCCTTGCACGCCGATCGTCGCTACAGCCCGTTCGATCCCGATCGAACGGTGCCGATCTCGCCGGTCGGGATGAAAGCGCCTCCACGATGGACGTCGTCTTCTTGCCCCCGTGTCGCTGGCATGATTTCCGCTGACATTCCTTCAAGCAACCACTCTCCGCCCCCACTCCGCTACTTAAACCCTAGAACCCCTGCTCGGATCCTCCGTGCTCTCGATCCCACTCTCAACCCTTCTACTCTGATTTCCTGGATCAGAGATTGTTTGTCTGCTCTTCTGATCGGGAATCGGTAAAAGATTCGATCTTTATAGCCAATCAGCTTGAATTTCGGCATTCTTCTCAATGATATGTGTGAACGAGTGCTCCAGGATGCCTCTTTTGTCTTCTTTTTTAGTCTTTTGAAAGTTAAATAAATAGTTTTGAATTTTAGTCTTCTTGAAGCGGCTTATAGTTTGCGTGATGGTACTTAAAAAGATGCAATCTTTATGAGTAATTTGATGCTATGACTGTCCTTTTTCTCCTCTCAACTGGAATTCTTAACGAAAATGACGACTTTTTTCGATATCGATGTGAACTGAGTCTCGATATGCCGAGTCAATCCATATATCGACCGTATTACCCGTACGAGGTCTGGTATTGAGACGATGGATTTTTTTTTTTTTTTCAACATTTTTATGTTCACTCGTCGTTAGGCATCAGTAGCTCCTTGCACCGTTGATGAACAGGAAATTGATCTCCATTTACTATATTTTTATGTTCACTCGTCGTTAGGCATTAGTAGCTCCTTGCACTGTTGATGAACAGGGAAATTGATCTCTATTTACTGTCGGAAATTTTCGTTGTTTATATCTTCAGTTTTTACCATGCAACTGTGCTTAGAGTAATACAGCTGTCAACTTTCTAAATCACAATTTATAATTGAACCAGGGTCAAAGAATTGTTCTTCCCTCCTTTTTTTTCTCAAATACATAAGACCATTATCATTGATTCAAGAAGTACCATTTAAGAAGGTGTTCGGTCATAACTAGATTGCATTTATTTCCTTGCAGCCATTTCCACATTTGGTGCCTCTTTTGCTTTTTGATTTTTTCACCCTTATCATACTATCTTGTTGATTGCTCTTGTATTCGGTGGTTTTTTGTAGGCTGCATCAGTCACTGGGATTGGAGGGGGTGAGTGCGCAATGGGCCATCTAGCAGAATCTTCCACTGCTGCAACATACTCTCTGCTTCTGCTCTGTGCTATTCATCATTGCTTTGCTTATGAACTGAAGGCAAGCCTGACTGCACTTCTGACAGTTGATGCTTCACCGCAATTGGGTCGTGAGATCCCAGAAACTCTGTTTGGTATTTTTTTTGAGGTGAGCAGTACACTTGCATACATGTTCAACTCAGTAGCACTGCTGATTGGGCTTCATTCCATTGAAATATCCATGTGGTATTTCTTACTGCACCAGAAATGGCTTTCAGCTGGCTGCCAAAATCTGAAAAATTTGTGTTGTGGCACTTAAAGGCTATGTTTCAACAATAAATAATGTTGAAAAAATGGAATTTATTTAATTCAGTTGAATCTCATTGTATCCCTTCACTGCCATTTTTTCGAGTGCTTTTCTTTGGATGGCACCTTCTTTGCTGGTAGTCGGTGATCTTGGATTGAAAGTGTTACTTTCTAACCTGACATCTAACACCAATTAGAAGGATTTTCATGTCACTTTACCGGGCTTCTAATTTTCATATGTGTCATTTTCTCATTTTAAAAATGAATTCCAAAGCATATGATTACATATAATTTTTCGTCTTCTTCTTTTTTTTTGTTTCCTTTTTGATCTGGAGGTGCATTGCAAATTTGTAATCTATAAGAAGCATATACTGTAATAGCATTTTTACTTTGTTAGTTGTCTTTTTGACAAAAAAAAACTTCTCTAATTATGCCAGCAAATGTGCAATATGGTATTGTGCGACTATTTATTGTATATATTAGCTTCCCTGGCTCGAGAGTTTGGTCACTTCACCCATTCCTACTACCTGGACGCTTCAGGTTCATCATGATATTATGATTTGCACCTGAGTTGAAGTCATAGGAAACAACATTTGGTTCATTCTTCTTGAAGCTGATGTCCAACATAGAAGCTAATCCAAACAAGTTTTGGTGCTAAAACTGTATATCTTGTGTTGCAGTACGAAAAAGCTAGGTTATATGTTATTGATTTAATGTGTAATGACTACCATGTGCACAAATTGTAGGAGATCAACCATGCAGGAGCTGGTGGATTATGGGCAGAACTTGTAAGCAATAGAGGTAAGTCAGATACCTAATATTTTACAATACTACAAACAAAATTGGAGTTGAGATACCAAAAGTTATCTTGCTTTGATGGATACTGAATGGCTAGATATGTTTGACAATAGTATTATTGTCATGTGTAACTTTATTGCTACCGCAGCAACCACCAAAATCATCCTTATTTAGTGGTGAGTTTTTTCACTGTTTTGCAGTGACCATAGTGAAAGGATGGTCATTAGTTTGGGATTAAGGCTTTGTTGTTGTTGTATAATGAAAGGATGGTGTTGATATGGATCTATTGCATTATTAGAAATATTTTAGTCATAGCTTTGTTGCATGCTAGTAATGTGGTTAAGCAACTTCTTGTCACATATATGTTCAAGATTCTATTTGCTGCAATCCTCCTTTAGAACTCATCTTTAATTCCTTTCTTGATAAGCTCATCGACTTGCTTAGGAGTCAATGCAGATCCAGATCATGTCTAGTCGCCAAAGTTCATTGTTTTGGTACCGGACCTCATACTAGTATCGCATTAGTACAATGTTAGTACGTCTAGTACATGGTTCAATTCAGCATACCAAGACTCGATACGCATTAGTAATGAGTATCAGTTTGGTATTGGTACAATATGGTACTCCTGGTATGAGGTGGTACACACTCTATGGCATACCATGTTGGTCACAAAACCTTGTTCAATAATTTGGACCAGACTAATTCAATCTCATTGCAAAGTAGAGTCGATGGACTGAACTAAACCTATGTTAAGTCATCCCCAACTTAATCGACCTATTGTGGATGTTTGAAGGTTGATAGGTGTTTGACATGTGCAAGTCATTAGGTGGCAACCCCCATGCAATCAAGCAAACACCTATATCATCTCCTATTATTTTTGTTTATCTTTATCATATCACAAGCAATCACATTTCAATATGAGGCCCAAATTATGTCTTTATCACCATGTTACTTGTATCATAATGATGAATCATCTTTATTATCTCATGTTATTTTGTTTCCATCGCATTGGAGTTTTTCCCCTCTATGGATGCTTGATAGTAATATTGCATACAAGGAGGCCTATGAACGGGAATGGAAGATGAAGGTTAATTTAGATGGCTGGTCATTCCAAGAAAGGCCATAATTATATTTTGTAAGGATGGGATGATATCTAGGTCAAAGGGCCACTGAATGAGGACTAGATAACCTGAAATGGCCAGATGGAAAATGAGGATATAGTCTTGTGTAGGAAATAAAGCAAATTCATTAATTAACTGTAAATATTTGTGGTTAGAATTGTTTGTGTTATGGTTACCTTTTAAGTTAAAGATTATTATATGATCAATTTCTTGAAGAATTCTTACCTAAATAGGACTTTTAGCTAACAAGAGAGAAATCACATCGATACATCTTTAATTGTTTCTTGATGCATTGCTTGCTCACTTCTGCATTGCTTACAAAATCTCTTTTCCAGGTTTTGAAGCTGGAGGCCCTAACACTCCTTCAAACATCGATCCGTGGTCTATGATTGGGAATGAAACTTTCATATATGTGTCAACCGATCGAACATCTTGTTTTGAACGTAATAAGGTTGCACTTAGGATGGAGGTACTCTGTGACAGCGAAGGATCCATCATTTGTCCACCTGATGGTGTTGGCATATATAACCCTGGGTACTGGGGCATGGTATGTGCCTGTGGTAGCTGCAATGCTATAATGGCAATGTTATTGATTTCCTTTATGCAACTAACACTAAAAAATGAATAGGAGTGTATTTTTGAGCTTTATAAACTGTTGAGTAGTCTTTTGGACAAATGAGTGACCAGCAGTTCATGTGACAGATGGCTTCAATTTTAATGAGCATTTTATGTGCATATCATTGCTTCCATTTTAATCACTGCAATAGGTCCTTGTCATCATAGGTTTCTTGATTTGTGTTTATTGTTATTATCATGTGTGAATATCTCAATTGGTCATTTTTATTTGATCTTAAGTAACTAGGTTTTGCCTTCCACCCTCATTTTCCTACTTTTCTGCCTGTTCATAGATCTTTTTTCCATTCTATTAATAACTCTTCATTGTTCCAGAATATAGAACAAGGGAAGACCTATAAGGTGATATTGTATGTTAGGTCATCTGAATCAGTTAATATTTCTATCTCACTGACAAGCTCAGATGGATTGCAAAAACTGGCTTCTACCAATATGCTGTGAGCATCTTTTGTAGACTGGAACTATAATATTTCTGTTGTATGATGCCTTCAAAGTTAAGAGTCAATTTTCATTCTTCCTGCAGAGCTGCTGCTTCAGATGTGTCAAACTGGACTAAGATGGAGTTTCTGTTGCAATCTGAAGGAACTAATAGTAACTCAAGACTTCAATTGACAACTACCAACAAAGGTGTTATTTGGTTTGACCAAGTATCAGTGATGCCCTTGGATACTTACAAGGTACATTTGGCATATATGAGTATGATTGTGTTAGTTTTTCATTTTAGCCACTACAAGCACAAAAAGGAAAAAGTGGAACAAAATCCTAATGAAGAGGGATCAATTAGAAATAAAGAAATAAGAAGGATAAGAAGGCGAAGAAGAAACAACCATTGCAGAGTCAATGACATAAAAATAAAAAACATACATGATTCTTAAATATCTGCCTACATATATCCTCTGATACTTTTATCATATTTCTAACAAATCAAATTCCTAGAACCTTTATACATGGAGCATAAATCTACCAAAGCTCTCCAGTAATAAAATATTGTCGTACCCTTAAGATTTAGTGGAACATCCATCTGATCTTGTACCCTTGCAATATTGAAATTTGACAAATGCTTTGGATATTGAACTTGTAAATCTGGAAAAATTTTGCAAACCTGTTAACCAAGATTGGACATTTACTTGTCTAAAAATGTCTCATGCAAATATAGAGTTTAATTTGGTGTTGCATTTTTTTGTTTGTTTCTGTTTTTCCCCTTTTCTAGAGAAAAAGAGGGAGATCCACCTGCACTATAATTACTTAGGTTTAACCATTTAAATGCTGGGGAATTCATCACCCAGCACTTAATACCAAAACCTCTGGTTGCCAAGCAAAGGGGTGTTGCCATTGTGGCAAGCACCAGTTCACCACAGTGTTGCATTTGATTATTGGCTGTTATTCTTCATTAGAATTCCAACACTGGAAGAACTTGCCCTCAAGTTTAGTGACTTCTTTTGCACTTCTATTCTTCTTGATTGTGGTCTGAGAATTCCTTTAGAAAGAGATAAATCATGCGTAAGAGTCTTCAGTTAAACTTAGGGACCTTGTAGCATTCTCATCTTATCATCTGTTTCCTATAGGTTCACATGATACTGTTTGTTCTTTATACTGAGGGAAGAGTTGGTTCAGTTGTGTCATTCATGCCCTCTTAAAACAACGCTCTCTCCAAAACATGAAGAGAAGTTATGGACAACATCAAAAATCTCAAAACACCTGTTTTTTGTTTCTCATGTCAAAATTTTAAGTCATTGATTTTGCAACATGATTTGCTTGCAGTCACTTGTCCTTGCCTTAAATGTCACAGGTATCTCTGTCGAAACACACAGCTTTTTGTTTTCTTGTTAATGATTATGATATATAATGGATTACCCACCAATATATGTAACTTCTTATTATTTATACAATGTTGGACTCAATTAATCATTCCATTCTTTCAATAAAACAAGGTACCTGACGATTTCATAATTTTATTTTCCAATAGATTATAGCTATGGTTGCCACTGTCTAGCAACAACATATTTCCTTTTGGAGCTTCTGTCCATATAAAATCAACCATATAAATTAACAATATGATTATTGCACACCAACACATCTCACTCTTGTGTACTTCCATTTAGCTGGCTATTAGATGGACTTGATATATTGTCTACTGTTGTTTTGGAATGATAATATCTGCCTGCTGCATGTATGCACGTTTGAGATTCACATGGTACTAATTTAAGGCTCTTACATGTTAGGGATTATGGCAGGTATTAAGTGTAACATTCACAAACTGTTATTGTTCACTTTTCTCTTAGGTAGTTTAAGGATTGACTTGGTGGAGTAAAGGTGGACACGATGTTCATATTTAGCATGTAGATAGATGTGATAATTTCAAGTTTATGCTATATTGATCTACTATATTTTATCTGATGATTTGCCATGCAGGGACATGGTTTCCATAAGGAACTTGCCTCCATGCTTGAAGACTTGAAACCTCGGTTTATGAGATTTCCTGGTATGATTTGGTTTTTATTTTTTTACTAATGGTAACAAATTATGAACAGAACCAGCTATGAATATATATTCAATTGACCAAAAAAATGTCCTTTTTTTTGACAACTAGCATGATGAAGATGCAAGAACCACTTGCTTCATATGATTGCACATTACTCTTGAAAGAAACCATGTTGCTAGTTGCTACAATTCATATATATGTTCTAACTAGTGAAAGGAACTTAGATCTGAGAACTTAATTTGTTTATTGATATAACCTGTCCAACTGTGATTGTGAAAATCTGCTAGAATATTTGGAATGAACTCTGTGAAGCAAATTGTTGATTATGATCTTGAAATAAAAATATACCTCGACAAACAAGCAAGCGGTCTTTATGGATATTGTGATGAGGAGTTATCACAGTATTTATACTCACCAGAGTTGTTTCTGTGCCAGAGAATTAACTACCAACCCATGCCAGTTCATGCCACCTAGAATATGTGTTTTTAGGCCAATGCTAGTAGAACTAGGCACAAAGCCAGTATCAAGTACCAGTTAGACTGCTTGGCATTGGCCTGAATCGAAAGTCAAACCAGCATGGTTCAATACAAATTACCACCATTTGGTATAAAGTCTAGGGCCACCAATCTTCTTTCCTGTTTTACACCATTTGAAGAGTTGGAGATAGTTATTGGTTGGGATAAAAGGATGGAATTGGTAGACAGGCTAACAAACCATATTTACATGAATAATATTTAAGTAAATGTCCCCTTGTTTTTTATCTTAATTTTTATTTACTTTAGATATTATGTTTAAATAATCTACTGAAACCGTCTCCCAACTTGGAGTTTGAGAAGAATAATTTAGAATTTAAACCCCATTAAAATAAGAAGGTGAACTTTCCAATTCAAGAACAAACTCCAGATTTTCAAGGTTGGATCAAAATAGTTTCTTTTATTATGTCTAAACATGGTTATGACACAAAGGTTTAGTTAGAAAGGACTTATATCTCAGTTTGTGTTTTTTTTCGTGATGTTAATTAGCAGTTAGTGCTTCAATAACCATATATGCTTAATTCTTTGAAATTGTAGTTTTTTTTTTTTTTTTTTTTTTGCATCCAAAATTTATGAATGATTATTGTTTATTTTTATCTATGATTATCAGTAGATTAATATTAATGCCAAGGTTCATGGCACCAGGAACTAGTACTATTTTGATATTGAGCTAGTATGGTTTGGTATGTGGCGTACTATACCGAATGGATGGCATATCAATCAAGTGGATCAGAGGGCCTCAAGTCATGAACTGCTCCAAATCGAGCCAAACTGGTTTGGTTTGGTTTGGTTTGGTTCGGAGTCAATTCGGTTCATTCTCCCCTAGTACCGAACCATTCCAGTTTTGGGCCAGTTGGTTCAGTTTGCCCCGAACCGTACAGCTCGGCATGGTTCAACATGCAATGCACGTTATCAACTTTACGTAGGGTTCTAAAGTATTGGTTCAATGGATGAAATAACTCCTAATTGCACAAGGAGGAAATATATAATTTCAATCTTAGAAAAAGAAACCTAAAACTGCCAATTATATTTTTAACGTGCGTATTCCTATAGCATGCTGACCAATGCCCTACGCTGGCATTGCATGCAACAGCTATAATGCCAAGGGCACTTGCATCTTTGCTCTGTATCTTGGACTTACATGGCACGTCCAATGAAGTATGAAAAAGTGGACATGCATCTAACTCACTAAATTATAAATGCTAAGCAATTGATAAAAAATAAATTATGAAGAAAACATAAAAATGTCCTTAAACCTCAGAAATGATTGATGATGTGAATACATATCTGCCATCATTATTGGAGAAAGTTGATGCAATGCACTGGCAGATGGTGGTGTTTTGGGAGCAAACAAATGGAAAATCAGATGCCAGATTAACGCAACCTGAGTTTCATCCATGGATTTATGCTTGTTGTCTTGTAATATTAATTTCTGGGATGATCTAGTTGAAGCATCTTAGTGCAGTAAGCTTGATTCACAAGTTCATGAAAGATTGGTAGTCATGGTTGTCTTAACTAGCTCAGTGCTTTTCTAAATATTTGCGGTTTCTTGTTTATAACCTGAAACATATTATGGAAAATCTTACAAGGCTAGAACTTCTTTATTGTTCTAGGAGGTTGTTTCGTTGAAGGTGAATGGCTGAGAAATGCATTCCGATGGAAAGCAACCATTGGACCTTGGGAAGAGAGGCCAGGGCACTTTGGCGATGTTTGGATGTATTGGACTGATGATGGGCTTGGATACTTTGAGTTTCTTCAGGTAGATTTTTGATGGTTACTTAATAGTTCTGGTTAGAACTAAGAAGAAATTTGATATGTCTACCTTCAGGAATTCTACTTAGATCTTTTTGATGACTCACTGCAGCTTGCGGAAGATCTAGGTGCCTCCCCAATTTGGGTGATTAATAATGGTATTAGCATCTGCTCATTTAAATTAAATGCTTGATGCAATGATTTCTGGTCTTATTTTATTATTTGATTTCTTTAACATTCCAGGAATTAGTCACCAAGATGAAGTTGATACTGCTGACGCATTACCTTTTGTTCAGGTATGTATTGAAATTACTACTTCATCATTCTAATAAGCATTCATGGCATCAATCAGTCATTACTGATTGTTACATCAAGTTATCCAAATTATAAATTTCAAATGATAATAGTATGTGTTTTGCTGGTGATATCTCCCACATATTTGACTGAAATGATTTTATAACTGGTTGTGAAGCCCTTATGTTGTGAAACTTGCATGATCTGGAGAGAGACGGACATAGGGAATATGTGTGTGTGTGTTAAAAATGTGTTTATGTATCTGCCTCCAATCTTAGATGAGCATCACATGCTTCTAATACTTTTTATATTATAGAATTTCTATGTTTTTGTTGTGCTTTTCTCTGTAACTTCTCCTTTTTGCAAGCAAGTATATTTAATTACTCCATCATTCTCATAAAACATCTTTTCTGTTAGCATTACCACAGATGTACTTTTATAACTTATATTAAGAAGAACTTTGATCATGCCTAAAATCTAACACAGATTCTCCTTTCGTATAGGTGGATCTACTTTACATTTATCAAGTGATAATCTGCTGCCATATTTAGTGATTTTTTTTCTAAATTTATAACCTTGCAGTATCCACTCAAATTTCTTAGTTTTATTTGGCCTTTATCCTTTATAATGAAAATTGGAAATGAAAAAAGAAAGAGAGCTGTTCATGGACAATTTGTATGAAGTCAAAGAGAATTGAATAATTCAGATAAAATTGTTGAAGAAGTTTGATTAAAGGATGCAAAAACCTGTGAAAGACGGATGAAAAAGGCATCATATGGTCAAAAGAATCAGATGGATAAAAAATTGCACCTGTAGGATAAAGCCACAATAATAAGTTACTTACACAAGATATTAGAAGGTATCAAACACTAATATCTCTTATTCTCATGTTTTGTCCAAGGTAACTGAATGTTGCAAATCTGGCTGAGCTTAGTGCATTCATACTACATAGGAGGTAGAAGGACAAAACACGTTTAGCTTAAGATGTTAAAGAAGATGTTAAGATGCTTATAACTAAAAGAAATGAGAAACATAAGCAGTTTGAACTATGTAGCAATTTGTTGTCTTGTTCTCTAGTAAGAAACCCATGCTTCTAAATTTAGGGAAATAACTAATTGATAAGGAATCATGAGAGAGAATAATCTCAATAGTTTGTGACGTCATTTGTGGAAGACTTCTTAGCAAGGATTGCTAAATCAATTCAAACTACCTGGTTTAGAGTGTACCGTACTGAATTGGTATGGAATCAGATCAATTTGGTGGCTCCATATGGAACTCAGTCCATGTTGACCCATTGCAGTTTGCACCAAATGGAAGAGCCTGGTTTTGCTCAATACCTATTTATATTGCCGCATGTTCAAGCAGTACTATCATCAAAATTATCCAGGAGTTGTCTTGGTGCAGGTGTGTGCCATATAGTACCAAGTCATAACATACCGATATGGTACCTAGTACTAAGATCACGGAGCTTGCTTCTTAGGTTTGTTGAGTTAACATAATTTTCCAATTGGTAAAATTACAACAGGTTTAATTAACATTATATTGATGATGAATAAGATATGTTCAAGTGAATTGAAAAAAGTCATCACCTAAAATGTAATAAAATACCTCTCACGGTGATTCAACTCTTGGTGGGATGGGGGTCGAGACTGCTGAGACGTTTTGTCCCAGAGAGATTCCTAAACCAATCTTGGCCATTCCGTCCCATTCTGTCTCGGCCATAGTACATTATAGTATTAATTTTTAATAAATCTAATTTATCATAAAGATATAACTTTTGAAGTTCAAATAAGTTTAAAAGTTGAATAAAATACTAAAGCTTTACAATTTTTTTTTTTAAAAAAAAGCATCCCAGGCAAGTATTGGGATGCCTGATCAGGCTAGGGACCGAGACAAGATGAGATGTGGGTCATCTTATTCCATAGAAAAACCGAGATATCTTTGTCCCACAAGATTTAAGACCTTGACCCTTCATATAGAGGAAATTAAATTGATCTTGATATTGGAATGCGTACACTTAAAAATAGTAGATGATTTATTTTCATTAGAGGATTTATTGAATTGCTAGCATTTCTTTATAAGTTAGCTATATTTGACTTTATGGAGAAACTGGAGAGGGGCATCAGTTGGGAGTTTAAGCTGAAAACAGTCAAACAGGACCTTTGAGCATGATAGCAATAATATGAACAACATTGTTGCTCACTAGTGTGAGATGACTATTTAAAAATTCTGTTACTTGATGATTGACCATTGAGAGGACTTTAAGTCTATCAAGCCAATGCTATGGTTATTTTGATCATAAGATCCAGATTGTGGGCTCAATATCAACCTCTTGTTATTGATACTTGTGAATGTAACCTTACTAAATGAAAATTTTGAAGATTACTTTAAATCTAGCCATAGGAAACTTACTAATCTCTACCATATCCATGTTGGAAATGCCAGTCTTGCTTTGAAAGCAGAAACATTTGGAGATTACTTTTCCAATAATGATGGAGCATGTTTTAAAATATAAGGTGACATGTTCATACTTGTGTATTATGGTTATTTTTTATTTTAAAACTTCATGTTTGTTTACTTCCCCTTGTTTTGATGATTGTGTAGAATGCATATTCTTATAGTTCACTACAACACAATCCTATGTAAAACAAGGTGATAAATTGTCACGTGCTTTGGCATATTGAGAGCACTTTAATTAGGTTGTTAGATAAATAAGACAATTGCCAGCTTACTGATTATCCAAATAATATCAATTTAACTACAAGCATAACTGAGTGAACTTTGTTTTGGGATTATATACCATGAACTTTGTTAACTTTGTATGGGGCAAAAAGGGTTTTCAATATATATATATATATTTGTAGAGGGGGGGGAGTAGGGTGGGGGGTGGGATGGCTGTGGCCCCCTCAGTCTCCATTAAGGTCCACCCCTTCTCTTTTTCATGACGTACCCCTCTCAAAACATGTATGGACCAAAATTCAGAATAGATAAAACTTATCTTGATATTGATAATTTTCAAGTTTGTAGCCACTCGAAATATAGTAAGAAACTCTCCCTCTTTCGTTTCTAGAAATTTTAATGTTGTAGTTCATGGTTACCAACATGGATCCTTTATTTTGAAGACTATGGGTAGCCTTGTATACTGAACCATGGTATTGAGGTTTCAAATCCTATCACTACGATGGTAGACTCCTCCCTTCCCTACTCTCCCTCTTTCCATATAGGTTTATGTCTGTGTCATGTGAATGCACATGGTGCTTGTTTGCATTTTTGCGCATGCATGCACACACATGCATGTTGCGATGTCCATTGCTAGGGCTTGAAGGTATGATATATTTTAGTTTAATCATAGTTTGACTAATAAATGACTACTGGTGAAAATTTTACAATTGTTTTGACTTATTTTTTAGTATATAAATAATAATGCTGATTTCTTGTGCCTTTAATGTTTCTCATATATGGAATGGTTCATGGTTTTGCCCCATATGAACTGGTATTAGTCATTAAACTTTCCTTTGCTGCAACTCCTTACGATTTTCCTTCTGTATAGGAAATGCTTGATAGTATTGAGTTTGCTACGGGAAGCCCTAACTCAACATGGGGCTCTGTTCGAGCAGCGATGGGACACTCAGAACCTTTTCAATTGAATTATGTTGCAATTGGGAATGAAGATTGCGGAAAAAAATATTATCGAGGTGTGTTTTTACTTTTTATAGCTTAATGTAGTTTCTTTTAATGTGGCCTTGTTTAACTATCACATCAGTTATGGATTTATGTCTTCATTAAGATTTTATAAGTATGTGTGACATATTGCTAACACATTTTTATCCTAAAGTAGATAATTTCTTTAAATTTGCTACCTCTGAAATGTATGGATACAAGTTGTTGAAAATGATCAATTCTACAGTCATATTATGTTATTTATATGTAAAATTAAACTTAACTCTGCCTATGTATGAGCTTTTTTTTATACATAGCCGGTTCCAAGCCTGGATAAAGGAGGAGGGTTGTGGTAGGTTGATGGCCAGTGTAAAACTAAAGTCACACTTTATGAACATAAATCTAATAGAGAAAATTAATAAAGCTAAGGCGTTTCCCAGAAGCGACGAGTTGCATTGGATTTTGGATGTAGTAAAAATTAAAAGGATAGCTAAGTTGGTCCCCGAAAGCGACGCATTACATCGGCACTCGGGTGTGATGAAAAATAAGCAAGGGTTCACACACCTTCATGAACAGGTGTGGATAAAGAAGTTAGTCCAAGAAAATAAAAATAAAATAGAAGAAAACAAAATATTTTTAGCAACTTAAAATATAGAGTCATTAACAAAAAGTTAATGAAACTAATAGATACAATGACTAGAAGGAGAATTAATATAGCTTGCTTGTGGGCGACCAAGTGGATAGGTGAAAAAGCAAAAGAGGTTAATGGTTTTAAACTTTGGTATACAAGCAAGGATAAGAATAAAAATGAAGTAAGAATTATTGTAGATAAAAGCCTAAAAGATAAAGTTGTAGGCATTTAGATGATAGAAGATAGAATAATTTTAATTAAATTAGTCATGGATGAAGAGTTAATAAATATTATTTGTGCTTATGCTCCTCAAGTAGGTTTAAATAATGTGATAAAATAAAGTTTTTGGAAGGATATGGACGGATTAATTCAAGAGATTCTTACTAGAAAAAAAATACTTATTAGAGGAGATTTGAATAGACATATAGGAAAGTATAATAGAGATTTTGAAAGAGTACATGGAGGTTAAGTATTTGAAGATAGAAATAATAAGGAAAATGCCATTTTAGAGTTTATGATGACATATAATTTAGTATTAGCTAATACATATTTTAAAAAGAGGGACTCTCGTTTGATAACTTTTAAAAGTGAATATAATGTTAGTCAAATGGATTTCTTTACTAGAAAGATTGATCGAGTATTTTGTAAAGATTGTAAGGTTATACTGGATGAGGGTCTAACTATACAACATAAATTAATGGTTATGTATGTATATATTCAAAAATGTTTAGATGGTGAAATTTGAAAAGAGAGAAACTAGTAGCTTTTAATGATAGAGTGATGAAGGAAGGAAAATGGAGTATAGATGGAGAGATAAATATCATATGAGAAAAGATGGCTAATAGTATTAGAAAAGAGCTATAGAGGTATTAGAAGAGTCAAAAGAAAAAGAACCATATGATAAGGAAACTTGGTAGTGGAATGAGAAAGTTTAATTAGCAGTTAAGGCTAAAAGAGAGTGTTATAAAAAATTACTTAATGTAAGAATAGAAAAGCATATGAAAACTATAAGATGATTAAGAAAGAAGTTAAAAGGACGGTATGTAAGGTTAGATATAAGGCATATGAGGCATTATATCACAAGTTAAAAACTAAAGATGGAGATAAAGACATATATATAATTGTAAGAGTAAGAGACAGAAAAACTAGAGATCTGTTTCAGGTTAAATGCATTAAAGATGATCCAAAAGTTTTAGTTAAAGAGAAAGAGATCAAACAAAAATGAAGAAGCTATTTTAATAAATTATTAAATAAAAATCATACAGATAATTTAGGATGTCCTATTAGCTTCATTGATGATAAAGTTATGGTGTATACTCGTAGAATCAGACATCTGAAGTAAATGAGGTTATAAAAAAAATAAATGTAGGAAAAGCTATGAAACCTGATAAGATTCTTATAGAAGTTTGAAAATGTTTAGATGATGCTGGAGTAAAGTGGATGACAAATTTATTTAATAGGATTTTAGAAACTAAAAAGATGCCTAAGGAATGGAGAAAGAGCATTATAGTATCAATTTATAAGAATACAAGAGATATTTGAAACTGCTCTAATTATCGTGGTATCAAACTCATGAGTCATATTATGAAACTTTGGAAGAAAATAATTGAACATAGATTGAAATATAGTAAAAAAATATTAAAGAATCGATTTGATTTTATGCTAGGAAGGTTGACCATAGAAGTTATTTTTCTTCTTAGGAGATTAATGGAGATGTATGGAGCAAAAAAACAAGATCTTTATATGATTTTTATTAATTTAAAGAAAGCATATAATAAGGTCCCTAGAAAAATCTTATGGTGAATGCTAGAGAAGAAAAGAGTATCTATT
This sequence comes from Metroxylon sagu, assembly GCA_017589505.3. Lineage (NCBI taxonomy): Eukaryota > Viridiplantae > Streptophyta > Magnoliopsida > Arecales > Arecaceae > Metroxylon > Metroxylon sagu. The sequence continues at coordinate 1,611,701 of JACVBY030000650.1, forward strand.
AGATATCTTAATATAATAAAAGATATGTATGATGGGGCAATTACTAGTGTAAGAACTATTGGTGGATTAAAATAAAAGAGTATCTATTAGATATCTTAATATAATAAAAGATATGTATGATGGGACAATTACTAGTGTAAGAACTATTGGTGGATTAAAATATTACATGCTTGATGATGCTCTTATACACTCCTGGGAGCATTTCTATCTGAAAATTTGCTATCTATCATGTTCTCTCAGCAAGTTGGGATTTGTAAAAGACTTAGGGTATATTTGGTTTTCGGGAACAATACCGTTTCTATTTTTATTTTTATAGAAAACAGAAAATACTTATAAAAACACGTTGGATGAATGAAAATAAAAAGAGTTTTTTGAAAAACAAAACTTCAAAATGGCAGAAAACTGAAAATAGTTTAAAGTTGTTTTCACTGTTTTTCATCAAAACAAAGAAGAAAATAGAAAATAATGACTAAAGAATTTGAAAACACAGAAATTGATGATATTTTCTTTATTTTTTTTTTTTTGCCTACCCTTTTAATAAAAAAAAAAAAAAATCACTTACCAAACACATTTTTTAGAGATTAGAAAACAGAAAATGAAAATTGTTTTCAAAAACAAAAATGAAAAACGTTTTCAAAAACCAAACGCAACTTTAGTTTTCTAATTTGTGAATAAAAATGACAATTGGGATATTAGTCCAAGTGAAGGAGAAAATAGTGGAGAATTTTATTTGTGTGAATTCCTATCAGTAGTTCCAGAATAAAGGCAAGGTCTTGAAGTGCCAAAATCTTGAAAAACTCATAATACAATCTGCAGGATAGACAGAATGAAACAGGTTGTCTGTTAAATGATATTCACAAGCAGATAAAAACAGAGGTTTTTTATTCATTGACGCGTGTTTTTAGAAACACAACCCGTTTTTTCAGTAGCATGTCACGAAGGTCCTGACATCTTTTGCTCATTTTTCCAGCTCTTTTGTGACTTATATTGGATGACCATACATTCTTATTCTAATCATTTTCTGTGAGCGGATATATGGCTTCTGAATACTTCAAGTTGCAATGTTCTCTCTGTAGTTTACTTATATCACAAATTCTTGTCATAAATATCTGTATGGTACACATGCAACACTCAGATATGCTGCTTATTTATGTCAAAATTATCCATCAGAACCTGTTTCTTAATATCTGTGAAGCTTCAAGCTTTTTTTCTAACCACAAAAGAGAAGTGAAATATTCTACTTTGTGAGGCTACCTAAAGATTGAAGAGTATTTACTTAAGTTACCATTCCAAATCTAGCTGCATCAATGTATAATACAAGATACATGTCTCTACATCCATGTCCTGAATTTGGAGTAATGCTGACACATATTACCTTACATATTTTTACTACTTTACCATTGTCTTCATTTCAATTTATCCTCTTTTATGATATTTGACATATACTTCATCAATTTCTTCTTTTATCTCCTTTTTGTCAACCTGCATGCTTTAAAAGTAATTACTTTGTATGAATTATTGAAGATGAGAGTGAGCCTGGGCACAATAGTAAGGTTATTCTACTGTGGCCTAGAGATCATAGGTTGGGAAATAGAGAAACAACCTTTCTGAACGTAAGGATACGGCTGTGTTTATCTGTCCCTCTCTGCATGGTGGGAGTCTGAACCGTCCTTTTTTTTATATGCATTTTTAAAGATAACAAATTAGTGATACCTCAAAATTTCTGAGTTGGATCTAAATTTGATGTTTTTAACTAGTGCCATGCTTTCATTTTTTTTATTAAGCTAAACTTCGATATAATTCACTGTACATATTACTTCAGTGTTGCAGTTGGGATGAAAGTCTCTATTATATTTTATGCTATTTGCTAAATGGTTTGGGGACAGTAAGATCAAGAAGATAGCTGACAATTGTCCTGGCTCATTATTGCACAGGAAACTACCTCAAGTTCTACTATGCAATAAAAGCTGCCTATCCAGGCATTAAAATTATTTCAAATTGCGATGGGTCATCTAAGCAATTGGATCATCCTGCTGACTTATATGACTTTCATGTAAGAATGCGTGAACAGTTTTTACCATCAAATCATTCAGTTTCAGTTTGTTTATAGCATGATCAGTGTGATTGCCACTACATCGTGTAATTTGAAAATCACTAATGGCGCTGTTTCTTTGACAGGTTTATACCTCTGCTAACCATTTGTTTTCAATGACGGGACAATTTGACCGCACGTCACGTACTGGCCCCAAGGTATTTGATGTTTAATTTCGAGACAGATTTGATCTGAGTTACGATCAGTGTCTTTTGAGTCTTATCCCATATTTGTATGTGAACAAAGATAGGCGTGCATATTAATCTTTTTATGATGCAATTCCAGGCTTTTGTTAGCGAGTATGCTGTGACTGGATCAGATGCTGGCTCAGGAAGCCTTTTAGCTGCATTAGCGGAAGCTGCATTCCTCATTGGGTTGGAAAGAAATAGGTCTGTTTATCCATCCCTCCCCCCAATGTGCCTAAAATTTGTTTGTAAGAATGGGTCACAATAGGTGTCAACTTCCTTCTGGTGGCATGCATTTTGATCCATTTAACTTTCTATCAAGACATGATACCTGATATTCTGAAAAATTTTCAACCAGTTGATGCTGCATTGACACATCGGGAACATCTAAAACTTTCAGTTCATGTAATAATGTCTTGTTTACTTGAGAAGACATTCTTGATTTCTTCAGAAATCCAAACCTTTACAAAGATGAGAAGTTAATTCTTTATTAATTTGTGATAGATATAAAATTTACTCCATTTGTGGAAATGAATGATTTCCTATGTTTCTTTCACAAGTTCATGTTATTTGCTTTGGGTGCATGTCATTCATCTGAGCAAGCTAATGTTCATAGCAATGAATGACAAACATTTCCCAAGCCTGATACCAAAATAGATTGGACCTTCTTGGTTATGTGATATTGTGATGACTATGGAATATCCACGCAAGCTATGTTAGAATGTACTCCATTTGAACTTTTGAATGATGGATATTAATGAAACTTGCTTTTCTCTAAGATGGAACATTTAATGTTAATATTCTTAGATATTGCTGAAATTAAGCTTGTGCTCTTGACATACCATGGTGGTTGATAAGATCGCTTTTGTTCTTGCTTCGCATGCAGTGATGTCGTCGAAATGGCGAGTTATGCACCACTTTTTGTTAATGCAAATGATCGCAGGTCAGTTTTAATATTTCTTTAACTAGAAAGCCATTTTTCTCCTGCAGTTACCTTATGTTCATTTGTATATATAATTATTAATTAAATTTACCTGGTTGAGTGAATATATGGTAAGTTCTCATTTTGCCACATGGCATATAGATGGAAAAAGTGCATGCAGTTGGAACTGGAACAAAATCCCTGTCCCTTTTTTGGATTAAACTATGGTATCTTATTCCACCCAATATGGACTGCCATAAATCCTAGGCGCATGCTTGTTGTACTCAGCATCCAATCTGCGCTCCTTTCTTTCTTTCCCTACAATAATTGTGGTTACGGTTTGTAATTGTGTTGAATAGGTGGAACCCGGACGCTATTGTTTTCAACTCATGGCAGCAGTATGGAACTCCTAGCTACTGGGTGCAGCAATTTTTCAAGGAATCAAGCGGTGCAACCTATCATCCTACTACAATTCAAGCCAATGTCTCCAATTCATTGGTTGCTTCTGCCATTACTTGGCAGAGTTCAGAAGATGACAGCAATTACTTAAAAATAAAGGTTAATTGGATCCTTGCCTGGTGTCTATGAAAAATTCTTGCTAACATCTCTAGGTTTTTCTATTTCTTTTTTATTTTGATGGATAATACTTCTAGAATGTATTAATATAGCGGGTTTTAACTTCATGTTCTTTTAATATGCCCAAGTTATTCCTGTTGATCATCTACTGTTTTGGGAAGGTCAGCAACACACAATCATCTTTTTCCTGCTTATGCTCAAGGCTACTTTATCAGAAAGGTTACTGAAAACCATTTACCACTTAGTTCAAAAAATAGTAGGTTGTGGAAGCTTTTAGGGCATCCCATATTGTATTTTGTGGATCCTATGCTAGTAATATTGTGCTCAAATCAACAAAATTTACTTCCACTTATTTATCAAAGGGAAAATGGGGCAAAAAAGAAAAATTATTCCTGTTGATCATCTACTATTTTGGGAAGGTCAGCAACACACAATCATCTTTTTTCTGCTTATGCTCAGTACTTTGTCAGAAAGGTTACTGAAAACCATTTACCACTTAGTTCAAAAACGAGTAGGTTGTGGTAGCTTTTCGGGCATCCTATATAGTATTTTGTGGATCCTATGCTAGTAATATTGTGCTCAAATCAACAAAATTTACTTCCACTTATTTATCAAAGGGAAAATGGGGCAAAAAAGAAAAGGTAGTATCTCCTGGACATCTCAAATTGTTTTTTGTACAATTCTTGCTTGAATCAGTCATGAACCACCACAAGTCATTTTGTTACTGAATCATCTCTCTCTCCCTCTCTCTCTCTCTCTCTCTCTCTGTGGGTAACTCTATGCATGCATCCTTCCCCATCTTTGATAACACAGCCCAAAATCTTCACTCATTACATTGCTAAGTTTTCTAATTTGCTTTAATTTGATTCCTGATCCAATTGTTTTCATGCAGATTGTCAACTTTGGGAATGATACCGTGAATCTTAATATCTCTGTGGCTGGATTGCAAAATGCTGTCAACTCAGTTGGATCAACAAGAACCATACTTACATCCAGTAATCTGATGGATGAAAATTCTTTCAAGGAACCAAAGAAGGTACAGTCATAAAATTTCCTTTCCCCTGTATTCATCACAGGAACATCACAGGAATGCATGTTGCCAGGAGAAAAAGGAGGACGATGCTAGCGTAGATGCAAAAAAAAAGATAAAAAATAAAAAATAAAATAAAATGCACATATAGATAAATTCTGTATGTGCCTAAAGCATCACTATACCAATTTCATTGGAGTTGGTTGATTTTTTCCCCTGGTCCTATACATCGGAGTGGACCTGGGAGAACTTAACTATGCATTCCCATATATATTTTATGGATTACTTGAGGGAGACAAATTAGGGGAAAAAGCTCTGAGAGTAGAACGGGGAACCAAATGCAGTAGAGGTCCATGCAACAAATATAAAATATTCAGTTTATTGCTTCTCATGCATTTTTAGTCAGTTGTTATTGTTATATGCTTAACTAATGTACTTTTTGTTTTGTCTGATTTCAAGCTCAATGAGTTCCCCTAACTTAGTCTGTTTTGTTTGTTGAATAATGTAGGTGGCACCGGTACAGGCTTTGTTACCTAATGCAGGAACAGAGATGGATGTTGTAATTTCTCCACATTCTATCACCTCATTTGATTTACCACTTGTGCTGGCAGACTACTGGTCTGCTATTTGAAATGACTGTAAAGGGGAAAGGAGGTGGAGGAGAGAATGAAATAATTGGAATAAAAAGAAGAGTTGGCTTGGTATATATGGACCACTTGCATTGTCCAAGTCAGAAAGCCAAACAATTAATTTGGATGTGGTATTTCATCTATAATGATAAATAGAATTATGCAAGTGTCCAGTATATCCATCTATTCTGTGCTTTTTTTTGCAAAATTTGAACTATTGATTTGGTTTTGGGTTAATTGATTGTGTCAAAATAACTCAGCAGCTAAGTTCAAGACATCAACCACCTGCTTGTTTAAAACTTTATATATGAACAAAGATGCTAGATGATTAGATGCATCTCATTTGTCCATGATCATATTAGCTAGCTTACTCTTTAAAATATTGTGGAGTAGGGTAAAAAGGTGTTTTTGGTATTATTTTCTCAATGATAAAGCCATAAAGGCTATTACATATTTATAGGGTTGAAACCCTAATTATTTAAGAAAAGTCTAATACAATTATATAAAGAAACCTTTCAATAGAACTAATGCATAATTCAGAAAATAAATCATTGTTTAGGATTAGAAATTTCACTTAATAACCAGATCCATCAAATCAAGGGGATTTATAGATTTAAAAAGATCTTTAAAATTAAAGAATCCTATCACTAATGATCCCTAAAATCAAGACATAATCAGATCAGATTTTTTCTATTTTGATTGAGATTCTCAACAATATTGTTAACATACTCTCTCCTTCCAGGATCTCTTCTGTGAATTGTTCCCTTTGGACCTTTAAAGTGAGACCACTGAGCACTGCCTTTTAACCATAGAACCATTGTATGCTGTCATGTTCAGACTATGCCCACTTTGTTGGTTCATGTGCATGCCTTCATGATTGTTTGCATGAGGCCTCTTATGTGCTGCTGTATTCTGTATGGTGCTTCATGTTGTTTGATATATACAAGATAAATGTAATAAAAAGAAACCAAGTAGATGAATAAATTACTGGTCTACTCTACCTAGGGACCTGGTATTATGGACAGCTCTAGTTGTCTCTTTGGGAGGATTATATAAACTCTTGTCATATACCAAAAGAAAAAGAAAATAATATGCAGGTCTCCACTAAGATAACTGGTTCAGATGATCAAAGAATCCATGCTAGTTAAGATCAGCCTGTATTGCCCCAAGTTCAGCCCACCGAGCTAGTTGAGATCTGGATGAAATTGAGCTGGTCCAACATATCAAAATTGGAGAATAACCTATAAAAGCTTATATAAGATTGGTTTTAGTTTTAGTGTTGCATTTACACCACATATGTGATATGAATATCTAATGTGCATTTATATTATACAAAATCGACTGGACCAAGTTCAGACCAGTTTTATTGGGGTAAAGTGAGGACAATCTCAGACCAAACCAAGCCATTATTCATCTCTGTGTAACTTTGTTTATGGTTGTCAATGGGCCAGTCCTGTGTTGAGTATTAAAAAATATGCCAGATCAAATAAGTTAGTCCAAAGCTAGGAAAATCAAGCTTATTGACAGAATTTATCACAAATAATCGGAACTATTTCTATCTTACTGGCTGAATGGGATTTTAGTTCATTTTTCTCTCTGTGCCATTTCATTTGCTTAGTGAAATAGTGGTGGTTTGCTTGGTGCAACGCGGGCTCGAATCAAACTCAGCCATCTTAAGTAGGTCTCAAATCAAGCTCCATGCAAACCTAAAGAAGCTAAACTTGAATTAGCCAAATAAGTTTGAAATTTAGTACAAGCCGAGACAAAATTTAACCTAGCTCTTATGCTAAGATTTGATAAAGCATGAATATATCTATATTTACATAGATAATATATTATTAGATTTAGGTTTTAGTCATTACATTTTTCTATTCTTGGAATTAAATAATATTAATTCAAAGTCAAACCAACATTGAATTAATCTTGAATTGATTTCAATTTAAATGAGAGTTATGAAGCTGATCAATTAGATTCCTGTTTTGTTTGGTTAAAAATTAAACTAAAATCGAATGCAAAATAAGGAACAAATGATTGTTCAAAAAGTTTAAACTTTGAAACAAATTTCAGACCAACCTTGATTAGTTCTTGAATCACAACCACAGGAGAGAGAGAGAGAGTTTTGGTACAAGGATTAAGGCTCAAAGATATAGTCAATTTGTCATTCATTAGGTGCCAACTTGTTTTATCATCCTTGGGGAAATTTGCACAAGAGACCTCCTAAAAGCCCAAAATCACGTTCTACTGCCCTGCATGGATGTGTGAGCTGTCAGAATATTTATTAACCAGAGAACCTTCCCTCTGTAAAACAAGCCATTTTTAGATAAACTTGGTTAATAAATCAGGTCAATAATAAACATCATTGATCAAGGACAGGTTATAATAATAAAACCACACGATAGAGCAAGTCTTATCAAGAATGGCTCCTTCGAACATTTTGGAACTTTCCCCATAAATGTCCTCCCAAAATGCCTCTAAATAGATAAATAAACCAACAACGCTCTCTCTCTCTCTCTCTCTCTCTCTCTCGTTCCTCTCTATCTCCCTGCTTCTCCTGTGATACTTCTAGCCTCAGCCCTTCTTTTGCCTTCAAACATGAGGTAACTTCTCAAAAACATCTACTGCAGCATGATGACAGTCTTATCTATAACATATGTTTTATGTTACAGCCGGCATCCGACCGTAAAGTGGGCGCAGACGTCTGACAAAATCTACCTCACAATCGAACTCCCGGATGCCACGCATGTCAACCTCAAGCTCAAGTCTGAAGGAAAGTTCATTCTTTCTGCCAAAGAAGGTGATGTCACCTATGAAGTTGATATCGAGTTGTTTGATAAAGTTAACACCAAGGTATGGAAATCTTGGTTGTTAGAGATTTAGAACTACTTGTTTGAAAGTTATGGCGTTAATATAATTAGTCCTCTGTTATAGGAGAGCATGGTTGATATTGGTGCGAGGAGCATTGGGTATGTCATCAAGAAAGATGAGAAGAAGTGGTGGAATCGGTTGCTGAAGGAGGAAGGGAAGCCACCTGCGTTTCTGAAAGTGGACTGGGATAAATGGATTGATGAAGATGATGAGAATGGTCACGATGAAGGTTGATGTTGGTTTACTTCTCCTATTTCTGTATCTTATTCTGCTTCATTGATCCTGTGATTTTTGTCTCTCTCTTTTTAACAGAGGAAGCTAGCAAGGATTTTGGTGACATGGATTTTGCGGTATGTTCCAAACTGACGATCTTTTGAAATTTTTGGGAGATATTTTGTTACAGAATCATTGAAGTTATGAATGATATGCCAACAAATGAAGAAAAAATGTAGAAAAGAAGAGAATAAACTGTTGATATCAAATTTGTTGACCACTGAATTAATTAAATAATAGTCATAACTTTTTTTTTATATGGAATCTTAAACCAACTATACTTGTGAGGCCTTTAATTTTGTGCTGAATGCTCATATATGTTCTTGATCATAGAGGTCATGTGTTGAATTTTGGAATTGAGCGTAGATTATTGACTAGGAAGTCAATTGGAGCTTACAAGATGTTTTGTCCACAATACAAATCTTCTATTTTCAGACTTCTAGGTCAGTTTGGTCTTCATGTCATTGCAAAGTATGAATGTCTTCTGGTGTTTAGAATCTTAAAAAAAATTTGAGAGTTTCTTGTCTGCTGAACTCAGTTAGGCCTTGAGGATTCATGAGATAACATGATACATATTGCATGTTGGACCTAAAGGCTGTATGGTCTGTTTCAGACCTTTCCAACTTGTTGGTGCTTTCAAATCTTTCACATTATTGACATTATAATCCAAGTTGGATATGGGGAAATACTGGTCTTTACCTTTGATTGTGGCAATCTGCAACAAACCTCTCTAGATTGAGATACGAGCACTATGCATGTCCTTAATCTATATGAATTTGATGAACAACATAAAGGTGATACAATAATTTTTCCTCTATATAAATTATAAGATTATAGTACTTCCTTGGGAATCAATCGGCATTGATAGGAGAATACCTAATTTGTTTATCGCTTCCAATAATTGTCCTTGTATTGTTTGTTGTGAGCAAAAAACAAATTTTCTTCAAATCCTCTCACTTTCAAGACTCTGGAGCTTAGGGTTATGGTCTTTCACAATGCTCCTTTGCTTCATAACCTGTATTCAAATTACGTATTGATAGTGCTGACTCAAAAGAAACTGAATACTCTGTAGAAGTTAGATATGGGAAGGGATGATCTTGACATGGATGACACCATTGAAAAATTTTGAATTTTCTTGCTATTCCTATATCTTTCAATATATCCTTAAAACAATATTCTAGAGTTGTGTTTTATAGGTTCGTTACTTTCTTTTCTCTTTGTTAGGCCCATGAAACATGTGTCATGAATAGAGCCAATCATAGGCCAAATGGTGCAACCAGCGCAGCATAAAATTTTATAGGTTTGGGTACTGAAAAAATCCTAATTAGATTCTAAATAAGAGGAGAAAGAAAATTTAAGCCTCATGAGTGAGCCTAGGATGGGGCTCTTTAAAATTGAATAGGACTCGACAAAAATATAAGCCCGATAGATAGACTGGCCAAACTTCGGCATAAGAATCAAGCCTAACTATTAATGCATAACCTAACTTCAGTTTAGCTTGTCCTAGCATTTAATCGGCTCTAGTCGTAATATATCCACCATAAACTCATCTTCTTGCATGTCACAAAGAAGATGTCTTCGAAGTATAGGTTCTTCTATTTTCTGGTTAAATTGTTAGGCAAGGCTTGATTGTTGTAACCATGTAGCATGGTAATGGAATCATGTGAAAGAACAAAATCATTTCCATTATTTATTGTGAGTTTCTGAAATGTTTCAAGCAAATGAACGACATCAATGAATGTAAATAGCTGAAAGTCACGAACTTTTTCACAAGTTCCATTGCACAATCTTTCATCTTGGTTATGTGATTCTGAATTTGCAGAAGAAGAGCCAGAAAAAGAAGAGGAAATCAAGGAAGAAGAGCCTACTGCAGCAGATAATGAGGAAACTAAAACTTGATTGCATCTGCAAAACATAAAGCTGATGCCTTCTTTTCGATCAGCGTCATCAAAATTATTAGTTACAGAGATGAAATGGTCTAAGGGGGGATTCATGACCATGGAAGAAACCTTTTGAGTAAATAATGTAACCTGAATCAGACTTCTGGGTCATTGAACTGTTTATGGTTTTAAAATGTATCTTACATGGGCAATACCTGAATGTCTATTTTGCATAATTGGTTGATCATAATTTTATATATGTAAGCGACTTTTTCTTTTAGAAAAGGGAAAAAGATAGGTTGCTTTTCAAATTTTTAACCAAATTGCCTTTGAGCTCATATTATGTGATTAATATATTTATGCATATTTATGTAGCACACAAATTTATACTAATACATGCTAATATTGAATATATTTAACAACCTGTTCACATTGAAAATTATGAGCTGCATTTGGTGCAAGTAGATAAGCAGAGAGGCCATCCAATGGTGCACAGACTTTGATAAATTTATGCTTTATAAATATGATGTACTTGTTCAGTATAACTTGTGCGTACATTCTTTGATACATATGCATTTCAAAGATAAATATCCTAAGGGTATAAAATTTGATTATTGAATATACATTATCTATGTAGACAAGGCCATGGATAATTTAGTATGAAAAATTTTTAAAAATGATTCTATAAAAATAAATAAACATGAACATGTTTATCAAGCTGGAAAAACTAGTGACCATTTAACGACAGTGCTATCTGAAACCATGTTGAGGTTTGCTGCATCATATTCAATGAGAGACAATACTCTCAAGAAGCTTAAGAGCTGACAATAGGCTCCATTAAGTGTGAATGATTGGTATGTAATGCAGGAAACTTGGAGCGTTAACCCCAATCTAAACCGAAACATTGTGGGACTTCACCATGGATGGGTCATCGTGGCGTGCCTCCAAAGGCAGCAGTTATTTCTCATTACCATGGAAAGCTATGTTACCTTTCATGCGACAAGTTCAAATAAAAAAGATTGCTAGCAATCCTTGAAGAGTAAGAATTAGACTTATCACTAATGAATGAGGCCATACTGCCATCAATTAAGCGCTCTCCCCACCAAAGCACATGCATCCATGTTGAGGGTAACCTGAAAGTTAATTCCCTATTATTCTGCATGAAGAAAATGAATCAAGTCATAAGTGTGCACTGTGGTGGCATCCCTTGGTTCAGTAGCAAATGCATTTGTTCTACGCTGTATATCACATTGTCTGATAGAGTAACTAAAATGTAGTGGAGCAGTTCAGTGTGTAAATAATAAAAGGGTTTTCAGGGGACAAACTGTAAATAAATAATTAATTAGTACCAAAAGATAACAATTACTAGCAAAAAAGTGAATTCCATCTCTCTTCTGAATCACCAACGTCAATGCATCTTTTACAATTATATTAACTTTGCACACCAAAAGTAGCATAAGTAATGATTTATGCAGCCAGGGAATTGCTTTTATGCATCACAACAGCATGCTACTGCATAAGATTAACAAGCCCCTCTGCTGCTAGAGAAACAGATTACATGGTACACCACAAAGCACTGAAATCCTGACTGTGATCAAGTCTCCTCTCAGGTCAAAAAAACCTGCAAAGAATCTTGCTTGTCTTACTGTGTCGTCACACTCTTGGCAAGATTCCTTGGCTGGTCCACATCATAGCCTCGTAGAACTGTCAGATGATACGCTAGCAGCTGCAGACAGAGCAGAAATAAATGAGCAGACTCATACACTCCCTGCTGGAGAAACTATTCACCACCAAATTAACTGGCACTTATTGACCAAAAGGCACATGTATTCCAACAGTATCAAAAAAAGTACGATTTACAAGTATAGTGTTCAGATGAAGCAAAAAGTTCAAAATTATTTATTGTTTAGACCAAAGCTTCAAATCTCATGGAATAGAGATGAACGGAATAAGATGCCCCACGTTCCGTTCCATCTCGATCCCTTATTTGGTTAGGCATCTCAGTACTTGCTTAGAATGTTTTTGTCTTAAAAAAAATATTTGTGAACCTTTAGTATTTTATTCAATTTTTAAACATATTTGAACTTCAAAAGTTATAACTTTATGACAAATTAGATCTATTTAAAATTGATAGCATAATGTATTATGCGTATTATGGCTGAGACAAGATGGAACGAGACAATCAAGATCGGCCTCGAAATCTCTTTAGGATAAGATGTTTCGGCCCCAGCCCGCCAAGATTTGGATCGCTAGTTTAGACTAATAAAAAATGTTAATGAATGTAGACAAGGTATGTAAAATATATGCTGAACCCAGAATGATTAGAAAATTTTTGAGTGCCCTATTCATTCATAGCCACATCTTCATGAATGTATTAACTCCCAGAGGTGCTGTCTGTGGAAATCCCACAATATTCACTAGTTGATTTTCGCTTGGCCAAAGTCATCTGATTTGCATCTAGCTTATTTTGTTACAGATTACATCAATCCAAAACTGGCTTAATCCTATGATCTACAAAATATAAGACAAGTAGCTAGACTTTTCTAGTGATACAACAACCATGTCAAATAAATAAGTCCAGACAGTATGGATAGCTTCAGGAACCGAAGCGGCACAAAGTATACCAACTTACCTAGTATAGGTGCCTTCTATCCATTGAACAGCTGTTTTAATTGCTGCATCATGCAGTATGGAATCTTTTGACCACCATGCAATGATTTCTGCTGTTCAAAACCCTCTCAAGGGATCCAGATTTAGAAAGGGCAGATCTAGGATCAGAATTTGCTGTATAATGGCCAAAGTTGAGGTTTAGGAATCCTTCTCAAAAATCTTGCAAATTTCAAGTTCAGGAGAAGAAATCAAGGCAGGACAAGACTTATCGAGGCACCTGCAAGGCTATTCTGGACAGCAGGGAATGAGTTTTTAACCGTCTAGGACTAGTATGAAGCCAATAACTGGAGAGGAGCTTTCTGGCCTCTTTAACTTCAGGAATTTCAAGGCTGTAGCACAACTGATTGGCCAGCATACCAGAGCAGCTGTGGAGGGTAGTTTTCGAGTTTATAAAGCAGGGTTTGTTTCAACAAAGGTTTTTTAAGTCCCAGCTGGACAGCGGTGTCCAGGCCATCCCACCCCAAATGGGACCAGGATGGGGGCGGGACAACGGAGCATATTCATACAAGAAAGAAGGAAAGAGCAAGAAAGAAAGGAAAAAAGAGGAAAAAGAAAAGAAAAAACAAAGGGAGAAGCAAAGAAAGAAGCCAAAAAGGAAAGAAAGAAAGGGAGAAAGAAAAGGATAGAAAGCAAGGAAAGAAGGAAGAAGGGAAATAAAGAGGAGAAAGGAAAAAAAAGAAAAGAAAAGAAGGAAGAAAAGAAAGAAAAAAAGAAAGAACGAAAGAAAGAGAATAAAAAAAAAAAAGAAAAAATAAAACAAAGAAGAAGGGGAGAGACAGTGTACATACTAAGATGCTTTGCTAAGAGAGTTATCAGATCAGGATATGACTATGAGGTGTTCCATTCAATGGAGAAATCGAGACATTCTTATCTCATGGTGTAATGCCCCAAACCCACCTACTAGTCCAATTAACTTATTAATGGATAGGGTCCATGTGGCCTTAAAAACTTGAATGCAAGTTAATTGGTAGCAGATGAATTTTAATTATAAGCACTTTAAACTTTTATTTCCCATTCGATGTGCGACTATTTAGGGATATTACAATCTTTCCTTCTTATTAGGCGACGTTCTTATTGCACGCTATAAACTAACCAGAATTTACCCCGAATGGGATCATTAGTGCAGTAAGGGTGGCTCAACGCCATGGTGGGACTTTACCACCGTTCTATGGGTAGCCGTTTCCTTATGTCCACCAACACCCAAGTGAACTTCCACACACGCAAGTTGGCTCGGACACCATTGTAACACCCTAAGCCCATCTGCTGGTCCAATTAATCTGTTAACAGGTCAAATCCACGTAGCCTTAAAAACTGAATGCAAGTTAATTAGTAACAAGTGAACTTGAGTTATAAGCATTTCAAATTTTTCTTTTTTATTCAATGTGGGACTCTTTTGGGGTATTATACATAGGATTTAAAATCTTGGTTTCAATAGATGCACCATAAAGCCCTAAAGGCTCCGTTTGGTTGTTGCACGTCTTTCTATGAAGATGCACTTTTTGGGAAAGAACCGAGCGTTCGATCATTTGGGTGCCACATTCAACACAATCAATAACAAATTTTCTTCCCCAAAGATGCGATCTTCCTATAGCCATACGGGAAGTCGCATCCCATAGCTAAAATAGGAAGGCACTTCCCTGGTAATGTGGGTTCCTAGGAAGAGACTTATAGTTTGCCAAACGGCGCCAAAAGGGAAAGGAAGGGTCATGGAAGTCACAATAGGTACTAAAGTTAAAATAGTGGAACAAAAGTCATTTTCAGCCTCTACATTGCTTAGTACATTCATAAGGCTCTGTTGATCCCCATAGTTTAGGTGGTGCTTATTGGTTAGCAGTTATGTAGCGGACCTAACAAAATGAACAATTAGCTCCACCAGTTTGGACTATACACCAAGTATCCAATTGCTCTAATGTCCAGATATAGTTATGAAAAGTACTAATGAAATCAACTATTAGTGCCAATTTTTACAAACTGGTCTTCGAAAGGCCAATTTAGGTTTTGATAAGATCAACAATGGAGGGATGGATGTAAGCTGAAGAAAGAGAATTTGCAACTAAATCTAACAAATTGATAATGGAAGCATGACAAAAAGCCTTTGCAAGATGATGATTATCTTTTATATCTGGAAATGAGCCCACATGCTAGAATTAATGATGAGAAGAAATTTATCAAGAACAAAAAAGGTAATCCAAGAAGAATTGTTTAAGGCTTCCTTACCTGCAAAGGAACTATATTAATGACCGGCTGAAGGCAATCTGCAACCTGAGGGACCTCGATAACTCTGCAAGATCCACCAGAACATACAGAGGATGCATCTCCCTTTGAGCACATAACAATCAAACGACCTTTACGTGCATGAAGCTGCTGAATTGCCGACTGCTGTTTACTGTTGAAAAATAAAACAAAACCATATTCAGTAAAATAGAAGCTTTCCAACTGGGGCTACCTTACATCATGGAGACTGACCTGAAACAAGCATCATGTGTGGCAATGACAATGATGGGGAGAGTCTCATCCACTAGCGCCAGTGGGCCATGTTTCATTTCACCCGCAAGCATGCCTTCACTGTGCATGAGTGCTACTTCTTTCACTTTTAAAGCACCCTCTAAAGCAGTGGAATAGTTGTAACCTCTGCCAAATACAAGAAGTGACTGTGTCTCCATCAATGACTCAGCAAGATCTTTCATTTCACTATCCAGTCTCAGGACCTCACTTACTTTATCTGCAAAAGAGAAAAGTAGGTAAGTAGACAAGCTCCATCTATATACTGCCTGAATCTTTTTAGTTTCAGAACAGAATACTCATAAAAGCTATGCTGCACATTTACAAATTATCCCATGTGAAGCATTCCAATAAGAACATACTTGGTAGGTCACCAAGACCATTAATAATAGCGACCCTTTTAGACTGTGTGGATATTTTGTCAGCTCCAATAGCCAATGCCATCATGACCATAACTACTATCTGACTTGTATATGCCTGACAAATTATAAGGAGAGCATCAATAAAGCCTAAGAACTATAAAAACAAAGCAAGAAGAAAAAATGTAGATAACAGTTCTCACCTTTGTGCTAGCAACACCAATCTCACACCCTGCATTTAAGTGAACACCGCAGTGTGTTTTTCTGGCTAATGTACTACCAACAGTATTAGTTATGCCCACACACATCGCCCCATTTTCTACGGCATATTCAAGGGCAAGTAGGGTATCAGCAGTTTCCCCAGACTGACTAACAAAAACTGCTGTATCTTCTCTATATATCGGACCCTGTCTGTCCACCAAGTCACTTGCAAGCTCCAGAGTAACAGGGATACCTATTTTGTTAAGACAAAATATCAATCACAATGAAAAAGTTATGTTATTATTTTAGCTGACCATCAAGAAAAGTCTCATGTCAATTCATCCTTACCAGATAGCTCTTCAAAAACTGGCCTTGCAGCTAAAGCTGCATTATAACTTGTGCCACAACCAATGAAGATGATCCTTCTGCTATGCCTGATTGTTTTTAGGTGATCCTTAAGCCCACCCAAAACCACATCATTATCTCTGAGCCTTCCCCTCATTGTTGTAGTTAAGGAATGTGGTTGTTCATGAATTTCTTTCTGCATGAAGTGTTCATAGTTTCCCTTCTTTATTTGCTCAACCTCCATCTCAAGAACAGATAATGCACGTTGCACTGATGCTGGCTTCTCTTTGCCATAATCAAACTTGAGGATTGATACACCACCATCCTGGTCCATTCACAAAATTGATGACAACCAATTAGTTTATATATAAATACAAAATGTGAAAAAATTATTATGTAAAAATTTAAAAGGATAAAATAGATCAACACCAAGCTTTAATTCCATCAATATATAAGCAACAGCACCATAAACAGGAGAATCACAGTATGCCACTTAAAAGAAAAAAAAAAAATAATTATATATGAAAATTAAATGATAAAAAACACATTAGATCAATTACCTAGATGAAATTAACAAATTTTGCATCAAAATTTAAGTTTAAGTTGGCTCTTTTAAGTTTTATTTAAATATTTTAGTGATTTTATATTTAATAGTCAATTATTATATTTCAACTATAAAATAATAGCTAGAAGCAAGGCCGGATGAACCGCGAATTAGTGCTGAAATGGTACTAGATTGGTTTAGATCAGTTCAATACCGAACTAGTTTGGTTCACTACCAAACCAAACCAAATCACCAATATAATGCCAGTTTGAACTGACTTGGTATTTTTTGTAATATTTTTAAATTTTTTCATTGGTTTTCAAATTTTTCTTTTTGTATATCGTATACGAGGTCAAAAGCCTCTTGTGAGCTCTCATTCTCTCTCCTCTCTCATTTTTATTTAAAATTATTTAAATAAATGCCATTCTTTCTCCTCTTTCCTCTCCATTTACTTAAGATTTCTCATAAAAGTTATGGTCTTTCTTAAAGAAAAAGAATTTAAATCAATTTCTTTAACAAATAAAGAAAACCCAAAAGATTAATCCCTCCGGTCTAGTGGCACATCATAGTTTGGATCTTAGTGATAGATTTTAACCTTAGAATTTTATGAAAGATTTAATTTTATTCTTTTAATGAACTATGGATCAATAAGTTTTAATGCTTAGATTAACATTGAAAATGCATCTTATTGATCATAATCTACACATGTTAAAACATATATAAATTGAAAATCAAAAGTTTTAATGCTTAGATTAACAAAACATGGTATCATATCATTTTAACCAATCATGTTGCTGTCTACATGATGCATATGTTTGATTTTTTCTTTTTAAATTTTAGGCATTTTTAGTGGTATAAATTATAATCAACGATGTAGATCTTTAGTTTGGATGTCCCACATTGAGCAAATACCATTTCCAAGTCCTTCCTCCATGATTACAATTTAGCATTCTTGTCAAGTTATTATCAAACTATAATATGTTATTAAAAAAAAAACATAACCAATGTAAATCCTTCAAAACATGAAAAGTTTGTCAATGTTTAGCGTAACAAACAATGGCTTGATGTAGATCTTGAGTATAGATTCATGGCCAAACAGGCCCTATGACATGACATCTTGTAACCATTTCAATGCTTTAGTATTTATGCTCTCAATAATTTCACTGCACTGCAAAAACTATGAGATTACCTTTCCTAGACTTAAGGATAAGCTTTCTCCAAATTGATTATTCTTCATATTATTTTATGAATTGCCCAGGAAAGAACATTGCCTGCTTTGGTGGCCTTCCTTGTAAATACCAAATGGTTCTCCAAGATTTTTGTCATTTTTCTGGATCTTTGTTTCATCATTCTTTCCCATAACTTAGTAGAGTGGCTCAGGAGTACAATTGCATGATAATTAGAATAGTTTGCACATATCTTTTACTCTTATAAATAGTTACCTCAATACTTCTCTGGCATTTGAAATTTTCCTAGTTTTCAAAAATCTCATAAATGTACTAGTGACACAACAGATTATCTCCCGTAATTTTCCAAATCTTAACTGATATTTCATTTGATCCTAATGCCTTATCTTTTTGCATCCTTTTCAAAGCTATCTCCATTTCAGGTTTTGGAATTGAACAAAATGAAATTTGATTCACATTAGACACAAGAATAAACCTCCACTACAATTCACCAAAATATTCCATTAGAATCTGTAACTGTAGACTGTATCCACAAATCCACGAAACAGACAGTGATCAGAAAATGATTCTTTATTTTGTACTGATCAAGCACATCAATAATTACACAATTCATTATCCTAAAATGGATTAACTATTACTGCCAAAAAAATTTAGCACTAAAGCGACAAACTTTCTTAAAGGATCTGTCATGAAACTTCACAACATAAAGATACATGTGCTAATCGATTCATCAACCCACAACAAGCACAAAGTTCTTGGGTAGTGAAGCACCAAAAAAAATAAATAACAACAGGAAGAACACAAAATAGTCTGTTAGGAAAATGTCCCAAGTTAATCATCTGTATGATAACCAGGATGAACAGAAAAGAACAGGAAAGTCAAAAATATTGAATGTGTTCTCAACAGGAACAAATACAAAGCAAAATATTACCTTAATGTGGACGACTTCATTATCTTCAATAGTCAAATAGTCTTTAGTATGTTCCACAATAGCAAATAAATCACTGGAAAAGAAAAATTCTTTTGGCTTCCCATTTGTTGAAAGGGCTTTAACATCATGAAATAATGCTCCACTATTTGCATCAGTTAGTTCCTGAGAACAAAGGAAACTTGTAGAGCTAAAACTTGATAAAAATAGCAAGGTAATATCAAGAAAAGATAACACAATCACCAGAGGTTTCAGCACTCAGACAATCTATGGGAACTTTCATATGCAATGCAAAGCTATTTCTTGAAGCTTATGAGAAATGGTGAAATTAATGATTCTTGACAAAAGAGAATGACCATGAAGAGCTTGATATTGTGGTTTTTAATTATAAATACAGAAAACATGGAAGCATGAACCAAAAGACCAGCAGCCTCCAGGATTGCAATCACAGGTAGGGCCTATTTGGGGAAAATCCAGCTGAATAGACCAGAGAGAGAAAGCATGGGAGGAGAAGGAGACGTCAGGGCATAGTGGGGCCCATAACTATAGGATTGGAGGAGAAAAAAAAAGAAACCACTCAAGGTGATTGGGCCCTGCAAACTCTTGCCCTCTCCCTTGCTTGCTTACCACCCAACCCACCCCACACACTCTCTCTTTAGCCTATCCTGCCAGATTTTCATAAACAGGCCCATAATCTTTGTTCGATTGATATGGTTCCATGCATGTTTCGATCACAATGAGTGAAGCACTACAATTACAATGAGTGAAGCAAATGCATGTAGTGGCACTACATGCTGCAAATATGCATCATTTCTTCTCAAGAGATCATGAAGCTGCATAAAATAATCATATAACAAAAAATCACTGGAAATCATTGTTAACACATTTTTTTAGCTGGTGCAGGATATCATTGAGACTTACTTTGACACCAAGGATCAATGTGCTGCCACGATTGCAGGCAATTAGCTCATCTGGATAGTGGGGGCTTTTAAATATAAGTGCATATGCTCCTTCAAGCTGCCTCATAACTTCTATAACAACTTGACTAAAAGTTACAGTCTCTTTACCTGCAGAATAGAGAGGGAGAAGAAGATGTCAGTTGATATTATAATAGCATATCCCCCCTCCCCTCCCCTCTCAATTGACTAAAAGAAATAATCATGAGGACAACAAAACACATGCATGCAAAGGAATATAACAAAACATACGATGAATACAACCACCACTACCTTTGAACCACACTATTGCAAAAAAATAATAGAGCAAGGTTCATCAACCCCATAATAGGAAGCTATACAGAAAAATAAATGGAAATTAATGCAAGGCATGTATCAAAGAGTTTTAACCAAAGAATATAAGCTTTTTGCATACACAGTTACTCCATAAAAAATAGTTCTATATATATATATAAAAACCTATTTCATAATAGTGTACCCGATTTTAAATCATATATGTGCCGCAATCAAAACGGGTTATGAAACATCTAAAATAATATCCATATCCAATTAGTCAAAAAAAGAAAACGATAATCTAGAGTGCCACTAATAACATGTCTAAAATGCTAGCAAAAGGAACTTTTCATCCTGGTACAATAGGGAAAACTGAGGCAACTTAAGCATCAAACACAGTTTGGTTCGACAAAATTACTTGATGCTGATGTGACATAAGCATAAACCCCAAAAAGCCCAATAGTTAGATTAACCTATAATTGGATAGTAATTTGTGACAATTCTCCAAGCAATGATGGACATTTTGAAATTAAGTCATATATTAAGCGAGACTTCAGAAGAAAGTGAACTGAAAACCCTAATGTTTAGGCACATCAAGCCAAATTATGGTTAGCATACACACCTTGAATAGGACAGCATACCAAGGAATGCATGTATAGGACCCCACCATTTGATTTGGTTGATATAAATAACATTGATAACAGACAGGACCAGTGACAAAGATGCCAGTGGAAGAGGCTACATTGAACATAATTGGTGATCATAGAAGTGACAAAAGATGGCGAAGGTGACCATATAGAATTTGCTGAAAGCATGGTGTGCCTGTTGAAGGTAGCTTCAAGGTTGACATAGAGACCAAGCTAAAATTTGAAATAATGTTTTTCACTATGCAAGACTGCAGGCTGGTAAAGTGGCTTAGCAACAAGGTGAATTTGATGACAAGGCTATTGGTAGCAAAGTTGGCTGACAAGGGCACAATGCAGTCCAGTAGCAAGGCTGACTAACAAGAAATTATGAAGTCATGGTGTAACTGCAGAAGCTAATTTCAAGAAGCTAAAATGGTTAAAATGCAATAAGAGACTAACCATCAGAAAGGTTACACGTGGCTCAAATACTGAGTCTTAAGACAAGAATCATAAGCACAAGAGGAGCCACTGAGTACAGATACTACTACCCACTGAGTATAGATACTACTATGGCATGAGAAAATGGTGGAAACAGAAAGTGTCTAAACATAAAGTTGCATGGACTTATAATTAAAGATTTGTAATCATAAGGATTCAAAATAAAGATACTGCCAAGACAGATGAAGCCATGTTCAGCAAACAACAGCACCACTGATGCTTCCAAACTGGTTAGACACAAAGTTAATTCTAAGATAAAAAAACGTATCCCTAACAGAACATTCACCTTCAGTGAATTTGCCAAGCGAAAGAACTGTGAATGATGGTCAGCAATGTAAAATCAGAAGCTTCAGAGGCAATGCAAGAAAAAGCTAATCTAGTTGTGAAGACCCAGTTCCTACACAGGACAGCAAATGAGGGCTCGTACCCTAATAAATATGAATGACAGGTCAAGTACTTAAAAGGATTGTAACATCAAAGACAACTAGTAGAAGGGAAGTATCAATCTCACTGAAACAGATGAAAGCCTATAAAGATTTTGATGGTTAGTGGGAACACCCAACAAGATACCGACAAGTGAGATGAATGAAATGTACAGATGTAAAGAATCATACTACCAGCCAAAATCATATGTGGTATGTCCATATTCAGATTCAGTGAAGTAGTACCTAAAACATGAAACCTTAAACAAGGATCAAAATCCATAAAAGACAAATGTCAAAACCGGACAGGCCAGCAGAAGCAAAGCTAGATAATATAGCAAAAGGAAAGGGAAATATACATGTACATAATTATATAAATGGTGCAGTATGAAAGACAACAGGGTTGTTCAAATTAACAATTTCATTGACTGCCATCAAATGGGTGACCTGCACTTCATATCTCTCATAACAGCAAAACCTAACCTAATTGCACGCCAAACCAAACCCAACCTAACCTAACCCAACCATGAATCTAACAAAACAATACCCACCCTGACACTCCTCTAAAATATTCAACTCAAGCACAGTATGTTTAGGTTGGGATAGTTTGGATCAAACAGGGTTAGTTCTAGTTGTATCTTTTTTTATTTTTTATCATGAGTATACATCTAAACTTGGGCAACTTGATTGTTTTGTTGGAAAATCTACTATAAAAATATGTGTTACTTTTAGTTGAGGTCAGATTGAAAATCGTACTAGCCCAAGCCATCAACCTGAACCTGAATCATCCTGAAATCAGGTTTACACTTTCTACCCAAGTTGCACAAATAATTCGCCATCTAGCACTAGCTTGCAGACAAGATAAAAACAAATAAAAGATGCAACAAACAAGCATGAAGAGCAGTTTATTGCATAATAAAAGGAAGAGACATTGCAATAGTTTGAACTTGAAGACACAGTAAATAGATGTCTATTATTGTAGTTGCAATGAATATGCGCTAATGATCTTAAGCACAATACTTTGGAATCAACATCAAGAAAATGCCATCAAAAGACATATTAAATATTGAATAAAATGTAGGTGATTTGATAAAGTGTTGCATCCATTGTCACAAATAAACTGCAATACTTGACAATCAATTTGATGTCTGGACTGTGGAAACAGAAATGGTTACCGATGTAATAACAGGTCACGCACAAAATGAGTAACTATGGAAATCTGTATGACAACAAAAACAGAGGCTGTGCTAACCTTGTACCCTAAATCAGGACTTGATTGAGACAAGTCAATACAGTACATTGAAAGCAACAGCACAACAGGCCTATGTTATTAACAGTCCCTACTTTCCACTTCACATACAGAAAAGGCATCAAAAAGTAAAATGCTAACAGTATTCCACATTCAGCCTTGCCAATGCAGTCTTGGAAACGCAAGTCCATAAAATGATCAGGAAAGTCTACATGCATACAGAAGGGATTAGAGGATTGAGTGATGAAATAAGGTGCACTAGGAAGCTGAAGAGGCTAGGGAGAATTTAAGACTCAAGGCATCAGATGACTAATATTGAATGAATAGAAGCAAACATCACACACTTCATAGCAAAGCAGCCCCCTAACATAGGCTGCAGAGAGAGAAAGAGAGAGAGAGAGATTTAAGTAGTTAAAGATCTAATGTGTAACTCAACTAGAAGGAAATCAAATCAGAACTCTTTCAAAGAATCTCCCATGAATATCTATTTGCATGACATTGGGAATAATATTCCAATTTAACATATGAAGCAACTATAATTAATCTGATGAAGAAATGATAATTCTGAGATATTAAGGAAAACTACTCAAGTCTCAACCATAGACATAAAACTATTCCTTGAAGTCTTTGGGCGTCTAGTGACATTGTAGTAATAACTGCTTGCTAGTTCACTGCTAGTTCGAAGCCGTATTCTGATGTAGTTGAAAAAAAAAGCCTTGACAAATAAGAATTAGGAGTCAAGAGAATCACCAGCCACTACCACCAAGCATACAATGAGGTGATGCTGAATGGATGGTCAAATTCAAAATGTCAAAATTTTGCATTAATAGCAATTTCTTTTGAATTGAGACCTAATCAATTATTGACATTCTGTACTGGAAATAGTTTTTTCTTTCTAACATAGAGGACAGGTAGCCGATCAGATTTCATGGAAATGACAATATCTTTTGTTATTATCATCCTTAAAAGTTTGAACTTCTAAGAGTACTTTAGAATAACACATATGTCCTATTTATAATTTAATTTAATCATGCCAAATAATTTATTTTTCTCAGAAATGTCAAGCTCACAAAATGCTCTACTGGGAGATTTGTTTGTGTATGAGCAAGCTAGCTCATACAAATTTT
Source organism: Metroxylon sagu (assembly GCA_017589505.3). Classification (NCBI taxonomy): domain Eukaryota; kingdom Viridiplantae; phylum Streptophyta; class Magnoliopsida; order Arecales; family Arecaceae; genus Metroxylon; species Metroxylon sagu. Next base: position 1,636,040 of record JACVBY030000650.1, read on the forward strand.
CAGGTGGTGCAAATACAAGGTTGTAAATGATATGCAGACAAAAAGTCAAGTACTTCAAAATTTACCTGATTAAGCTACAAGATATCGCACATTCGAAAAAAGATTATATATTTTGTTATTCTATATAGGCAGACAGAAAGTAATATATTCATTCACAAGAATAGATAATGGTGAATACATGCATATCAAATTAAACGAATTATATTTGACTGAACTGGAGTTACTACCTACAGGTTATCACCAGATCATAACAGATTTCTACTAAGGCTAATATTAAATCATAAAAACAATATATATATACATATATACCTCCTTCTTCACGAGCCTTATCAAAAACAAACTTTGCAAGCTTAGGAATAACTTCTGTGTCAGTTTCTGATTCAAATGTGAACCCATGTCTAATTAATGTCTCCTTTAGAACCTGAAGAGACACATAAGAAGAAGAAATTATGTTTGAGAAAGACTTAGATCTATGCTGATTTTCTCAAAATAAGCAAAACATAATGTTTGTAGAAATTCTTATTGGCAGCATAAAAAACACGCAACTTAAAATTTAAGTCGAACTTCAGAAAGTTTAATGCATAAAAAGAGAAGGTAAAATAAGGAGATCCACAGCTTATGAAACAAACCAACAAAAGGGATTTAAACTTTAGTTTTCTACAAGAACACCTTTAATAGGAGAAAGATGGACACCATGCTTATTGCAAGCATGAAATGCAAAGCATAATAATTAAGAACAATAAACTTTTCATGACCATATTTCCCTTATAATACCATAATGGAAGAACCAAATAATGGAAATAAATAGTAGATGCTAGAGGGCAACTGCCGCGTGACAACTTTTTTGATTAGATAATGAAATTATTGAAACAGAAATGTCTCATAAGATAAGAGGTGAACTAGGATCCGGTTGACCAAATTTCAAGTCCAACATGATCATGTGAAATTGGAATATGAGAGTTCTATACTAATGATCCAAGACATTAAATGTGATCTGCTATCTTTAAACCACTAAAAGACAAAATCATATGATGTAAAGACACCCAGCCTATGTATCTAGAGGTAGTAGATCACATTCAACAACTGGGGTCATCAACATCAGACCCTTATTTTCTAATTTCACCTGATTAGATCTGATTAGAGATCCAGTCAACTAGATCCTAGAATACCCCTATAAGATAAGTCTCAAATCAATAAATTCAACGACGACACCCAATTTCCAGAATACTAATGAAGTGCAAGATTCTATAATGGAATTAGAAATATCTTGGGGGTTGCAACACATGGTTTTACTTTCTAACAGATGTATGTGGTGCTTTAATCCTCAAAGGAAGCAGCGTGGGTCCAGTGTAAAGATCATAAAAATAGCAGGCATAGCTACAAGTCTATGCATTTGATATTTTCTAATTTAAATTTGGATGCCAAAACTTGTAAGCTTTCTGGATCAAGCATAGAAGAATATAAAGGATGTGAGGGTATATTTCTTATGCTCAAGAGCTTTGGGAAACTTTCCAATCATCTGAGTCCAGAAATTTGAGTTTTCCTTATTACAAGTATTGTAGAATAGCTTCCTAAGGTCCTGTTTTATTGGTGGCTAGGAAGCCCAACAGTAAAAAGGACATGCAGATTGATTGGACCAGGAATGAATCTACATATGCTAAAACTGCATCCAATCAAATCAGGGTCTATATTGCATCCCCATAAACTAAGGGTCTACATCCAAATTTTAATATGAATAGGCTGATAACTGAAGGACCATATGTGCAACCAACAATAATATCTACACCTGAACTTGTCCCAACTGACCAGCATGTCCACAAAATCATGTTGCTTAAAATCTAAAAAATCAAATATTGCATTGCCTCCCTATGCACATCACAATGAAAGGTATTTATGATCATTTATCCACCTCTTGAATTTTGTCTGCTTATTTGAGGGAGTGATAATACGAATATGTAATCAGTGTGCTCTAGACACCTACTGCAATATGTAATTGCCTATTCTACGCCATTTCCTACAAGTGAACTTACCTATGCAAACAAAAGCTACATAGCTCTATTAATTTTTTTTTTGTTTAAAATCCAATTAATACTTTTTTAGTTTAAATTTTTAAAAAACTATTGTACAATTATAGATATATGAATTTTCATAGTTTTCAGACTGAACTAAACAAAAATCCAAGCAGTTTTAATTAAAAGATTATTCTTCATCAGAACTTGATCGATTAAAGAAAAAACACAACATACCATACTTATTAGGAGGCCAACAAAGTTGCCGGTATGATGTAGAGTATGATGGGTTTACTTTAGGGCAACGCTTCCCCACTTCTACACTAAGTGACCTCAGATGGGTGAAAGCAAGAGGATGCAATTAGTTTAGGTAAGCGTATATTTTTTTGCTTAGAGGCTAAGCCTTATTTTAGCTTACTAGAAAAGAAACAAAAATGCAAATATTCGGTCACCCAATAATATTCTCATTTATGTAACTTTTATATTGGGGCTATCAAGTCACTAATATTATTCTTAACATAAAAGTCGGTGGTAGTAATTTCTCTAACAATGATACATGGAATCAAAAATATTATATTTTCTAATATCAGTTTCACCCTTAATTTGATGGCACATGATTATCCATTTATTTGCCTGAAAAACTATGGACATATTTTAACCTAAATTTAACCACTTAATAACATGGACAAATTCTCAGGTAACTTTAAGCAGCTAGTCATCGTCCATCCTTCACTCATTAGTTGGCATTATCAAGGTTTCTGGTCTTAGTCCATACTTTGAACACTAAAGTTGGTTTAGATACCAATTTTAGTATAGAGATTTGTTCATACTTATATTTAATGGAATGTAGGATTGGTTTAAATATCCAATTCCGAATATGTAGTCTATAAGTTCATAAAAAAGTGTTCTTTTTGTAATGATGAAGCCCAACCAAAAGATCTAGATGAGCCAGAGACATATTTTGAAGTGCATTTTAGAGAGTATCCTCATATAAGGCTGCTTGCTCTTTTGATAATGTGCATAACCAGTCATCATGGTAAGACGCAACCATCTGGAACTAACCAAAATAAGCATGACTACTGATAGTCTAAACATGATTTACATCACACACAGGATCATGTTGAGCTATGGAAGAAAAAGAAATCGAAGCTATCTACACTAAAGATAATATGATTTTCCACAAGTAGTTGACAATTGAGAAGTTGCTAGCCCAAAGAGATTCTAGACTACAGAATAAAAGTTTAAAAAAATCTGGTACAAGCAAAGGGGAAAAACATGCAAAAAAAATATAATTGATTGTTTTCGTTAACTATTTCAATGAATGAAAGTACCAATGTGACATAATCCCAATACGGAGACTAGTAATAAGCATGATAATCTAAATAAACCATAAATTTATGCCAAAATCCAAAAGAAATGAAGCAAAACACCCAGTACTAGGAAACTGACTCCAAAACGTATGACCCAAAAAAAATAAAAATCAAATACTTGCTAAGAAAAGGGAACAGTAAAGAGCCCTAAATATAATATAAGTACAAGAATCATATTCTTGAAAAAGCACTGAAGATAAATAAGTCAAGAGAAAGCAATCAAAGCAATAAACATAAACAGGCCTTCCCCATATAGCCAGAGTTGATTAATCATACAAGCTGATATAAATAATCAGTACATGATTTCACCTTGCTAATGCATTACTTCAATGAATCAACTAGGGAAGACTTGCACATAGATGTCACAAACTACATATGAGATTATGGGGAAAGAAAAGAATATGATCTAGAAGTGAAATTCTTATTCATTTGACCCTACTAAATCAATTTCAAATTATTTCAAGAAATTTACTTATATCAGCGGTATTGATTTGCATTCAGAAAGAGAGAGAGAGAGAGAGAGAGAGAGAGCACTTAAACGAACCTCATAATTAGTTATAATACCATTATGAACAACCGAAAACTCATTCCATGAACCCGATGATTGTGGATGACAATTACTTGGAGATGGTGCACCATGTGTAGCCCATCGTGTGTGTGCAATTCCCGCATGAACAGAAAAAGGCTTCTCCAAATTTAAGGCCATTGCATCCACCTCTATATGCAACAAACTGAAGGATTAGCATGACTTTTTTGCTGCACCATAAATAAGAAAGAAACACAACCTCCATTTGCATAGCCTCCTCAGATAACAACAGTAAACCAACTTTCATGTAACTAGAAGATTGGAAAGGTGTATAAATTACATTGCCCCTAAAAGCCTCATCCAAAAGGAACAAAAGGTGTGAAATCATCTAGAATCAAGCATTAACTTTTGCAAAAATGAACTACTTAAGTATATATGGCCCAAAGTTGGCATCCCTCTCCACCTGGGAGAGGTCCAGAGTCCAAATCCTAGTGGTGGCATCCCAAATGTATTTCTCCAAAAAAGCATATACGACACTACTATCATCTTCTTCCATGTATAAAGATTTCTTAAGTCATTAATGTTATCTTTTTTTCCGTGCATGAAAAAAATTCCAACTGCCATCTTTAAACATAAATACAAAGGCTTGTATTCGATATTGCCAACCCACAAACTCATTATAAATTTTTTATAAGCACATGTAGGAGCTCTTGCTAGATTCATGAAAAGTTGATTCAGATTTTCTCCAAGAGGAGTGTATAGCCATCTCTGAAAGAAGACATTGAGGAGGCAACCTTGCTTGACTAAAGTAACTTTCTTTGCAAACATATATAGGATGAGGGCATCAGCCATGCACTTGACACTTTCTCAAGAGTATGTTCCCTCATGTGCATGAAAAGCAAGGGAGGTCAGACTTAAAGAAATCCTTTTGCATGTCATCTAAAATGGCAACTATCCTAAAATTGTTTAGGAGCTTATTTGGTGAAATTCAAGTGATAAACTGATCTTATTAGGTGATAGATGGCAATATGATCATCAATAATTATAGTCATAGAAAATTAGCACTTCTGCAAAGGACCTATCTTATTTGTGTCCGTGGTAAAGGACATTGCATGGTACATGACATCATGTCAACCAATTGTGGTTACATCCCTAAAAATTCTTTACAATCAAGTGAAAACCTCAGTGAATAAAAGTCACTGATTATTATTCTTGCAAAAAATATGAGATCAAAGAATAAGCTACAAGTCTTAGTAACTTGAGAAGAACCACATTTGGATCCTCCTCAATATGGTACCTTTTTTTTTTCTTTTGCAATAATAATTAAGAAACTTGCTATCCAGCATTGTTAAAAGTGTTAGGCACACTTAAGTGTGAAGGGCTCTTAGAGCCTAGGTGCAAGGCACATGCCTGAATGAAGTGAGACATATATTTTTGAAATAAACGATAAAATAATTTATATAAACAAGATTTATAACATATAATAGAAAAAACCTAAAAAAATCATAATAGTAATATATTTAACCTATTAGCTCATTGAAAAACATCTTCTTTATCCGTTGAAATTTGTAATCCCTTAATATCTTCCCTCCTCTTACTTATATGATAGCATAATTTTTTGTGTTCCATCTTTATCTTCCAATTTTTAGCTTTTTGTAGGATAAAAAAAATAATTGTGTATCGAATGGTGCATTATAAAATCAACACAGTTTAATAAATATGATAGAATAAAGAAAATATTATAAATTTAGTTTATTAAGATAGGCGTGCTTTTTTTTTTTCGCTTCAAATTAGATCAAAAGCATGTGTTTATGCCTCACACCTTAGGCATGCCTAAGATATGCCTTTAACAACACTGTTCCTATCTAAAGCTATCATATAGTATTAACTAAAACCATTTCCCACCTACTCATTTGCCAAACAAGTGCATAAAAGAAGGAGAAAATTCTAAAGTCTTTATATCACAACCTCTGTAAAGTAATTGCATCTAATAGCAAGAGATGAACATGAATGACAGAGATTCTAACCACAATTAATGGAGTGCATTTGTTTTCTCTGGCATAACTAATAGAACCAAAAATGCTTGTCACTAACTCAACAAAACAACAGAAAATGCATGATTTTTTTTTTTTTTTCACTCTTTGACACAACTAAGATAATAAAAACTTTGTGGCCGACATGGCTCCACTTTTTCATCTGTATTCAATGTTTCCAAGAAACAATGCTTGTGCATCGCTAAGACTCTTAATGCTCCTAAAAGTGTGAAGATGTTAGATCATGCACTCCGAAAACAATGGTGAGAGCATACGTGAAATGAATATATGTGCATGAGAAATGAGATATAGTGATGCCTCTTGGTAGAGGGGTAGAGGCTTTAAAGCCTAACGCTTACCCAAATGGAAAAAGATATTTAACGAATTATGTTGCATGCAAAGCCATTACATGGCTGGCTAAATAATGAAAAAAGAGATATTGTAAAGCATAGCATGTAAGTCATCTTCACCCTGAAACAATACAATATAAAGAATGCCCCACGTACTACTTTCTTCCAGCACCTATGCTTCTTAATCCACTAAAAACACTATCTCAGTATGAGGTTCTCACGATTATTGATTTCTGAAACTACCCGCCAACTCTTACATTCAACAATTCTTCCTTTCGACGCCATTAACACGATCTAAAATTGTACGTCATCACAGAAACACCCAATTCCACCCAAAAAAAAAAAAAAACAGATAATGATAATAAAATCTTGACTCAGCGCTCGTTATGAGTAACAAATCGTCAACAGCACCAAAAAAAATTCATGTCCAAACCCAAAAATACATCAAATTCACTTTCCCAAAAAAAAAAAAAAAAAGAAAATCACGACAGAAGAACCAAAACAAATCAAGAAATAACTGAAAGCCAAAAATAACAAGACCTCGCTCACCCGAATACACGGATCCGACCAGGGATTCGATCTTCCCTTCCCGCCGGAAAATGAGGGGCGGGGGCGAGTCGTAGGGCGGACACCTGGCCTCCTCCCCTCCATTCTCTCCCCCCTCCGCAGGGGCCGGGGGAGATACGCCGTCGGAGTCGATCGCGATACCGGAGGAGTCGTAGCCCCTGTATTCAAGCCGCCTCAGGCCGTTGAAGAGCACCTCAAGGATGTACCTCCTCTCCCTCGTAACATTATAGTTCAAATACGCGAAGATCCCACACATCTCCCTTCGATCAATCGATCGATCTCTCCACCGATTTCTTCGATTCTTGCTTCGCCTCCAAAGGAGATGAGATGGAGAGAGAGGGAGAGGGGGAGAGAGAGAGAGAGAGAGAGAGGAGGAGAGAGGAAAGAATGAAGGGCTTATTTTAGAGAGGGAGGGGGGTCGGAGACCAAACGAGGAAGGAAGCTTCGACGGTCGCTCCTCCGAGACTTGGAGTCCGTCGCTTCAATCGTTATATTCGCACGTCCGCATACAAAACCCCAACGATGACGATATCCTCCGTCGGTTTCGCCACGTGGAACCATCTTCTCCGTTCTCTTTTTTCGCGTAACAATTCATAATTTGTATGCGGTGCGGTGCGTGCGTGGAGGCGGTGTTCTCGCAGAAGCCGTCGCCGTCGCCCTCGCGCATTAGCCGCCGTTGGATCCCGGGAGACATGCTTTCCCAACGCGCTTTGTCCTCGCGGGCGATGCTGGAGAGAGAAATCACCCAGCTTAAAAGATTTCGAAGCCCAACACTGATACCCAAACTCTTTACGATCTGTCATTGTGTGATTGGTGCTTTATGGCATACCTCGACTGATCTGACCAATGGTTAAATAAAAATTTTTATTAAATACTATAATCCTGACTTTACTTCTGGAGACGGGATAAATCCTAATTGTATGTTTGCTACTCCAATTTGGAATTTGACGTAGGCCCAATAACATGCAAACCATAAAACACGTTGAATTTAAGGTAAAAATTTAATAGAATTTTATCTTCATGTTAATTAAATGAGAGGTCTAGACCAAAAGAATTATTTGTTGTCCTACTGACAATCTTATTTTATTTTTTAAAGTTAAGAGATAAATCTTATTTTTAAGTAAATTCTTTCAAATAAAACTTACACCTAGCGTCTTTACTGGTTTATGGTTTTAAATGTCAACCGAAATGGAGGGTGAACCTTTTTTTTTTTTTTTCCTCTTCAAAAGATAATTTTTTTTATTTTTACCTTGAATTATTAATCTTTATTAACAGAATTAGTTTTAATATTAAATCTAATAAAATATCAAATAATCTCATCAATCCTTTTATTTTTATTTTGTTATCTTAATTTTATTTTAAATACATTAATAATTACATTCGCTTATATATTGAATAGAAAAAATTTGAAACTCTCCTGGATAAAAAAAAAATATTATTTCTATAACTTTTCATTCTTAGGTTGTGTTTGATGTATCGTCAAATAATTCTGAAAGATAATATAAATTATCTATAAGATAAATTATCACTGAATAAATTATCAATAATATTGATTACTGTATTTAATATATACAAGCATAAAAAAAATTTGACGCTCTCGTATTTGGATCAAAAATAATATTATTTCTATAACTTTTCATTCTTAGGTTGTGTTCGGCGCATCGTCAAATAATTATGAAAAATAATATAAATTATCTATAAGATAAATTATTTCTGAATAAATTATCAATAATATTAATTACTGTATTTAGTATACAAAAGCATATGTCTACCATTTCAAAATTAATATCTTCCGTGTAGTTGAAGCCGTTAGAGGGAGGGCTTTCCCGCGAAAAAGCCGCAGGTAATTGCGAATGCCGCCGTGGTATCTGCCACAACGCCCAAAAAAAGATAGGTTTTTTTTTTTTCTTTATTTATTTATTTATTTTTCTCTCTTCTTTTTTTTCTTCGATGGGGAGGGAGAAAGAGATGAAGGAGACGTGACGGTCTTCGTTTGATTCGAGGGAGGGAGACGGGAAGCCGCTGGATGTGATCTGAAACTAAGAGAGGGAGAGAAAAGGTTGATGAAAGCTTGAATCTTTCTCGCTCTCTCTCTTTGAGATCTCTTCCTCCCTCCCCTTCTTTCTCTCTCTCTCTCTCTCTCTGTCGCCCCTCCTTCAAAAAAAACCATCGCAGAAAGTCTCCTCTGATACGGTCTGAAGAGTCCGTCTCTTGAAATTTTGATTGGTTTTTTCCCTTTCCTTTTTGATTGGTTCCATGGTGGAAGAAGATACGTCACCACAGCCAAAGCCGAAGAGGCTTTATCAAGTTTGGAAGGGAAGCAATGTATGGAGACCTTATCTTCGTCGTTTTATATAATTCATTTCATTTTGATGCTAATTTGTTATTTGGATATTATTATTCCGTTGTAGTAGGATGTTTGGTTGGTAATTGTTCGCCAAATAGCGTCGATGTTTCGATTGATAAATGATTTGCGTGGTGACAATATTTGTTTTAAGACGGGATTTGAAAATATTTGTTTTTGCCTTGTAAATTTCGCACATCATTCTGAATTTCTTTGATTGAAGCGTTTTATACAATTAAAATTCATTTGCTGTCAAATGAAATAAATTTCCTTCATTTATTATGAATTCAGAGCTTTGGTTAATTTTTATCTCTCTATCAGCATTATCAGAACCTGCTTATTATTTGACAGTTACAATTTTGATCTCATTGATTCTTGGAAGAAGATTGGTTTTGGAAAGGCAGGTGAACTCTCTCTGACAATATTAAATCACCACATTGCACATAAGAATTAGTAACAACAGTTAACCAGCAATAACAACAAGGACAACCATCATAATCCAATGCAATTTTCTGCAGCTGGATCTGTGGATGTGTTCATTAATCAAGTCTCAATACAAGAAGGCTGCAGCGCCCTCTTTCACTCAATTATCTAATCTATTGGTACTCTGAAGATTGTAACCATAAAACTTCTAATTTGGAAGTACTACCCTCAGTATATGAGTTGCATGTCGTTTATGTCTTTCATGTTTCATCCGTTAATTACTTGTCCGCTATTAAATTTATGTGATGAATGATGAGACATTCATAGCAGATCAATTTTTTTAGGTTTATTGTTCATGAAGTTTACGGTGGAGCTGTGGATTCTAATCTTGCTCCCTTTTTTCAAGTGCTTCAGTAATCTTGGTCTTTCTAGTTTGTGGTTCTGTGAAAGCATTACTGATAGTAAATTGGATGCTGGCTGATGCCAGTATGGAATTAGGGGGATAGACTCATTGTCAGATATAGTCTTTTCAGTCAAATGGGCTCTGTTTTAATTGAGGACCTGGTGCTAAGGAATTTTACAAACTCAGTGCTTTGGAAAATCCCACCTCATTCCAAAACGCACAAAAAAGGGAAGCCAACAAATCCTATCCCAACTAAATGAAGTCAGTGTTATACATCCTTCTTCACCATTATTTTTTTATCTCACCACTCCCATAAAGATTTGGTTACATCATTACCACCTCAATTCATGAATGCAAGCATAAGCCTTTCTCACAGAAGCCTTGGGGATCCATTGCACACTTTGTGACATTTTGATCAATTTTTTTTATTGCAATTCCTAAGCTTCTCATTTTGAACCCCACCCATATACTCTTTTTTTTCCTTCCTCTTCATGTGAAAGCATAAATCCTACCCTTTTCAGTGTTTCCACACATATACATCCATGTTCTTTCTCCATGATGCCTGAGTTATGTTAGGACCATCCAAAATGATTGATGATACATTGGATGTGTAATTACCATCCTAAATATAGTCCTTTTCTTTTATTTTTTTTTCTCTGATCAGATTGTTAGATCATTCTTTGTTTTCTAGAGAATCTGATTTAAAGCGATCGAACTCCTTTTGGATGTTCAGAAACTCAGCTCTTAAAAATTTATATGTTTGTTTTTTGTTTATGTAACTACTATTAATGTTTTTGATAAAACTAAACAAAATGGAAACAACTACTCATTGCTTACAAAATAATGTCTTTTATATTGCAAAGATTCACTGATATTTGAACAGTTATCAGGTTTGATGAGATGGTTAACACATTAATAATAGTGAAACCTTCTTTAATTCTTCTCAGAGGTTCTTCTGTGGTGGGAGACTGATATTTGGTCCAGATGTTTCCTCACTAGTTCTAACTACGCTTCTAATATCTGGTCCAACAATAACATTCTGTTACCATATAATTTCAAAAATTCACCAGTATGAGAAGACTGGGGGCCAGGATGATCAAAGACCAACGCTTGGGCTCCCAGTACTAGTTGTGGCAATAATCATCCTGATATCGGTGAGTGATGATTAAATGGACAGTTGCATTTTTCTCATCTATTGTGTGGTTTGATATTTTTGTTAGATGTTATGGATACTTATCTGATAGATGATGCAGGATTTGGTTTTTCTCTTCATGACATCTGGTAGAGATCCGGGTATAGTACCAAGAAATGAACGACCACCAGAAGCAGATGAAGCATTTGATATGACCACTCCATCCATGGAATGGATAAGTGGGAGAAACCCACATTTAAGATTACCTCGGACAAGGGAAGTTATTGTTAATGGTTTTGCTATAAAAGTAAAATACTGTGATACATGCTTGCTTTATCGCCCTCCTCGAGCTTCTCATTGTTCAATCTGCAACAACTGCATCCAAAAGTTCGATCACCATTGCCCCTGGGTTGGTCAATGCATTGGACTGGTAAGTTTCCACAAGTAGTATCATTTGTTGCTTTTAATCAGCTAATCATTGATAAACACTAAGAGCACTAAAGCTCTGATAATTACCGATTTATGAATATTTGAACATTCATCAAATTGTATGTATAAACCATGGTAAACCAACAGCCTCCTCCCAATCATCAGGTTTAGTCTCTTACTTTGCCACGCTTTACTATTAACTGCTGCCTCATTCATCCATCCAAACTTTTCTGAATTCTTTCAACATCCTAACATTGCAGAGGTATATCAAACTTCGTGTCAGAGTTTGAGGCTTTATCTTTGTGACAATTTTTTACCAAATATCAGCCCCGTACCTTCCCTATCTGGGTTTGGAAGTGGTAGCCCAGTTATTTTGTCCTTGTTTTAAATATTTATAAAGCAAATTTGATACCTATCAGGCTTTAATTATGGCTGGGTGGAACTTCAAAATAGAAGAGAAGAAGGGAAAGGAAGTTATCAATGTTTCATATGAAGTCTGAAGCTTCAGTGTTAGTTTTGACAACCACTATTGTATTGCCTTGCAGAGAAACTACAGGTTCTACTTCTTATTCATATCGACATCAACTGTTCTGTGCTTATATGTCTTCATCTTTTCATGGCTGAATATTATTGGAGAAAAGAAAAACTATCATGACTCCATACGGAAGTCCATGAAAAGGGACGTTCTGTCGCTTGTGCTCATTGCATACACTTTCATTGCTGCCTGGTTTGTTGGTGGGCTCACTGTTTTTCATCTATATTTAATTAGCACAAATCAGGTAACAATTTTACTACCAGAATATGCTTGTCAATATCAGCAAGTTGATTAGTGAAATCTTAGACAGATTAGTGATATTACCGATTGAAAAAGAATTAAAATTGGAGATTCTTACTAAAAAGACAAAAAGTTCATGTGTCCAATTTCTTGTTGGCACTCTTTTTTCAGTTTAGATGTTTGATACTTGCTGTAATTGTATGTTAAACCATGCAACTAACTTTTGGAAAGATAATCTTTGCATACATCTGCATGCTCTTGCAAGCAGAGACTGAATCTTTCCATACATTTTGATTGTTTAGTAGATCGCATTGAATTTTGCTTGAACAGTGTAGATTGAAGTTATTCTGTATGCATGGATTGCAGAACCTTAACTTTTTAATGCCCTCTGCAGACAACCTATGAAAACTTTCGATACCGTTATGATAAGAAGCAGAATCCCTATAACAAGGGTGTCTTGGGAAACTTCAAAGAGCTGTTTTTCTCAAACATCCCATCTTCAATGAATGACTTCCGGTCATGGGTGCTTGAGGACACAGAAGAAGTTGATATCACTAGCCCAGAGGACAGCATTGACATAGAAATGGGAAGGCAGCCAGAGAGCAATTTGCCAATACCAAGCATATTGCAGAACTTGGATTATGATGCCATAGATGAAATTATAAACTGCAAGGATAGGCATCAGAATGATGTGGTTGATCCTTTGGCCCTTCATGTGATTCAGGAGTCTACATTTCAGGAACGAGGAGAATCTAACCATAACTGGGATGGAGCAGATGGAATGGCTGTGGATGAAATGGTTGATAAGGAAGCAATTGAGAAAGTTGTGGATGACAGAGCTGATGAGAGAAGCAGCTCGAATGGAATCTCAGCTCCTATTGATCATGTCATCCATCTGTAACAGACATGAGGTGAAAATTTTACTTCATTTTCCTTGTTCTCTCTCATAATATGTACCCATTTTAATTGAGAAAGGTAATTAGTGTTATGAAATCATATCTTCAGGTGGACTGCAGTTTGTCTGTTTCTCTAATTAATTTAGATAATACGAGCTGAACAATTTAGTATGAATAGTAGATATGGACAGTCTGTGCCTAAGATGTAAGTTGCATTGACAGCTAGAGCTCATGGATTCAAAATAATACTAGAATTGGTGAACATGATTTGCCATTTAATAGGAAGGGCCAAATGATCTAATCTTGCATTGTATTGACTTCTAAGCAGACAGGAGTTCTCAAGTGAGAGAGAGAGAGAGAGAGAGAGAGAGAAGTAGAAGAAGAAGAAGATCAGGAAAATAGTTTTTATGCGGTTTCTACTGCAGCAGTTTTTATTTCAGCATATGTGCAAAACCTTTCAACATCTAGCAAAAGCATGATGTTCAGCTTTTTTAACATTTTGCTGAACTAACTCAAGTACAGAACTTGGAAAGATTTACCCTTGTCAGCTCATATAGAACACTTACTGATGGAACCTTGGATTGTCAGTAAGCTGCATAAAAACTTTTGGTTCTCTCCCCCCGGTTGCCTAAATTAAACTTTATACTCCCCCTATAGCTTAAAAATTCAATGAAGGATAATGAGTTTAGAGAAGAACAAGTACAATGTATGGTGTTCTTCATTTCTCTTGAAACAATAACTTCATTTTCAAAGTGTATGCAAGGGAAGATCAAATGAAAACCTACAGCTTAGTGCACTATACGCCAAAATTTCAATTATAGATTTGCTCTTTTTTCTACATTAACAGGTAATCTACGTTACATAATTTTAAAAACTCAAACACCATTACAACTTTAATCCGTTAAATTATTCTAATTTTTTCCCCCTAAATACCTAGTGAAAGCTGAGAAAGGAAAATTCTGCAGCTATCATAGTGATAAGATAAGCCTCCCCTGCATATTTGCCTTTTAAGGTATTGCTCATTTGTTGAGAAGCAATGATGAGGAAATCAATACAATCTTTTGACAAACATATAGTTTGCAAACTTTTAGACTATTGTTCAGTGATGATTGAACCATCAGCTTAATTCCTAGTATATGTAGAACATTGTTGAACCTAGACCAAAGGGTAACTTTCAAACCCATAATTGTTATGTTTTAGGGCTCGTTTGGTTCACAGGAAGTGACTTACAAATAAGAATAAGATATCTGAAAATTAGATTCTCAGGCATAGAATGTCTAAACTATCACATTTGATTGATCATGGGAAACAGGTGATTTTACAAATACGAATAGGATATCTAAAAATTAGATTTTCAGGCATAGAATGCCTAAACTATCACGTTTGATTGACCATGAGAAACAGGCATTTTCCTGAGAAAGAATGAAGCTGTCACGTTTGGTTGAATGGTTTCTTTCCGAGAAAAGTAGTGCAAAATACCAAAAATACCAATTATATCCTTAAGTTCTTAAAACTTTTTTTTTTGTCATCTAATTTTTTTAACTTCTATATGCGTTATAAAAAATGACCAAGAAATCAAGATTCCAAAATTCTAAATTAAGATAAAAAGTTTTAAATCAATTTGACACCCTATATATCTGAAGCAAAGCGTTTTTTTCTTTCCTTCTCGCCCTGATTTGAAAACAAAAGGTGTACGACGGAAAAGAAGGGTATGTTGGGAAGAAAAAGGAAACACGCTGTTGTGGAAAAGTAAATCCCATGATACCGATGGGATTTTATCTCCAATAAAATGCAGGAATTCAAATCACGTGGGAATAGAGTATTCCCATGGACGGGTCCTAAAAGAACGAGCCAAACATTCTAATTCGCAGAAAATAAAATTCCACGATCTCTTCTACCGTGAACCAAATGAGCCCTTAATGGTTGGCAAATGGTTATATTACAAGAACGCACACATCAAGGAATTAAAAAGGGTACTGCATAGAAGAAAAGGAAAGAAGATGAAACAAGAGTTAATATATGACTAATTTCTCTATGAAAACACTTCCTGTGATACTACCATATGCAGAGTGACTCATTGTGCCAGTAGCTCAGTCAGACCATGCTATAGAAGACTTTGAACAACTTCTTCCCCCTGTTTCTTTTACTTTCCAATCCATTTAATTCTATAGTGATGTAAATAGTATATTTCTTAACAAATAAGTGCCTTTACATATTTGAATGCAGGTTTTCCTAGGTGTTTCTTCCAAAAGTTCAGATACATGAGTTAAAGTTCTCAGGTGCTGCAATGCCAGATTTTTGGATCTTGTGGTTGTGAATAGGCCCCTACAGTGTAAACTTGTCAAGATTGATCTCCAAGATGTGTTGCTGTAGATCCTTAAAAAGGAAAAAGAACAGATTCATTTCTCTGTTCAATTAAGTTCAAATTTTAAACTCACATTTGTAGTACCTAGTAAGCACCATATATGGAATTCAAAATAATCAAGGCACCAAAATGAGAGGGATGATAGATAGAAGCTGAAAGGGTGGTTTTGTTCATAAGCATGTATGGATTGCTTTGACACTCATCAAATATCTGTTGTACTTTGTTTGTTTTGTAGATAAGCTAGAATTGTCTGCTACCAAGCAAGATGATCTCATTTTGGGAGTTGGAACACATCATAAGCAAAGAAGAGTGCAGAGAGATTAATTGTCTGCTACCAAGCAAGATGATCTCATTTTGGGAGTTGGAACACATCATAAGCAAAGAAGAGTGCAGAGAGATTACCTGAAAAAATTACAGTGCATGCTAGCTGTACATTTTAAGGTAACAATTATCTGACAACCAACCGTTCAACTTAAGACTAGAACTGGTTATAGGAGAACAAATTCAGGATATATCTGACAACCAACCGTTCAACTTAAGACTAGAACTGGTTATAGGAGAACAAATTCAGGATATAGTTGACATACTGATGTTCCAATTATTACCACATAATTTGGCACGCTCGTGGCATTACCATAAGAAATTTTTACTCAAACCTGAAACGAGTTTTTAGTTAAGTATCAAGCCCCTACCACCTCCAGCTTCTGGAACATTTTCTCAGTCTACACAGACTATTTAGTTTGCAGGTTTTCAGTTAGAAGTGAGTTGTTTTGGAAATTATTTGGCTTGATCAACTTTCTAATTGCCATGTTATGGAAATGTTACACTTCTACAACATTTAATGATTTCCCCCTTTGGAATCATTTTGCCATGCTTAGTAGAATTTTGAAGTTTTAGTTATTTGTTTAAATAAATTGGCAATGGCATGCCATTCCTTTCCCATTTCTATTTTCTATTCTATTTGCCGCTACCTCTGCATTGCAGGTATCAAATCTTGTAAGGTTTTTTTTGACTGATCTCATCCCCTGGCAATGTGATTACGCTTAACACGTTATTCCAACTATATTCTTAAAGGCCAGATCTTAGCACCAAAACTGGACTGGACTTGTACTCATGCAGAGAGGCCACTCAGAAGTCTTCTTAGGATAAATTCTGAGGGACACTCCAAGAAATGAAATACAAACTCTTATCCACACAAAAGGAACAAATATAATAAAAGATGTGCATGTTTTGGATGCTTGCTAAGGTCCTTGCAAGGTTGAATCACCCTGTATGAAGGAGGTGGCAACAGCAAAACTAAAAACAAACAATTTCACCAGGTGAATCACATTTAAACCATGTTGACCTTACAAACTTCAATCTTCAAATTGAAATTTAAATGTAAGGACAGATACCCAAAGTCAATAATCCATCCGACCACAACCATTTGCCAATGCATTTGAAGTATGCCCATCTTCAAAGGAAAGAGAAAATCTAAATTTTGAGCAATGTTCTGCAAATGACCTTTCAGTTTCAGGCATCAGTCATCAAGGCATCACCATCCAGAGAAAGTCCCATTGCTCTCCAAAAACCCAACAACAGTGTTTCAAGAATAAGATGAGTCTCTCTTTCTTTCTTTCTTTTTTTTTTTTTTTTTTTTTTTTTTTTTTTTTTTTTTTTTTTTCTTCAAGGGTTCAAGTTAAGGGCTTGGCTTTCGCAATGAATGCAACATATTAAAATTTAATTTTGTTAAAAGAATCCACGCAAAATACAAATTTCTATGCTGAAGCCGACCTCATATTGTTCACATGCATGCACATAAACAGGCCACTGGAAAGGCGGTAGAATAGAATTGAATGCTTTCTCTTCAGCAACATAACAGATTCAAAGACAGGTCCATTTTTAGCAAGCTATACTTCACCTAGGTCCATTTTTAGCAAGCTATACTTCACCTTTTCAACAAATTAAAAAAATGTCAGTTCTCTACTTGCATAGATTGCATAGCCCACCGTCTAAGGTTGATAAACATCAGGAAGCTGAAGACCCACGCTAGCAGCAGATTTGTCTAGTATCTTCTTCATTTCATCTGATCGATCCACTGCTATATTGTAAGAGAAGAGCAACTCCTGAACAACATTCATCAATTTAGACATGAGAACTCATGGAAGTAATTTGTGAAATTAATATCTTGGTCGACGAAAATCAAAAAGAAAATGATTTGAGGACATGAAGAATAACCAGCATGAAGAATAACCAGCAATCAACCAGTGCAAATCAATGAACATCAGTGATGGAAAACTTGACAACTTGGAAAGAAACAACATTTTTCTCGGTTATCAAGATGCACAGAAATGGAAGCCTTTGCAAATTGGTAATGTATTCATCTAATTTTGGATCCCAAGACTTAGCAACAAGACGATGATAGAACAAGCCAAAGTTTAACACAGGTCCTATTGCTCTTCAGTGCACATTCTCCTCTCTTTTCCATCAGCTCAAATCCGAATATCACTATCAAGAAGGTGCTCAAGCTGCCATCCTCTCTCTCTCCTTATTATGTCTTGAACTTGGACCAGATTTACTACAATCATTTGTTGATCTTTGTGAAACTTTAGCAAACACCATAACCTGACAACAGTCTGACAGAATCTGCTGGAGATGGACTTGTAGCCTGAAATATACAGTTAAATCTTAATCGATTTCTCAACCTCTCCAGGCTACCCATATCTGGCAAACTCCAATGATGCTAAAGGTTGTTATTTTCTCTTGGGTTGCTATCCTTGGGAAACAACCTGCTGAAACATGTGTGAATAGCCTACAAAGCATCACAAACCTTCTGAAGTGTCCATATTCTTCATTAGTGTGGCACAATCATCCCCAACATATACATATCAATGCAAACATGCCTAACGAAGACTCATATACTCTGGGCAGACAGGAAATTGGCCAACATGCCAGCATATCTTCATGCTGGATGAGACTCTCTTGCACAATCTACTCTCTGGCACCTTTGGAAAGAGTGACATAGTCATATCTTTGATACCCTTACGAGAAATGCAGATGAAATAGCTGCTACTACTACTGCCAACCTTTTCTTACACTGGACTTCTTGCCTCAATGACAAGCAATCAAACTGTATCAGGCCTCTTCATGCAATCCTCTAGCCAACTCCCCAATATTGTCTTCCCTAGTTGTAGCTTTTCACTATCTTCCATAGTTTAATTTTCATTTATAATTCATTCATTTTGAAAGCACAAAATCAGCCAAAGGAACCTAACTAGAACAAAATCACCATCTTGAAAACATCTATATTGCATGAAAAACCTCATCAACTTAGCATTATAAGTTCAAAGAACTGACTTCCATGCAGGTCAGATGAAAGATGGAACAGGGAATTACACACAAGGTGCAAGAACCTTAAAGGTTAAAATGAACAAAGCATATACAGCCCACAAGAGATACAAGAAGGATTCATAAAATTAATAAAGAAAAAGATGGAATAATAGTTGTTGGCTATGATCATTCTTACTTTTACTTTTCCTTGTCCAAGAGCATTGATTTCATTTTGCTACATTCATTCAGTCATTTGGTTACAGTTCCTTTGTGCCAATATGATGTTAGCCAGGCTTTAACATTTCAGAAAAAGCCAGCCACTTATGCAACCTATCATAACTATCAGCTACAGGATCACTCACGCTGTCATGTGTTACTATAAGAATCGATCTGTTGCTTTCTGATTATAGAGCATTTACAACTTCAGTGTCTTAGCAGCTTCAGGCTTATATAATGGAGTTATGCAGTTTCCATGTTTAATAGGTTTAGGTAACTGGATGGGGACCATAAAGCACCAACTAGCCAAGATCATGTTCTCAAGTTCCATACAGAATAAAAAATATTAAGCACATAACCTGAGGTTTAGATGATGCTTTGAAGCTCTATGCTTCAATCTCTTCAATGGTTCATGCTGATCAGTCCAAGAACTTCATTTTGTAGAAAAGCCAACTTATATGCAATTATGGCAAACACACACTGAAAAATGATAATTACTAGGAAATCTTAGGGGAAAAAAAAGAGATAGTTTTCCTATATTTCATTAGAAAGGACACATATAAAGTTAAAATAAAATTGAAAATAAAGCCTAAGTTTTCAAGGCATGAATTGATACAAATTAATTGAACAGAAAAACTCTAAAATTATCTATCTAAAATATGAATTTCCACTGTTATGCATTATTCATCTAATGGATCAAGAAAAAGAAGGCATCTTTGAATTTGTGGAGACATTGAAAATTAACCTTATGATGATGGACACTCTTAAGTAGAAAAGTATAATCACGAGCAAGCTTCACTTTATTCTGAACAGCAGCTTGATCAGATAAATTGGCATTCTTTTGGAACTCTTCAATTATGTAATCCCGGAAATGTCTTTTGCCTCCATCTTTACCGATGTGTTTCTCCACAGCTTTGAGAAGTTGGCGATATACCTTTGCAACTTGCATGGTCTCCAGACCTATTTCTTTGCTTCTCTGAAACTAACCTAAAATCAGTGAAATGATACCAGCACTAGTAAGAAATTCAGATCAACATAATTGGTTTCTTTCCCTTATTTTTGCTAATTGTTTACTATTTTAAAGAGTGCTTAATTTCCAAAGCTCAAAATTCAAAAGATTACAAATCACTACTTTCTGTCCAATATCACCTTAATTTGCTGTTAATGCCATCAAGGCAATCCCTTTTTTTTTGCTTGTTTTAATATAGCAAGAAAACCTTTTGAAATTTGAATTGTCTTGCACGCAGCAATGCAAATAATAAGCACACAGTAGACATGCTAATGCTTCTTCGACGAACTGGGTGACTCATATCAAATATTTTTCCCTGTTTATTTCCTCAATCAATTCAATTTGTAAGTTTCCTCTATAGAGTTGTATTTTAAAGCCTACCCTCCAATTAAAAGGTTATATGTTGGGAATCTTGGGTACCCCAATTCTGGCTGCACGTATAATCCTCGCCTCATCCACATTCAATCTTCATATGGTACTAATGGGGAAAAAAAAATCCAAAGGCCTTGCCACCTACCCAGATTAGATGGTATCTAACCAATTACTTCTAGTTGATATCAAAATAGTACTAGTTGGAGAAAGTTACATTGGGATCAAGAAAGCAAAATTATTCATTTTGATTATTCTCTATATTCCAATCGAACAGACCAAGCAGGCTATGAATTGGCGATCAGAACATATACCGAGTGTATTGAAGAGAGGAAGCTTAGAAAATTGAAACGCATGGAAGTGAAAAACTAAGACCATTTCAAATAAGGAAGAACGAATTATATGAGAGAGAGAGAAAGAGAGAGAGAGGACCTCGTTGAAAGACGATAAGAGAGATTGGCCGTCCGCCTCGACCGCTACTGGAATCCTTTGGCAACGGCATCATCCGCAGGGTAAGGAAGGGACGGGGAGAGCTGAGAGCATTCAGGAAGGAGGAAGAAGGAAGTGAGATCGGGAAGGAAAGAGGGTTTAGGGGTTTCTTAGTTTCCAGTTCATTTCGAACCGGTCGAGTCCACTACGGTTCACTGGAAAAACCAAACGGTTCGCAGAAATCCAATTAGGGGTGAGAGGCATATGCTAATGTTCCCATTAATGTCCATATTTAATTATTTATCAAATAAAAATAAATATCCAATACTTCTTGTAATCCTATTCAATGTTATATAATACTCAGATTATATTAATGCAATATTAACTTAATTTATCCACCAGAAAATTTAAATATCTGACTTTTATGCTATTTCATTTCATGGTTCCAACAATTATTTTTAAGTAGAAAATAAAATCAACATGAAAACACATGAAAGAAGATTTAAACAAATCTTAAGAAGGAAATTATAAGCTTGACCCATTGCGCAAGAATTGCACCAATATGTAATGAAACTTGAGCGACCTCAAATCTTCTCCATATCATTGAACCATCAAAATTAATTTTGTCTCTACTAGGAGATCAAAAATTATAAGAGAGGTAACACACTCAAGGCAAGCTGATGGATTCAAAGTAATAAATTCTATTGCTAACATGAAATCGCACTGAAACAGATGAAAGCCTATAAAGATTTTGATGGTTAGTGGGAACACCCAACAAGATACCGACAAGTGAGATGAATGAAATGTACAGATGTAAAGAATCATACTACCAGCCAAAATCATATGTGGTATGTCTATAATCAGATTCAGTGAAGTAGTACCTAAAACATGAAACCTTAAACAATGATCAAAATCCATAAAAGACAAATGTCAAAACCGGACAGGCCAGCAGAAGCAAAGCTAGATAATATAGCAAAAGGAAAGGGAAATATACATGTACATAATTATATAAATGGTGCAGTATGAAAGACAACAGGGTTGTTCAAATTAACAATTTCATTGACTGCCATCGAATGGGTGACCTGCACTTCATATCTCTCATAACAGCAAAACCTAACCTAATTGCACGCCAAACCAAACCCATCCTAACCTAACCCAACTATGAATTTAACAAAACAATAACCACCCTGACACTCCTCCAAAATATTCAACTCAAACACAGTATGTTTAGGTTGGGATAGTTTGGATCAAACAGGGTTAGTTCTAGTTGTATCTTTTTTGATTTTTTATCATGAGTATGCATCTAAACTTGGGCAACTTGATTGTTTTGTTGGAAGATCTACCATAAAAATATGTGTTACTTTTAGTTGAGGTCAGATTGAAAATCGTACTAGCCCAAGCCTTCAACCTGAACCAGAATCATCTTGAAATCAGGTTTACACTTTCTAACCCAAGTTGCACAAATAATTCGCTATCTAGCACTAGCTTGCAGACAAGATAAAAACAAATAAAAGATGCAACAAACAAGCATGAAGAGCAGTTTATTGCATAATAAAAGGAAGAGATATTGCAATAGTTTGAACTTTGAAGACACAGTAAATAGATGTCTATTATTGTAGTTGCAATGAATATGCGCTAATGATCTTAAGCACAATACTTTCGAATCAACATCAAGAAAATGCCATCAAAAGACATATTAAATATTGAATAAAATGTAGGTGACTTGATAAATTGTTGCATCCATTGTCACAAATAAACTGCAATACTTGACAATCAATTTGATGTCTGGACTACGGAAACAGAAATGGTTACCGATGTAATAACAGGTCATGCACAAAATGAGTAACTATGGAAATCTGTATGACAACAAAAACAGAGGCTGTGCTAACCTTGTACCCTAAATCAGGACTTGATTGAGACAAGTCAATACAGTACATTGGAAGCAACAGCACAACAGGCCTATGTTTTTGACAGTCCCTACTTTCCACTTCACATACAGAAAGGCATCAGGAAGTAAAATGCTAACAGTATTCCACATTCAGCCTTGCCATGCAGTCTTGGAAACGCAAGTCCATAAAATGATCAGGAAATACATACATACGGAAGAGATTAGAGGATTAAGTGATGAAATAAGGTGCACTAGGAAGCTGAAGAGGCTAGGGAGAATTTAAGACTCAAGGCATCAGATGACTAATATTGAATGAATAGAAGCAAACATCACACACTCCATAGCAAAGCAGCCCTCACATAGGCCACACACACAGAGAGAGAGAGAGAGAGAGAGAGAGAGAGAGATTTAAGTAGTTAAAGATCTAATGTGTAACTCAACTAGAAGGAAATCAAATCAGAACTCTTTCAAAGAATATCCCATGAATATCTATTTGCATGACATTGGGAATAATATTCCAATTTAACATATAAAGCAACTATAATTAACCTGATGAAGAAATGATAATTATGAGATATTAAGGAAAACTACTCAAGTCTCAACCATAGACATAAAACTATTCCTTGAAGTCTTTGGGCGTCTAGTGACATTGTAGTAATAACTGCTTGCTAGTTCACTGCTAGTTCGAAATCGTATTCTGATGTAGCTGAAGAAAAAAGCCTTGACAAATAAGAATTAGGAGTCAAGAGAATCACGAGCCACTACTACCAAGCATAAAATGAGGTGATGCTGAATGGATGGTCAAATTCAAAATGTCAAAATTTTGCATTAATAGCAATTTCTTTTGAATTGAGACCTAATCAATTATTGACATTCTGTACTGGAAATAGTTTTTTCTTTCTCACATAGAGGACAGGCAGCCGATCAGATTTCATGGAAATGACAATATCTTTTGTTATTATCATCCTTTAAAAGTTTGAACTTCTACTAGTACTTTAGAATAACACATATGTCCTATTTATAATTTAATTTAATCATGCCAAACAATTTATTTTTCTCAGAAATGTCAAGCTCACAAAATGCTCTATTGGGAAATTTGTTTGTGTATGAGGAAGCTAGCTCATACAAATTTTCAGGTGGTGCAAATACAAGGTTGTAAATGATATGCAGACACAAAGTCAAGTACTTCAAAAGTTACCTGATTAAGCTATGAGATATCACACATTCAAAAAAGATTATATATTTTGTTATTCTATATAGGTAGACAGAAACTAATATATTCATTCACAAGAATAGATAATGGTGAATACATGCGTATCGAATTAAACTAATTATATTTGACTGAACTGGAGTTAATACCTACAGGTTATCACCAGATCATAACAGATTTCTACTAAGGCTAATATTAAATCATAAAAACAATATATATATATCTCCTTCTTCACGAGCCTTATCAAAAACAAACTTTGCAAGCTTAGGAATAACTTCTGTATCAGTTTCTGATTCAAATGTGAACCCATGTCTAATTAATGTCTCCTTTAGAACCTGTAGAGACACATAAGAAGAAGAAATTATGTTTGAGAAAGACTTAGATTTTTGCTGATTTTCTCGAAATAAGCAAAACATAATGTTTGTAGAAATTCTTATTGGCAGCATAAAAAACATGCAACTTAAAATTTAAGTCGAACTTCAGAAAGTTTAATGCGTAAAAAGAGAAGGTAAAATAAGGAGATCCACAGCTTATGAAACAAACCAACAAAAGGGATTTAAATTTTAGCTTTCTGCTAGAACACCTTTAATAGGAGAAAGATGGACACCATGCTTATTGCAAGCATGAAATGCAAAGCATAATAATTAAGAACAATAAACTTTTCATGACCATATTTTCCCTATAATACCATAATGGAAAAACCAAATAATGGAACTAAACGGTAGATGCTAGAGGGCAACTGCCACATGACAACTTTTTTGATTAGATAATGAAATTATGGAAACAGAAATGTCTCATAAGATAAGAGGTGAACTAGGATCCGGTTGACCAAATTTCAAGTCAGACATGATCATGTGAAATTGGAATATGAGAGTTCTATACTGATGATCCAAGCCATTGAATGTGATCTGCTACCTCTAAACCACTAAAAGACAAAATCATATGATGTAAAGACATCCAGCCTATGTATCTAGAGGTAGTAGATCACATTCAACGACTGGAGTCATCAACATCAGACCCTTATTTTCTAATTTCACCTGATTAGATCTGATTAGAGATCCCGTCAACTAGATCCTAGAATACCCCTATAAGATAAGTCTCAGATCAATAAATTCAACGATGACACCCAATTTCCAGAACACTAATGAAGTGCAAGATTGTATAATGGAATTAGAAATATCTTGGGGGTTCCAACACATGGTTTTACTTTCTAACAGATGTATGTGGTGCTTTAATCCTCAAAGGAAGCAGCGTGGGTCCAGTGTAAAGATCATAAAAATAGCAGGTATAACTACAAGTCTATGCATTTGATATTTTCTAATTTAAATTTGGATGCTAAAACTTGTAAACTTTCAAGATCAAGCATAGAAGAATATAAAGGATGTGAGGGTATATTTCTTATGCTCAAGAGCTTTGGGAAACTTTCCAATCATCTGAGTCCTGAAATTTGAGTTTTCCTTATTACAAGTATTGTAGAGTAGCTTCCTAAGGTCCTGTTTTATCGGTGGCTAGGAAGCCCAACAGTAAAAAGGACATGCAGATTGATTGGACCAGGAATGAATCTACATATGCTAAAACTGCATCCAATCAAATCAGGGTCTATATTGCATCCCCATAAACTAAGGGTCTACATCCAAATTTTAATATGAATAGGCTGATAACTGAAGGACCATATGTGCAACCAACAATAATATCTACACCTGAACTTGTCCCAACTGACCAGCATGTCCGCAAAATCATGTTGCTTAAAATCTAAAAAATCAAATATTGCATTGCTTACTCTACGCGCATCACAATGAAAGGTATTTATACATATGATCATTTATCCATCTCTTGAATTTTGTCTGCTTATTTGAGGGAGTGATAATATGAATATGTAATCAGTGTGCTCTAGACACCTACTACAATATGTAATTGCCTACTCTACGCCATTTTCTACAAGTGAACTTACCTATGCAAACAAAAGCTACAGAGCTCTATTAAATTTTTTGTTTAAAATCCAATTAATACATTTTTTAGTTTAAATTTTTTAAAAACTATTGTGCAATTATAGATACATGAATTTTTCATAGTTTTCAGACTGAACTAAACAACAATCCAAGCAGTTTTAATTAAAAGATTATTCTTCACCAGAACTTGATCGATTAAAGAAAAAACTCAACATACCATAGTTATTAGGAGGCCAACGAAGTTGCCAGTATGATGTAGAGTATGACGGGTTTACTTTAGGGCAATGCTTCCCCACTTCTACGCTAAGTGATCTCAGATGGGTGAAAGCAAGAGGATGCAATTATCTTAGGCAAGCGTATATTTTTTTGCTTAGAGACTAAGCCTTATTTTAGCTTACCAGAAAAGAAACACAAATGCAAATATTTGGTCACCCAATAATATTCTCATTTGTGTAACTTTTATATTGGGGCTATCATGTCACTAATATTACTCTTAACCTAAAAGTTGGTGGTAGTAATTTCTCTAACAATGATACGTGGAAACAAAAATATTATATTTTCTAATATCAGTTTCACCCTTAATTTGATGGCACATGATTATCCCTTTATTTGACT
The DNA here is from genome assembly GCA_017589505.3 of Metroxylon sagu. NCBI lineage: Eukaryota > Viridiplantae > Streptophyta > Magnoliopsida > Arecales > Arecaceae > Metroxylon > Metroxylon sagu. Next base: position 1,662,656 of record JACVBY030000650.1, read on the forward strand.
GAAAAACTATGGACATATTGTAACCTAAATTTAACCACTTAATAACATGGACAAATTCTCAGGTGACTTTAAGTAACTAGTCATTGTCCATCCTTCACTCATTAGTTGGCATTATCAAGGTTTCTGGTCTTAGTCCATACTTTGAACGCTAAAGTTGGTTTAGATACCAATTTTAGTATAGAGATTTGTTCACACTTATATTTGATGGAATGTAGGATCTGTTTAAATATCCAATTCCGAATATGTAGTCTATAAGTTCATAAAAAAGCGTTATTTTTTTAATGATGAAGCCCAACCAAAAGATCTAGATGAGCCAGAGACATATTTTGAAGTGCATTTTAGCGAGTATCCTCATATAAGGCTGCTTGCTCTTTGATAATGTGCATAACCAGTCATCATGGTAAGACGCAACCATCTGGAACTAACCAAAATAAGCATGACTACTGATAGTCTAAACATGATTTACATCACACACAGGATCATGTTGAGCTATGGAAGAAAAAGAAATCAAAGCTATCTACACTAAAGATAATATGATTTTCCACAAGTAGTTGCCAATTGAGATGTTGCTAGCCCAAAGAGATTCTAGACTACAGAATAAAAGTTAAAAAAAATCTGGTGGTACATGCAAAGGGGAAAAACATGCAAAAAAATATATAATTGATTGTTTTTGTTAATTATTTCAATGAATGAAAGTATCAACTTTACATAATCCCAATACAGAGACTAGTAATAAGCATGATAATCTAAATAAACCATAAATATATGCCAAAATCCAAAAGAAATGAAGCAAAACACCCAGTAATAGGAAATTGACTCCAAAGTGTATGACCCAAAAAAAATAAAAATCAAATACTTGCTAAGAAAAGGGAACAGTAAAGAGCCCTAGATATAATATGCGTACAAGAATCGTATTCTTGAAAAAGCACCGAAGATAAATAAGTCAAGAGAAAGCAATCAAAGCAATAAACATAAACAGGCCTTCCCCATATAGCCAGAGTTGATTAATCATACAAGCTGATATAAATAATCAGTACATGATTTCACCTTGCTAATGCATTACTTCAATGAATCAACTAGGGAACACTTACACATAGATGTCACTAACTACATATGAGATTATGGGGAAAGAAAAGAATATGATCTAGAAGTGAAATTCTTATTCATTTGACCCTACTCAATCAATTTCAAATTATTTCAAGAAATAAGCTTATATCAGTGATATTGATTTGCATTCAGAAAAAGAGAGAGAGAGAGAGAGAGAAAGAGAGAGAGAGAGAGAGAGCACTTAAACGAACCTCATAATTAGTTATAATACCATTATGAACAACTGAAAACTCATTCCATGGACCCGATGATTGTGGATGACTATTACTTGGAGATGGTGCACCATGTGTAGCCCATCGTGTGTGCGCAATTCCCGCATGAACAGAAAAAGGCTTCTCCAAATTTAAGGCCATTGCATCCACCTCTATATGCAACAAACTGAAGGATTAGCATGACTTTTTTGCTGCACCATAAATAAGAAAGAAACACAACCTCCATTCACATAGCCTCCTCAGATAACAACAGTAAACCAACTTTCATGTAACTAGAAGATTGGAAAGGTGTATAAATTACATTGCCCCTAATAGCCTCATCCAAAAGGAACAAAAGGTGTGAAGTCATCTAGAATCAAGCATTTAACTTTTGCAAAAATGAACTACTTAAGTATATATGGCCCAAAGTGCATCCCTCTCCACCTGGGAGAGGTCCAGAGTCCAAACCCTAGCGGTGGCATCCCAAATGTATTTCTCAAAAAAAGCATATACGACACTACTATCATCTTCTTCCATGTATAAAGATTTCTTAAGTCATTAATGTTATCTTTTCTTCATGCATGAAAAAAATTCCAATTGCCATCTTTAAACATAAATACAAAGGCTTGTACTCGATATTGCCAACCCACAAACTCATTGTAAATTTTTTATAAGCAAATGTAGGAGCTCTTGCCAGATTCATGAAAAGTTGATTCAGATTTTCTCCAAGAGGAGTGTATAGCCATCTCTGAAAGAAGACATTGAGGAGGCAACCTTGCTTGACTAAAGTAACTTTCTTTGCAAACATATATAGCATGAGGGCATCAGCCATGCACGTGACACTTTCTCAAGAGTATGTTCCCTCATGTGCATGAAAAGCAAGGGAGGTCAGACTTAAAGAAATCCTTTAGCATGTCATCTAAAATGGCAACTATCCTAAAATTGCTTAGGAGCTTATTTGGTGAAATTCAAGTGATAACCTGATCTTATTAGGTGATGATGGCAATATGATCATCAATAATTATAGTCATAGAAAATTAGCACTTCTGCAAAGGGCCTATCTTATTTGTGTCCGTGGTAAAAGACACTGCATGGTACATGACATCATGTCAACCAATTGTGGTTACATCCCTAAAAATTCTTTACAATCAAGTGAAAACCTCAGTGAATAAATGTCACTGATTATTATTCTTGCAATAAATATGAGATCAAAGAATAAGCTACAAGTCCTAGTAACTTGAGAAGAACCACATTTGGATCCTCCTCAATATGGTACCTTTTTTTTTTCTTTTGCAATAATAATTAAGAAACTAGCTATCCAGCATTATTAAAAGTGTTAGGCACATTTAAGTGTGAAGGGCTCTTAAAGCCTAGGTGCAAGGCACATGCCTAAATGAAGTGAGGCATATATTTTTGAAATAAACGATAGAATAATTTATATAAGCAAAATTTATAACATATAATAAAAAAACCTAAAAAAATCATAATATTAATATATTTAAACTATTAGCTCAATGGAAAAATTCCTCTTTCTTCATTGAAATTTATAATCCCTTAATGTCTTCTCTCCTCTTTCTTATATGATAGCATAATTTTTTGTGTTCCATCTTTATCTTTTAATTTTTAACTTTTTGTAGGATAAAAAAAATAATTGTGCATCGAACGGTGCATTATAAAGTCAACATAGTTTAATAAATATGATAGATTAAAAAAATATTATAAATATAGTTTATTAAGATAGACGTGCTTTTTTTTGTGCTTCAAATTAGATCAAAAGCATGTGTTTCTTTCACCTCATGTACGTTTAGATGAAGGTGCCTCACTTAAGGAATAAGAAACACCTCAACCTTAGCACTTAGCACTCCGCTCTTAGCACCTAGTGTTTTGTACCTTAAGCACACCTTAAGGTATAAGAAGCACCTAATTCTTAGCGTTTTATGCCTCACACCTTAGGCATACCTAAGATATGCTTTTAACAACATTGTTCCTATCTAAAGCTATCATATAGTATTAACTAAAACCATTTCCCACCTACTCATTTGCCAAACAAGTGCATAAAAGAGGGAGAAAATTATAAAATCTTTATATCACAACCTCTAATAAAGTAATTGCATCTAACAGCAAGAGATAACATGAATGACAGAGATTCTAACCACAATAAATGCAGTTCATTTGTTTTCTCTGGCATAACAAATAGAACCAAAAATGCTTGTCACTAACTCAACGCTTCTTAATCCACTAAAAACACTATCTCAGTATGAGGTTCTCATGATTATTGATTTCTGAAACTAGCCGCCAACTCTTACATTCAACAATTCTTCCTTTCGACGCCATTAACACGATCCAAAATTGTACGTCATCACAGAAACACCCAATTCCACCCAAAAAAAAAAAAAAAAAAAACAGATAATGATAATAAAATCTTGACTCAGCGCTCGTTATGAGTAACAAATCGTCAACAGCACCAAAAAAAATTCATGTCCAAACCCAAAAATACATCAAATTCACTTTCCCAAAAAAAAAAAAAGAAAAAAAAGAAAAGAAAATCACAACAGAAGAACCAAAACAAATCAAGAAATAACTGAAAGCCAAAAATGGGGAACTCAGGAAAAAGAACGCGTCTATCCAGCCAAAAATAACAAGACCTCACTCACCCGAATACACGGATCCGACCAGGGATTCGATCTTCCCTTCCCGCCGGAAAATGAGGGGCGGGGGCGAGTCGTAGGGCGGCCTCCTGGCCTCCTCCCCTCCATTCTCTCCCCCCTCCGCAGGGGCCGGGGGAGATACGCCGTCGGAGTCGATCGCGATACCGGAGGAGTCGTAGCCCCTGTATTCAAGCCGCCTCAGGCCGTTGAAGAGCACCTCAAGGATGTACCTCCTCTCCCTCGTAACATTATAGTTCAAATACGCGAAGATCCCGCACATCTCCCTTCGTCCGTCGCTTCAATCCTTATAGTCGCACGTCCGCATACAAAACCCCAACGATGACGAAATCCTCCGTCGGTTTTGCCACGTGGAATCATCTTCTCCGTTCTCATTTTTCGTGTAACAATTCATAATTTGTAAGCGGTGCGTGCGTGGAGGTGGTGTTCTCGAGCCCTTTTTTTAAAAGGGTAAAAATTTTTTTTTTAACAAAATCGAAATAAAAACAAAGCATTTTACAATAATGGTATTAAAGTAAAAAATGTTATTTGAAATAACATCTTTTAAGCTAAAAATCAAGTAAAAAACGTTACACAGATTGAAAACGTCACTCCGTATGGCGTTTTCAATGGAAGCCCAAGATATTTTAAAAAACGCCAAGAGCCCCCCTCTCCGTCGCCCTCCCCTTGAGCCCCTGAGCCCCCCGGTCCCCGCCCGAGCCCGAGCCACTCCCCCGAAGACCCCACACACCCCTCCGACCTCCCCCCCCCAACGCAAGCGACCACCCCCGCAACCCCGACCCCCCCCCCCCAAGCCCTCCCCCGGTCCACACCTGAGCCCACCGGTCCCTCTGCTCCCTCTCTCTCTCGTGCGCACCCGAGACCCCGTGCTCCCTCTCTCTCGCGCGCACCCGAGCACCCGGTCCCCCTGCTCCCTTTTTCTCGTGCGAACCCATCCGATCCCCCTCTCCCTCTCTCCCGCACCCGAGCAGTCCCCCTGCTCCCTCTCTCTCGCGGCCCGTCTGCGGCCCGTCTTGCGGCCCATCCCCTTCCCTCTATCGAACCGGTGGTTCCCCAAGGTAATTTTTTTTAATTTAATTAAATTATAAAAATTTAAATATGCTTTGTTACTAGCTGCTTCACATTCATCTTTATGATAAAGAAATTGATAACTGAAACAATAATATTTTTTTATTCAAGTACATCAATTAATCGTGATAGAAAAATTAAAAAATCAGTAAATTTATGTATCGACAAAAATAAGTAAAGGTTAGTTAGCTTCTTATGGAAAAATTACATTGTTTGATGAGTAAAAGAAATTCAATGAGCATGAAAAATTTCAATGAGCATGATCCATGTTATCAGTCATGATGAGCAACATTGACACACTTGATATGCCAATATGTCTTGTTTTAATAATAATAATTAAAAAAAATGAATGCTTTGGATGTGTTGCTCGTATGATGCAAGAGGAAAACAAGGCCAGTCATAGAGACATCCTTCCTTAAGAACAACAACATAACAAGCTTCATCAACACTGCCACATTTAGCATACATATCAACTAAAGAATTGAACACATAACAATTCATGACAATGCAGTTTTTGGTTAAGAATCCATGAACATGTCTTGAAACTTTTAAAGATCCTAGTTGACCACAAGCAGACATCAATATAGCCATAATAACATGATTAGGTTTGATAGGCCCTAAGCACATAGCCCTGAAGAGTTCCCTAGTAGCCAATGTATTTCCATGGCCTGCATAACTAGATATCATGGCATTCCATGAGATCAAATCCCTATGGGACATCCTATCAAAAACTTCGCGACCAACTTGAATATCACCAACCTTGGCATAACATGCAATCATTATATTACATGCCACAATATTCCTCACAGATATATTCCAAAATATCTTTCTTGCTTCTTGAATCTTGCCGAAATTTGCATACATGTCCAACAATATCGTTTGCACATAAATGAAGGAATTAAATCCAAGCTTAGTTAAATGAGCATGAATTTGATTACCTTCCCCTATTGCCTTTAGAAACGAGCATGCCTTTAGTACAGATGACAGGGTGAAATGGTTTGGATGAGGTCTATGTTGATGCATCATTTCATAAATCAAAATAGCCTCTCTTGTAACATCAGTTTTAAAAAAATCTTAGATTTTCTAGACCACGGCACCGTTCTTTTAGAATGCATGGCATTTTCGTAAAATTACTTGAATCATAAATTACTTATGTAAATACATTCTCAGTTTCAAGCAAATATAATTTATTTTAAAATTAAATCATATTTAAGCTATTGCCTTGGTTGTTTACTACTGTTGGATTAACATTCATTAGAATAATTCTATTGAATATTTTATTAAAAATTTCATTATACATCATCATGGTTTCTATCTTATTATCATTGTAGTTATGCTTTTTTGTTCAAATAAATCAAACTTGTTTTTACTTGTTATTATCAGTGAACATAAAAATTTTTCTTATGTGATGTTTTTACTTGTTTTGACAGAGTAGTACGAGATGGCTCATAATATTTTATATCCAGGGCCTCGCGATCCTAGTGTTCTCACTCTGCAAGCCTTGCGTAGATCAACCAAAATATTTGAGGGCGAGGTATGCATTATTGATCGATGATTCTTAATTAGTTAGCATGTGTTTATATTATTGATATGTATTATTGCAATGAATTTGTTGCAGGAATTACCGATGTTTAGATGCCGTCGACATGACACGCAGATATGGAAGGAGACACCGGGCATGGCACACCCATGAGTGCAATATTATTTGGAGCAGGTTGGTATGTATGGCATATATCGGATAGGCCAGATTCGACTCGATGTCGACCTTATTTCTGCACTTGTTGAGAAGTGGCAGCAGGAGACCCGCACATTTCATCTTCCATTTAGCGAGGTGACAGTCACACTACAGGATGTCGGTATTCTGAGTAGTCTACGGATTGATGGGTTAGTGGTTACTGGGCTTGATCCGTGTTATATATTAGAGCAATGGCAAGATATATTTATAAGGTTGTTTGGGGTTGAACCCCCTGCCGAGGCATTTTCTAAAGGCCGTTTCCGCTTATCATTCTTCGATCAGTTCTACCAAGACTTCCACTTGGATGATGATGCAGATGATGAGGTTGTCTAGCAGTTTGTGAGGGGGCAACTTCTCCGAATTATAGGTGGAGTCATCCTTTCAGATACATCCGGATATTTAGTGAAGTTGATGTATGTGCCTCTTTTAGAAGACCTGGGGGCATTTGCTGCATATAGCTGGGCTTCTGCTACACTGTATCGAGCACTCTGTCACGGAACGAACCCTACTCAGATAGAGATAGGAGGATACTTGCCCTTACTACAGGTAAACAGTTGATTAAATCGAATGAGTATGGATTTTTTTTTTTTGTATTGTTTACTAATATTGAGCATTATTCGAACATTCAGATATGGGCATGGGAACGATTACCTGTTTTTCGTCCCATCAGACTTAAGACTCCGGAGGCTAAACCTGCTGATGCAGATGATGCTTGGCACTTAGGTGCACCGTGGGGGCATAGATGGAATGTGAGATTGAACCAAAAGAATGTCCCAACTCATACACTGCGTGCCTATAGGGACCAGTTCGACGTATTGGATGATAGTTCCTAACGGGTATGACATTATTAAATTTCAAATCTATTTTCAATATTATTTTTTTATTTTATGTAGGTAGGTTGTGGATTGATGATTTTTTTACATGTAGTTTATATGGTGTCCGTATACGCTCAAGATTATCTCTATTTTGCCTCCAAGCTGCTTGTTCGGTTCAGATATTTGGATGGCACGGACCCCACTTATTTGTTTTGATTTAGTGGAGTGGCATTTTTCGAACCGAGTGCTTCGGCAATTTGGTTGCCGCCAGTCGATACCATCACCATGCGATACGTCACTTCAGCTTCATCAGATAGATCGACGAGGGAGGGCACATGTCACGTGGGATGTCATACACGCCACACATATTGCTACATGGAATGAGCGGTATGAAAACATCATTATTGGGGAGCCTATTGCTGAGGGAGTCCCATTTACTCCTGAGTACATGGAATGGTTTAGGAGTATAACACGAATATGCGTTAGCCGTTCCGAGTATCATACTGCGGCTACGAAGGAGAAGGAGCTTCATTTGAATTCATGGTATTATTATAAAATAATTATTTAATATCATTTATTTTTGAGTTATTATCTTTTGTTTTTGATATTATATTGTAATAAACATGCAGCATGAGAGGTTTCAAGAGTTGTCCTTGAACTTGGATCGAGTTATGCATTCGACATCGAAGGCCGAGCGGCAAAGGATTCATTTGGACATGAGGACGATTATACACCATCGCCTTCTTATATGCCGTCGCCATATGCACACGATTTTTCACACATGGGGCATGCAGGTGAAGGTACATCTGGTAGTCATGATCAGAGGGCGTTGCTGATTACTGACATTGCTGATACGGATATCATCGAGGTCGGCGAGGATGTCTCCCACTATTTGAGCGACATTGATATGATAGATACGATCCCTGCGCAGGAGGGGGTCTCCCATGTGGTTGACGAGGGCCCTCGACCGATCGCGATATATGCACGATGCTCTAGACAAGTTCGACGACCTTTTAGATGGGGCTGTGGTACTTAAGCTATGTAAATAAACTAATTGTTGTAAAGACTTTTTTTGTTTAAGGTATTAAATATGTTTCATCTGTTGAGACCATGGCTGTTTGAATGATGCAACTGATGATTTGCCAAAGATCTCATATACCATTTCAAGTGTTTAACCAAGATTAGATAGATACAGAAGAGAATCAAACAGCAAGCAAGACAAATAAAAGGCATCATCATATACATGTCATTCACATTAATGTTTCTGCATTTCCTTCTGATTCTTGAGCAAGCTCAAGTGAAGATTCACAACAACTTAACACTCTCCCTGAAGGAATCACCATATTTGAAGGCAATTTGATGGTTTAGGGCTTAGCAAACAATTCAACAAGCCACTCTAGGAAAAAGGAGAGCATCATCTTTTCCCACTACACATAAATACAGTTTTCTGAGTCATTACTTTAAGATTCAACTAATAGCTTCTCTAATGCTTAATTGCTTCACTCTTTTTGCTAAATTAGAAGTTAGAACAAACGTAACCTGAAAATATAATTACCAGTTACCTAGAATACACATCGGACTGCTCCTATAATTTTATAATGTTGTCTTTTTTTATATAATCTAGTAAATCAATCTAATTTAATCGAATCCAGACAACTCTTTTCCAAATTATCATTGACTTAATCAGAAACCAATCAACCCCTGTTCAAATCAAAGCCATATCAGCAAAAACAAAAGCCTCCTACAAGCACCTTTGAAATCCCCTAACAAAAAAACAACAAGAATAACACGAAAGCTACATAAAGAAGAAATCGTTAGCTCAGATTACAATCTCCTAGCGAGGCCTCATCATTTAGATCAACGAAAAGAAAGGAAACTACCTGCTCGGCGAGGGGGCCGGAGGAGGCGAGCTCCTCGCGGACGAGATCGCCAGTGGCGATGTGGGGGATGCCAAGGAGCTAGGAGAGGCATAGTCAATACATGTTCTTTTCTCATTAATACTATTTGAGATAAATAATTATGTAAAAGGAAAAAAAAATGACAAATAATTCTATAATAATTAATTTAGCAATCCAAGAACCTTTTCCGTCAACCAAGTGAGATTTTGACGTGTACTGGATCACTTGCTTTAATTGACAAACATCTACCAACTCTTTTTTTTTTTTTTTCTAATAACTGCACATACATGGCTTCTAGAAAGTAAAAACTTTTCAAGTATAATTTAAAATGGTGCATAATATATAATACCGCAGTCCCAATTATTCGCTCCTTCCAAAACGTTCGATCACAAAGCATATGAATAAATGCCCTCTGATGAGCTGGTTATCATAATAATCATTCGGCATCTAATGATATAATTTAAAGATTTTGCTGTTTTTATTATTCCTGCTTTATTGTGCAAAAGATTATAGCAAATTATTTGGTGATTATCCGAGGACGAATGCCCAGGACACTAGGACATCCCTTTTCCTATTCCAGCAACCGGTTAAAACAATCTGTCAGCAGCTATTGACCTTACCACGTAATAGATGTTTGCTCATGCTTAACAAAACATATAAACCATGCTTATAGTGCTGTTGGTGCAGAGATGTTTCTAGATTTAGAAATATGGCAATATGGCATAACATTCATAACGGCGTCCGGGGTTGATAGCTTACATCGACGTAGAAATTCTACAGTCGCTTCTTGGAGGTCCTGATTTGGACCAAGCATATGCTTTGCAGTTGCATCTCAAGCAAAACTCTTAAATGCAGTGACTAGTGGATGGTGGACTTCATACTGGGAATGCACTGGCAGCAGGCAGGGATAATTACAGAACATTCCTCTCACAATTTAGAACGCCATTAGAGCTGGGCATACAATGTCGGTCATGCGAATGCTACCATTACAAAACAGCTTTAATAGTAGTAACTACAAGTCCTAACACGCCCAACTATAGTTTTATTTCAAACTCATTTTGATCCACAATTGGTACTGAACAGAAAATCATATATGAGTCATGAAGTTCATATGCTTCCAGCAAACATTATGGGCATCATTCAATCATCTATCCTCTCGATGCAATTCAGAGTGTATGTTTCTGAGAGCAATCGAATATTCCTGAAGGGGGAGATCAGAACTAAAATAATTTGAGTATAGATTACAAATATGAAGTAATACAATCCTACATTTAAAAAGATAAGAGCCAGTGCAATCAATGCGCCAAGACCATTAGAACACTAATCCTGAGGGATTATTTGATGGTGCACATCTATCAGTGCTCGGTGGCAACCAAAAAGCAATTTTCATCTTTGGGAAGTGTCACTGGCCTGGCAAAAGCAAGGCATGTAGGGATGAAAATGGCAAAAGCAAGGCATGTAGGAGAGCAACCATGTCTTTCACACTGAGCCCTTGCCTTGCAAACTTAGAGATGAGCACGTCAATATCATCTGTTGCTATTGGTAGGTTGGTCTGAGCTAAATCTTTGTTAGCAGTAGTTGAGTCCCTTCTCCCAAGCTTCACGGTCCATGTCGGACCGTCCACCTGTTAGCATAACAAGATTAAAACAATAAACTCTTTAGTTCAACTTTGTTAGAATCTGGGGCACAATGGCCAGCTGCTCTATGGTGCATGATAGAAACCACTCACGTAGACCGAGGAGACTCGAGCAGCAACAGCAAGGATATCAGTGCAAGACATGACTCCCGGGCACACCTTCTCGACTGCTGATTTTATGCTGTCAATGACCTCAAAGCCTCTCACTGATTTGAAGTTCTGAAACGCATTCTGCTCGCTTGTGATGCCCGGAGCATCCTTCGGCAAGAGCGAGGCATCGCAACCCTGCTTTCGATCACATCATCATTAATAATCCCATTTCGGTAGAGATGTTTGTCACCATTATGTGGTGTGCGATGGATGTTTACCTGGACGAAACAGTCATGGAAGTGGAGACGGATGAGGGATGCCGCCATGCATCGCTCCTTTACGATCGCAGAATTCACAACACGCTTGATGGTGGAGAGTGCTTGTGGGCAAGTTTTGTGGTAGAAATTATGAGTCAGATGTGCCCCAGAGGACTTGGTGGAGAGCAACAACAACATGGTGATGATGGCCAAACAAGCAAGGTCAAAATGGAAAACCTTCGGATAACTCATAATAAAACTTTTTGAAATTCTTTGAAATTATTCTGAAACTCTTTTAAAACATATTTGAAATTCTTTGAAACTTTTCTGAAACTCTTCTAAAATACATTTGGCACTCTTTTAAAACTCTTTTGATGCACTTCTGAATAGTTTTAAAAGTATTTTAGAAGAGTTTAAAAAAAGTTTCAAAAAAGTTTAAGAAGTGCATTAAAAGAGTATCAGATGAGTTTCAAATTGAATAAAAGTACATATATAAACAGAAGTATAAGCACAAAAAAACGTAAAAATACTAGTGATCCATAATTTTACATGCAATTGTTTTATACATAAAACATACATTAATTCATAAATAGTACAATTTAGAATCCTGAAGGTCCAACATTTATATTAGGGCAACGACGTCGAAAATGACCCGTTTGCTTACAAATACTACAACAACTTTTACTTATTAACTACACCTCATCCATTTTATTATGAATGCGTGTTGACTTAGGCTTACCCTTTTTTTTTTCGATCTGAGACGGTTGTGATCAGGAATGCATGTGAATGTGTCCATCCAGTAGTCTTCGTGGGGTAACGAATTAAACTCACCTTCCCATGCATTTATATAAGAGCCAATTGTGTATACTTCATCAACAAGAGGGGTTGTATCCATGACAATTTCGTGGCACACGGCTAAGACATGTGAACATGGATACTTATAAATTGTCCACTTTTCACAAGAACAATTTCTGTCAATGAGTGACACATTCTGATCGTTGCCTCCACCCCTAAGAGCTTCACTTGACCTTCTTGTAACGACTTCATAGGTGGCTCTCTGCATGTTGTATTTAAACACTCTGTGCTCATTAGCTTTGGCTTGACTTTCAACAAGCTTAATTGTCACATGAGGAGTAAAAAAAGTATTTCGATTATCCTGCACATATCTCATGGCTTCTGCGCATCTCGTATGGAAATACTTAACAATACGGTAAAATGTCATCTGAATACAGGCCGTGATCGGCACATTTCTAGCTCCCTTCAGTACACTATTAAAAACTTTTGAGATATTTATTGTTAGAATACCATAGCGGAAGCCCCCATCATGTGCCAATGTCCACTTCTCTGGCTCCAACTCCGATAGCCAAGTCTAAGCCTCTGCATTAACTGTCTTGATCCGTTCCATGATAAAGTTAAACTTTCGAAGCTGATGTTCACTCCCTGCTTTCCATACAGCTCTTTTTAATTGAACATCAGAAAATCTTGAGTTGAAATTACTGCACACATGTCTCAAGCAGTAGCAATGATAAGCTAGAGGTGGAGCCCATCCATTACTGTCATCTGCTATGACACTTAGTATACCTGGATGTCGGTCAGAAATAAGACAAATGTCATTTCTGTCTTTCATAACATGCCTCCTGAGATTCCACAAAAACAAACTCCAGCTAGCAGTGCACTTTTTATCCACAATTGCATAGGCTAGTGGAAATATCCTGTTGTCAGCATCAGTGCTTGTTGCAATGAGCATCTTCCCCTTGTACTTTTCATAAAGATGTATTCCATCAATAGAAATGACCGGGCGATAATACCGAAACCCCTCAATGGATGGATGAAATGCCTAAAAAACATAATTCAGGACACGCACATTAGATGTCCCTGCATTGTAGAAATCCCAACAGACCAACATTCCGGGCTTTGCATTCTGAAGTGCAAGCATGTATTTAGGTAACTTAGCATATGAGGGTTCACATTCACCAAATACATCAATCAATGCCTTCTGCTTCCCACGCCATGCTTTGGAGTATGACACAGTATAATGAAATTATTCTGCCACTGCTGCAGTGATGGCTTCAATATTTACACTTGGGTCTTTCTCCACAATATGTCGAACCGCATGACTAATAACTCGTGAACTTATGTGTTTGTGATCCCGAGTTACATGACTGAATAAATAAGAGTATGGCCCCTCATACCTTATGATCTCAAAAAATCCATGCTTCTTCAACTTTGTAGCAAGCAACCTCCAATGACAACTCTGTACAGAACTTGAAGAGGCACATTTCACAGACCAGAATGCTTTCTTTGACTCCACAACATTATATATGCGATGCTTCTTGATGTGATAAATTTCACATGTTTTTTTCAATTCATCTTTGCTAGTAAACAACAATCCTGTAGCAAACTCAGTCATTGATGAATCCCAAAATTAAGAATTAAAGGATAATTGTCTTTGAGTGCTAATACAACCACCATCCTACAAATTCAAGTCATGATAAAATTCCGGTATTTGACTATGTGCAAAGACTTCATGCTCATAGACCTGACTAGGAACAATTTCTGGATGAGTAGATACAGGAACAGAACTACAGCCAATTTCATGAACTACATCATCTCCATGTGAGTCCTCATCCTCATCTCGCCCTTCGTTAGAGTCATCATGTTCAGGCCAATAGTGATCATATGCACTGTCGTCTGACTCAAGTCCCCGACTATCAACACTCTGATTGTTTGCCACATCAACACTCTGTACTACTAGCATAACTCCTTCCATCATCGAGAAATCCACTGGAGTTCTAATCTGCTGCTGGGCAATAGGAGAACTGTCCTGAATATCCTCTATATGATCAACATTGTATGGGGCTGGAGCATCTTCTTTGAAAACATATAATTCAACATAACGATAATCTGGAAATTTGAAAGGAAATGTCAACATTTCCTCCACATCGTCATCCTTCTCGATTGGATGAAGCACATATTTTTGATGCAATGTTGGAGATCTCCACATCAATCTCAAAATATATTGCTGCACTGGAATTTTAAGCACACTATAAACCCGCTTGACCAACTCAACATAACAGGTTCCCATGCTCAATCTAAAACTTTTACGAGGAGGTTGATTATATTGTATCACATCTAAGCCATGTTCAACTGATCCATCATAATAAAGCAGCAATCGAACAGTATCAGTGTTCATATGAAAAATGGCGTTCAAAATAAATTTAGCATCAATACATAATATTGTATCATTAAGCATAAACTGAAATAAGTATAAATTTTCTACTGATCAACCGCAAACAAACTAATAATGGAATATGCACGTATTTCAGAAGCATTTAGCATTTAAATAATAGATACGTACCATGTTAAATAATTGATATTAACCTATTTATTTTCTGTGTGTTTGTTGTATGGTAAAAATCAGACTATATCAGAGACTTGACATCCAAAGCATTTTTTTTTTAATTATTATTATTAAAACAAGACATATTGGCATATCAAGTTGTCAACGTTGCTTATCATGACTGATAACATAGATCATGCTCATTGAATTTTTTTTACTCATCAAACAATGCAATTTTTTCACAAGAAGGTAACTAATCTTTACTCATTTCTGTCGATACATAAATTTACTAATTTTTTAGTTTTTCTGTCGCAATTAACTGATGTAATTGAACTAAAAATATCATTATTTCATTTATCAATTTCTTTATTGTAAAGATGAATATGAAGCAGTTAGTAATAAAGCATATTTAAATTTTTATAATTTAATTAAATTAAAAAAATTACCTTGGAGGACCATTGGCCTGAGAGAGGGAGGGGGATGGGTCGTGAGACGGGCCGCAAATGGGTCGATATAGAGAGAGAGGGAGAGGGGGGACCGGGTGCTCGAGTGCATGCGAGAGAGAGAGAGAGGGAGCCGGGGGGGCACTCGGGAGGGATTGGACCGGGACCGAGAGGCGGGGTGGTGGTTCCTGCTCGAGGGGGTGCCGGAGGCCTCGCGGGGACCGAGGGGTCGAGGGGGGGGGGGGGGGGGGTGGTGGCTCGCGCCGGGGGGTGGGGTCTCGGGGGGGAGTGGCTTGGGCTCGAGCTTGGGCGGGGAGTGGGGGGGGGGGGGGGGAGGGCAACACGGAGGGGGGCTCTTGGCGTTTTTTAAAACACCCTGGGCTCCCATTGAAAACGCCACATGGAGTGGCGTTTTTAAGAAACACCGCTCCGTGTGAAAATGCCACTCCGTCTGGCGTTTTTGCTTTATGGCTTTTTCAGAAACGCTTCTGGCGTTTCTAAAAACGAAACATCAAGTTTTCAGAAGTCGATGGAGCTGATTTTTAGTTTGAAAAACGTCATTTTAAATGATATTTTTTACTTTAACACCATTCTCGCAAAATATTTTGTTTTCACTCTAATTTTATTAAAAAAAATTTTTTTATCCCTCTC
This sequence comes from Metroxylon sagu, assembly GCA_017589505.3. Lineage (NCBI taxonomy): Eukaryota > Viridiplantae > Streptophyta > Magnoliopsida > Arecales > Arecaceae > Metroxylon > Metroxylon sagu. The sequence goes on from JACVBY030000650.1 coordinate 1,678,553, forward strand.
AGAAAAATAGCTCCGGTGTTCTCACCGAAGCCGTCGCCGTCGCGCATTAGCCACCGTCGGATCCCGGGAGACATGCTTTCCGAACGCGCTTGTCCTCGCGGGCGATGCTGGAGAGAGAAATTACCCAGTTTAAAAGATTTCGAAGCCCAACCCTGTTACCCAAAAGGCCCTTTACGACCTGTCATTGTGTGATTGGTGCTTTATGGCATACCTCGACTGATCTGACCAATGGTTAAATAAAGATTTTTATTAAATACTATAATCCTGACTTTACTTCTGGAGACGGGATAAATCCTAATTGTAGGTTTGCTACTCCAATTTGGAATTTGACGTAGGCCCAATAACATGCAAACCATAAAACACGTTGAATTTAAGGTAAAAATTTAATAGAATTTTATCTTCATGTTAATTAAATGAGAGGTCTAGACCAAAAGAATTATTTGTTGTCCTACTGACAATCTTATTTTATTTTTTAAAGTTAAGAGATAAATCTTATTTTTAAGTAAATTCTTTCAAATAAAACTTACACTAGCGTGGTTTATCGTTTTAAATGTCAACCGAAATAGAGGGTGTGCCTTTTTTTTTTTTTTTTCCTCTTCAAAATATAATTTTTTTATTTTTACCTTGAATTGTTAATCTTTATTAACATAATTAGTTTTAATATTGAATCTAATACAATATCAAATAATCTTTATTAGCTTTTATACTAATAATATTAATAAAATATTAATAATATGTTTATTTTGTTATCTTAATTTTATTTTAAATACATTAATAATTACATCTGTAAAATTTTTATCCTTTGTTCGCTTATATATTGAATAGAAAAAATTTGACACCCTCGTATCTAGGCAAGAAATATTATTTTTATAACTTTTCATCCTTAGTTTTTAATTCGATACCAACTGCCCTCTAATGCTCTATTCGTAGTTCTTATCTAGACATTTTAAGTTTATCTCATACGATTTCGAAAACAAAATCATCCATCCTATTCACCCTTGATTAATGCATGAATGATGATGGCGAGGCTCCATAAATAATTTCTTTTTAAAAAAAATTATGCCATCGAGGCCGCAAGCATCCATAAATTCGAATGTCTATAACTTCAAAATTAGTACCTTCCGTGTATTCTAGTTGGAGCCGAGGGAGTGTCATGCTCCAAAGATAAAGGGATAATAAATTATATGTCATTTAAGATATAATATATTCTTAATATAAGCCATATAATGTTTGGATAATATTTCAAAATCACATGATTATAATTGGGGTTATATGAACATAATGTGATCTGTTTACACAGGTGGAAGCTCCGAAACTATCGAAACATTTGTCTCTTCAGTTTTGTGGCTCTGAAAAATATTATGAGATTTAAATTAGCTCACACAGTAAATAAGCCTATTATAACATAACATAATCATTTCAAGGTTTAACAAATCAGATTTTCATATATCCAAAAACATGCCAGCTTTCATAATTCAAATACATTTCATCATGTTATCAAAGTATGCATAATACATGCTCAATACAATTTGAAAGCCAATACTATATAGTATTTCAAAAAATACATATTATCTTATTATCCAAGACATTCATTTCTTTATAAATATGCTGAAATCATATTCATTTGCTTGAAATCAATTGAAGGCAGACATTATTTTCAAATCAAAATTTACTATCATTAACATTGATGTTCTGTCTTATTACAAATACGCCACGGTCACATACTATACCCACATATATCCTATAACAGGGTCAGAACATCATATAGGTGTATCCTCCATATATCTCCCATGTGGAGGAAGGGTCCTGGTATCAGAATCATATCAAAAAGTCATGACATATCACAGAATAGAGCACCACATGGGTGTATCCTCCACATATATCCCCTATGGAGGTGGGTTCCAGAGTCAGAAATCATATCGTGTCATCATGTCATCATGCCATAACATATTTTATATTCACAAAACCCTATTTTCATGTCATATATGAATTCTCACAGTTATTGTTGCAAAAATATACTCCATATGTTTTTCATGTTGCAATGGTTTGATAAATCAAAATACATGAACACTTGCAAATAATTTTAATATACCCAATATTTTACAGAAATTAGCAATATTAAAATAACCATGTCAAATAATTATTTGCATACATGGGGTACTATATAATTCTACGTAAATTAGCAATATTAAAATAACCATGTCAAATAATTATTTGCATACATGGGGTACCATATACTTTGCAAAATTAGTAATATCAAAATAACCATATCAAATAATCTTTTGCATGCATGGGGTACTATATACTTTACAAAATTAGTAATTTCAATAGCTATCACATAATCAATGGCATATATGGTGTACCAAATATTTTTCAGAACGTAGCAATTTCAACATAATCATGTAAAATAGTCATTTGCATATATGTGATACCAAATTTATTTTTTTTTATTTTTAAAATAATACATATATAAAATAATGTAACATTTAAATCCATAATTTGCCTACTTTAATAATTCATGAAAATCATGATAAATGGCTTACTTACCTCCTAATGCTATTACAAGGATGCAAATCAACTATTTGGGCTCCTGAGTACCTACAACATAATTTTTTTAATTTTTAATCTTCAAAATCAGGATGTCAAAATGACTCCTATACTTTATCCAATCTAATTCTGGGTTCAACTTAAGGCTTGAATATCTCCAAATATTTCAACCCCAATGGAAAAATAAAAATTTCTCAATAAACTAAGATACAAACTGATTCAAATTTCATTTTTTTTATTGGGTCTGGCCTAATGTGGGCCCTAAAAATTGAGCCCAATAGGGCTCACTGGGCTGGACCGAACCCGGGCCCAGCCCGCTGCCCCTCCTGCGCTGCCGAGCGCGCAGGCACGCAAGCGCTGCCGAGCGCGTACGGTTTTTTTTATTTTATTTATTTATAAAATGGGGTATTAGAGGGAGGGCTTTCCCGCGAAAAAGCCGCAGTGTGTACTGCGAATGCCGCCGTGGTATCTGCCACAATGCCCAAAAAAAGATAGGTTTTTTTTTTCTTTTTTTTATTTATTTATTTATTTTCTCTCTTTTTTTTTTTCTTCGATGGGGAGGGAGAAAGAGATGAAGGAGACGTGACGGTCTTCGTTTGATTCGAGGGAGGGAGACGGGAAGCCGCTGGATGTGATCTGAAATCCAAGAGAGGGAGAGAAAAGGTTGATGAAAGCTTGAATCTTTCTCGCTCTCTCTCTTTGAGATCTTCTTCCTCCCTCCCCTTCTTTCTTTCTCTCTCTCTCTCTCTCTGTCGCCCCTCCTTCAAAAAAAACCATCGCAGAAAGTCTCCTCTGATACGGTCTGAAGAGTCCGTCTCTTAAAATTTTGATTGGTTTTTTCCCTTTCCTTTTTGATTGGTTCCATGGTGGAAGA